>CAJQUW010005679.1:0-361003 GCA_907163375.1 Prostheceraeus crozeri | reverse complement strand
TACATAATAGCAGCATAAATGTGCAATGACAAGTGATATTATGCGACTGGGTTGTTTTCATAAAAAAGTCTTAAGACATTCATCTCATTTACCGATCAAATTTAATTTGCTAAATAAATATTTTGGCTAAAATTTCGAATTAGCTTAACATGAAATTGCGTTTCAAAATTGCGCAATTTTATGTTTCAGCACGCGAAACTTATAGCAAGTTTATTTTGTGAACCATGCACCACAATCTTTATAACTCTCTATAAATACGAACTTGTTGTCAATGTAAGAAGGATTTTACAAAGATGCGCAGTAAATTTAGATACTGGGAGACAACATTGTTTCAAGAAATGAATTTTGTTCGTTTTATGATTTTTGCCTCAATTTGTTATCTCCCTATGAAGCTGCCAATCTTTCCATGTCGCTATACCTAGACCCAGTGCGATAAATACGCTGAAGCTTCGTCTACATCTGTCAAGGAATGAGAAAGTTATGTTGAACACGCAATAAACATTTTTCAACAAACCCTGAATGAAATTTCCATGGTTTTGTGAAGCAATTCTTTGTGAAAATCATATTTCAGTTTTCATAGCTAAACAGAACTTGTAATAGTCTAGGTTAAGAAACATGGTCCTAGTCATAAAACAATATACAAAATTAGCGAAATTGACAAATTAGGCTAATGAATAGGTTACGTCAAGTGATTCAGATAGAAAATAGCGACGACAACAACTTCTTTCAAGAACGAAATTGACTCAGTGGGTTACTTATATATATATTCTCGTCATTATTTCAGTTTTTATTATCTTTATTAGTCCTCAATATTTTCGTAGAGTAACTGCAAAAATATGCTAATCTCCGGGAGCTAGCGTGAAGTTTTGCAGGGAACGAGGTAGTACATATTCTTTCACATAGCATAGTACACCTCTAACCTACTGCAAAACTTCGCGTCTGCCGGATCAGATCATTTGCTTTTAAGAAATAGAGAGGATAACACAATATCCTATGTATTTCCAGTGGTAAAATTGTGACATTTAAGGTGTTGACTCCATTTTTTCGAATTTTTGCTCATAAAAGTTACACAAATTGGTATTTTGTTGAATTGGTTATTATAGAAATCATCTACAGATCATGATCTTTCAAATGAGTTATCATTCAGTGACAGAGGATGAAGTAAAGTGTACAAACAGACACTTTTCGTTGGTGTAACTGCAAATTTTAACATAGAAATTTCAGGAAAATTGTTGATATACTTTAACGAAAAGTGTCTGTTTGTACACTTTACTTCATCCTCTGTCACTGAATGATAACTCATTTGAAAGATCATGATCTGTAGATGATTTCTATAATAACCAATTCAACAAAATACCAATTTGTGTAACTTTTATGAGCAAAAATTCGAAAAATTGGAGTCAACACCTTAAATGTCACAATTTTACCACTGGAAATACATAGGATATTGTGTTATCCTCTCTATTTCTGAAAAGCAAATGATCTGATCCGGCAGACGCGAAGTTTTGCAGTAGGTTAGAGGTGTAGGCCTACTATGCTATGTGAAAGTTTTATGTACTACCTCGTTCCCTGCAAAACTTCACGCTAGCTCCCGGACTACTATCGCATGCAGAGCGCAGACTTGAAAAAGCTAGTGAATAAAGGCATTAATTTAAGAAAACAATTATAGTGATTGTCTCAACAGATGAGAAACCAGAATTAGAAGATTCCAAATGCGTGTTGGAGAGAGCACTCTTGGAATTTGATAAATTCAGGCATTCCATATGATATTGCTAAAGGTTGATAGGCATAATGTCAAAGCGGATGGCATAAACATTTAGGTAGGCTGCATAATCATAATTAGACACGCTAGACATTCTTTAACATGACACCTGAGAAATATTATTATTTTCTAATTAAAAATTTTTCGATATTGGCGCTATTTAGTGATGAAAATTATGAAAAAAATTGGAAAATTTTGGAAAATTATGGAAAATTTTGATCTTTTGATAGGCCCTATAATTTGAGCGCTTCAGCTGCCGAGGCAGCTGCGTACCAATAAATTGGGTCTAAACCTCTTGATTTCATCATTATTTCGATTAAAGCGATAGTAGTAATACGATTTCCGTCCGCGGATTTTTGAACATTCCTTTGCCACCAGTGACTTTAATTGTACTAAATTGTTAGCATTTTAATTATCACACAGACACCGTTTGGGAACGTGAATCTTGCTTTACAATAGGGGTATAATTTCATGCAATGTGAAAGATCTGGAGTAAAAAAATGTACTTTATTTTGGAGTTTGCTTGTTAGCTTTAAAGTTAAGCTTTATACAGCGTTGATCACAGTGATGCAAATTCTCCATGTGTTGATGAACATGTGAAAAGCACACAGTCCACGCAGCATTCATGAGCGACCATATTGGAAGATATAAAGACTGTAAACTCGTGAGACAGTTGGAAGCTAAAGATATCTGTGATGAGCAAAATAATATTTATGATAGCTTCAAACTTCTGGCGCATTGTCCGATATCTTCGTTGAGGATACACGTCCTCCATTTCTAGTTCAGATGGTTCAGATAGTTCCAAATCGATTTCAGATCAGTCCAAATGTATTGCAGATATGATCTAGATGAGTTGGAGATCTCCAGTTGAATTATAGATCGTTTCAAAGTTGAGCTTGTGACAGATATCTGAAATTCAGAGCTAGAGAAATCTGAAATCCATCTTATGTCTGAAATTCATTTGGAAAGATCTGAAATAACATGGAAAAGGTTCAGTTGGTACCAAACCTACAGGAATGATAGAGAAGTTTTGGACTTTGAACATAGTCTTTTCAAACGACTATTAAGTCTCCAAAACAAAGGAAAAAACGTCAATCACCGAAAAATAAATTTCAAAATTTTCCAGAAAATCTTGAAAAAATTGGAAAATTTTCCATTTGCATCACTAGCGCTATTCCAATAGGTATCTTTTATAAGTTTAAAGTGTGTACAGTGTTGAATTTGATCGATCGATCATTGAAACATAAGATGCGCCCTGCAGCATATTCATTTCCCGAGTCAATTAAGATATGTTATGTTTTGTCAAAAGTATGCAAGGCCTAGGCCTTGCCTACATGTTGGCTAACATGTCACCTTAACGCGCGCACGTCAACCGGTAGGCCTGCAGCGGTTATTAAATTCAAGCCGCAGTATATTGCATTCAATTCAAGCTGGCTACTGTGAAAATCAAGAGAAGTTTCATATAGCTCAATTGTAAACTATCGATATGCAAATTAAAGGGCAGTTATATAGGTATAACTTATGACTGCATTGGAAATTTCGTCGTAGCAAACAGGAAACCCGAAAAATCGGTAATTTATTTCAATCTTACCGGTGAATTACCAGTAATTTACCACACTTCAAACACTACTGACAGCTTAGGGGCCGATATGTAGGGGAAAATTCTGAAAGCAAACTTAAAAAGGTGTAGTTCAAATCCCACTGTATCAATGATGTGGTTTATATGATTTTTATGTGATTTATAGCCTGTATGAATTTTGGAAGCATTTTGTATTCTTCAGCCTGTCTATTGTAAAATTATTCCAGATCCTGAATCTTTACATGGAATAGTTTATATAACACGTGGAGCTTGTAAGAGATGCAAGAATAATCATATGCAAAGGGCTTAATTCAGACTTGAGAAAATGAGAAGGAATAAATACAATATGATTTGCGTGATGTAAATTAGACAAATCGACCTTCTTACGGTCGATTCAAATGGCCATTTGACTATCGACGCAAGGCACTGGACGCCGAAGGCCCGTCACGGTGTGCCAAAGTCAATTTTACTTTTGACCAATAAAATTGAAAACTTCGTGTCATATATAATATAATATTAAGCTTATATATATTAATATCATATTTTGGTTCTATGCTTCGTAGCCACAAATGTGGCAAGATGATTTTTTGGTAGTTTTCAAAAGAATAAAATTGGAGCATATCTTAAATGTCGCATCAGGGTATCATTAGCCATAGCGCATGAGCTGAATGTGTCTGTAAAAAAAAACCAGTTGCTTTTGTTTTGCCTATCAGACGATGGTGCTTGCGTGTTGCTTCTTGTCGTCACCTTCTCTTCATTGATTATTATTCATAATTAGTACTCCCTTACTCAATAATTTGCGATGCTAATACTATAATTTATCAGAGATAGAATTATTATTAACTTTTATGCATCTGCAACGCCACACCAACATTTACGTCGTCATATCTGGATGTGCGCTATTACATATATATTAAGGTTGCTGCATGATTCATAATCTCTGCACATGTTAAGTGTAAACTTGCAGATAGATGCCCAAACAATGCTTCATCCCCTATCTGCAGTTACTTTCACAGAACTATAAGCACTACAAAGCAAAGAACAAGCATTATGTAGGATTCACGTACTATATTCAAGCATTCAATATTTACTGAGTCTATGAAATTAAGTATCCAATAAGTGGAAACGAAAGAACATTTCGAAGTCATAAACCTGGTATCTAAAGAACAAAAAAATGCACATGATTTATTGATAAGATAAAGACATACGAGACGTAGATCAGTAAACCCAACCAGAGTGAAGCCTGATATAATAGAAATATTCAAGCTAAGCTTTGATGAAATATCACAGAGAACTGCGTTGAAAGTTTTGATGTAGCTTAAAAATGCAGGTGCGTTACAAGAAAAATATAAAAATCCAAATCTTCACTCAGATCAGAGTTCATCAATTTCAAATTCTGAATGCAAAAAGAATGAGATGTCCATACGTACAACAACCGACAAGAAAACCAGTTCCAAAATGTACAGTTTCACAAACATTCAAACAAACTGATACGGAATACCGAAATGGTTTTGGCTGGACTTGAGTATAGAAAGAGTTCTAATTTCCATAGACACTTTCATCACTGTATGCAATGTACAGAAATAGATCTTCATCCATATGATCCTGCAAAAAATAGAGTTTTTAGTCAACAAGGGAAATATGATGCATTTTCTACAATTAACTACGAAGTCACAGTTTAGTACAGATGATAAGGACCATCGGCAATTTTCAGATATTTTGTTAAGCTATCATAAAACTCCATGCAGATGTTCAGTCTTAAATGCGTATATGCACTGCAAGTTTCCTATGTACCAATTGTTAAGCATCAATTAGTTGATTGATTCAAAGATTCTTCCTTCACTTCATGTGGTACTCGATTTTATTTCGAAACAACTCGAAACTTGATATGTAGGATAGGCCTGAAATAGCTTTATATGATTTGTGGTATTGGAGGAGATAGCATCAATAAGGAATGTAGATAATTCAATGAAACGCAAATTAAACTAAAAATGCGCACACATGTATAACATAATTCTCAAGTGATGAACGATAACTTATGCACATTGTTAACCCACAACCAAATAAGCTAAGTGTAGGTCTGCATTTGACAAATAGGCTTTCTTATTATGGACTTCAATAAGCAAGCCAAAATCTTATAATGATTAATATATTTTATAGTCTACTCACATACGCACCAATAAGTGTCAAAATAGCACCACGGTAGGGTTAAAAGCAAATTTACATGCAAAAATCATCGAGCAGTACTGATAAACGCAGGCCTCCCACGCTACTTTTTCAAATTTCAGGACACGAAAATCACTAAACTTCAGGACAATTTTATGACATTTTTTCGCAGCAGCCTCCACTATCCCTTCCAGCTGCTCCTTTACATCACCCTCCTAGTGTAGTGGTCGATCGCAAGCCATTCTGTCAAACTAAGTAGTATCCTAGAATTCGTTTTCTGTGATCAACTTTTCAATCTACTTGTAATTGTATCTTACATCTGATTTATGCCATGCGACGAATTCCGATTTCCATTAAGCATTATCATATATTATTATCATTATTGCTAGTTTTTTTTGTCAATGATTTCTTTATCTCGGAATTTGGTCAAGCATCAAATTAGGCCTATCTCAAATTTTGTCAAGAGAGCTCAGAAACTTCCAAGGTCTATACCTACTGCGTCCTACTTAAAAGAACATAAAAACGAAAATCAAGTTGGTCAGAAGTTTTTACAATGATAGGAACCATTTCAGCTCAACTTGATCGTTTGAATTCATGTTCCTTAAACAGCTTGGCAAGCCAGGGGCGCTCAACTTCCTGCACTCCTAAAATGAATGTCCCTTGCTACATTCCATTTGGTTCTGTATTCTGGTAAATTCATTTCTAATCTGATGACTAATTGACAACCTTTACAAGCATAAACGCAGAGAGTTTTCGCAAAAAAATGATATTTTCAGTTGGACTGTAAGGAAAAACTAAGAAAATCGTCAGATTTCAGGACATAACTTCGTATTTCAGGACAGTTTTAGAAATTTCAGGAATATCAGAAAGAGTGGGAGGCCTGTAAACGATAGCAAACCAACTTGTGGTACTACAAGAAGTGGTGGGAAATTTAGAAAATTGGGACCCAGGGAGATGGCAGAGTGAAGTGCAGCAGTACGTCAAGCGCAAGAAGGAGCGGTATCATTCTGCTTAGGGCGAGGAAGCGTGTAAGCTTGTGAAGAGACAGGCGAAAGTTTTGGTGGCCATAACCTACTAAAGCGCAGCAGAAGAACTGTGCCAAAAGATGGGGACGACAGGAGGGGAAAAAGGATGGTGTACCGCATTGCTTCTTCTTAGCAAGAAGAGTGCGGCAAAATTCGTGCGAGGTTCCTGGAAATTAGGTGTCAAGCAAAAATGGTCTTTATAGACTGCACCAGGGAAGCGTCGGACTAAAATCTAAATAAACGAAGGAAGTGTTCTCAGCAACATCTAAAACTAAGCTGATGTTCCAATTTTGGCCGTAGAATTGGTAGCCTCTGATGACAGTTTAAATGCAGTTTGCAGGACCATTTTTACCTGGAGCAGGAAATTATACATAAATTTTAATTTAAGTGCAAATCGGTAATCGAATGTCCTTTCAAAAAGAACTTGGCTGACAAAGTTAAATTGATCCAGAAAAACAGAGTCACAATCACAGAAAAACTGAGCACCAAATTCCAGAAATCACAGAAAGGCTATCCTAGGTGGCAGGTCGTTTCAATCAAGTATGTTTGAAGCGGCTTGAGAATGTCTTTTTTTATCCAGAGAGAATTTTATTTATATCCATAAACAAGGATGAGAGGTCGGCATGAAACATGACAAGAAGCCAACCAAAAGTTATAAATGATGAAAACCAAGAAACAGAAGAAACAAAAATAAGATCGCTACATACTATCATACTGCCATCTTCACTTTTTTATAATGTCAGTTATGCACTTTCGTTTTCTGTCTTGTCCTTCATCATACGTTCACGAAAATGCCGGCTTCATCAAAGAAGAGCATGCTTTCGCCAGTGTGTCTTGAGTAATGTCTCCGTTACCCGGATATAAAACATTTTTCTGATACCTACAGTTTCAGTACCCCCACCACCCAAACTAGAAAATCGCTCCCTCGTGCCTATTAGACTACTCTTCGTTGCAGCAGGTCCGACTTAAAGTAAAACGACAACTGGGTAAGTTTAAATTTTATCAGTTTTCTGATATCATAAATCAATTAAGTTCAGGAAATATTGAGAACCTATTTTGACTCACTTGATACAATGCACCCATGGTTGCGCTTGTTGGGGGAATCACATTCTTTACGAAGAAAAACAGAGCATCCTCCGGTCGAAGTTGGATTCGTTTTCGGATTAAGAAGTAAAATTGCCCAACAGTTAGATCGGACGGAACAAGATATTTTTTCTTGTCCAGTTCACCTACACGAGCTCTAGGTGACTTTTCGACTATCACCTGAAAGAGAAGAATGAAAGGATGAACGCAAACGAGACAAATATTTATATACTTGAAAATGAGCACTGCAAAATCATTCTGCACATAACAATTCATGAATAAAAATGGAGCTCACTAAGATGTAGGAGCTTCTTTATGAGCACTGCAATAGCAGAGTCCAAGAAACTTTATACCATAGGATATGCAGAGGATTAGAGGTCCAAATTACATAGTTTTGATCAGTATTAAAACATGGTTGGTTAGAGGTCTTAGCAGTCATCATAAACGGAAAACAACATTCATGAAGCAACCGGCTCTTGCCTTTTGATTTCTGTTGTGACATTTAGGGCTCACTGGGTCACTCACATCCCGGTCCACATCTCAAAGAATTTGATGAAGCTGAATAAAATCTATGAAATTACAGGATGTGCCCGCAAGGGTTAGTTTTTTCTCTCAATCATGATCACTAGCCTTTCAACAGCTTCACACGTGACATGTGTAATGCGTTGATGTCAAACTTTATTTGGCATCGATAGCGGAAGGCAGAACGCTGTGCTTAAGATCCTGCTAACGTGGTGGTTACTGGTAGAAAATCATGGACACTGAGTAAGAAATAATCAGCGCCGGTAAACACTTTCATGCAAATATGCATGAACATGTGCATTCATCTTTCACCGGAAAAGCATTCCTGGAGGTGCGATAGGACAGTTAAATGAGGTACATGTATCTTTACAAGTATACAAATGATTCATCATTTCACGCTGTTGAATTTCTTTGAACTCTACTCTGTCTGGTAGCTGTGGAACATCAGCCGCGGTGCATGACAGACCAATTAATGTTGTCAATCACACTATCTGTAGAGCCGTGAGATAATACATGGACATAGACAGCTGAGGAGGCTCGAGAACAATGCTCAAGAATGCGAGAACGAATTGTCCGTCCCGATTCACCAACAGATTCAGCATCACAAATTTTGCACTTAATTAGATAAACAAAACCCTTAACATAACAAAGCTTGGGACGAGTTGAACACGCACAGGTATTACAATTCAAGGGGCAAAGATCTAAACGATGCTTACTGCAAACAAGATTACTTAGTTTACGAGAACGAAAATTAATATTCACAATATCAGCTAAGCCAGTTCTACGAATTAAAGAATTACATTTTCTAGAAAAAACATCATTTACAAAAGGCAAAGTTAAAAAAAGTCTTGCGAGCTGACTGTTCACGACGAGCCTCCTCAGATTTGAACGAAAAAGCACGAGCTCTTGCACGTTTGATAATGCGAAATGGAACCAAAACAAGGCTGGACTGAAGCTTCATACTACATACTTGCTTTTATTTTAATTATACGGTCGTGAAACGTTTTCTTCTTTTTCTTGAAAGAACACTTTGTTTTTGTTGCTGATGGCGTCTAGGGAAGGGAATTGCAGCTGCCGCTCGAAATGCTCATATGCAAACCCGGACCGTATGGAGTTGTTTCATCGAGTGCATATTCAACTAAATCCAAAAAATGTCTGAATAGTGTGCGCACTTTACTTACGCGCATCCTACTTACGTGTTACTTGCATGCTATGTGTAAATAATGGCACATTAGCTATAGTGTCCGACGTTCAACCTGGGGGAGTGGAGACAATACACGAAGAGCAAGCAAGAAAGTAAGTGCAACCACAAGCGTGTTTTCGAAATAGTTCAGTGATGTTCAGAGAGCAAAGAAATTACATCATGGTCAGAATGAAGTTCAATCATGTTCAGTATATATGTGTCCAAAAATCGCATGCAACTTTCAGAGTGAATACGCGAATTAGGCCTGAAGATTGAAGAATTAGCAAACTACCAAAGGAAATGAGCTCTGCACCACATCGAAGATTTATAATTACCAGGCAAAACATTTACCAGTACAGTGTTCCGACAATGGGCCAGTGCTCAATTTCACGTCGAAAGATATTTATCACAATTCTGCATGTAACTTGCATTTCCGAAATTCTACTGAACAGAAGTTTGTATTTATCATTATTTTAACGTGTTTTTCGTCATTATCATGCTAGTGTTCCGTTGCATATATTTATCGAATCCTGGAATAGAAACATATATCAAGACCACATATGCGTTCTGGTGGTAACATGTTGGTCGAAGAATGATATAATGAAACACAATAACACATTGTGTTCTTGAAAAATGAATCCCCAATTAGGAAATTCTCAAATATAAAGCCACGAAATATTCAACAGATTCTTAATACTAAAGCCAATTCTGTCGCATTATGCATTTCGTCAATGCTCATTCAAGTGCAAACATGGACTGCATTAGAAACTATTTTCAAATTCATAGCTACGAGTATACAGAAATCATGACGAATAAAATAATGGTTGCTGTCTTGTTACTTATTCCTCTGAAATTGCTTGAGACTACGTCACATGTTCGAGGTATGACTAGTCTAGCTCATACAGCTAAGCATACCACGATACTCAAATACGTTATTATCACCGTGATACATGGAGTCAGTTTCAAAATGATGATATGAACGATAAAGAGTGATCAACTACTTTCTTATTTGAAAAAAGTACATACAATCTATGAAATGCATGTATAGGCTATAAAAGACCAATTCAATCTTTCAATTGATTGACAGTCTGTGAATCGCAAGCGTCTGCACAGTGCCGATTGAGGACTCGCTGAATCATTTTTTGGTCTAACTTCTTCTCTTTGTCGGTGAGCATGTCCTGCACCTCAATCAAAAGCTCTCAGTTGATTCTTTTTAGCGATTAGCCGCTCAATTTCTTTTTTTCATTTGCCTTCGCAAGTACAACTTTTTGCCGTTTGCTTGTCTCCTTTTCTTTCGAAAATGCACTCCCGAGTCCAAAATAGTCAGTTGCTCATCAACATGTTTAGTAGGCTATCAAAAAGCGCTTTACATCGTCATCTTTGAATTAGCGTCGCAAGGCCAATTTCGCGATTCACGTCGAGTTTTGAAAATTTCGCGTTCAACGCGAAATTCGCGTCGCTGTCGGAGCGCTGCCAGTACAAGTATTGACACGAAGGCATAAGCTGACGGTCGCTCTGGTCAGTCGTTACAAGATTGTCACATTCAATTAAAATTACCGGTATGGAAAATGATATTTAACATTCAATCCATTATTGAATTGACTGAACGTATCAAACCATTCATAAATTTTTTGCGGGGTCTTGTGCGGATTCGCGCCCGAATGCGAGAACTGGCTATTATTTACCTGTTGTCAATTTTCTACAGGAGGCATTGCATTGTATCAAAATCATGGCATGTAGAATACGTTTCTGATTCTGTGCAAATTATATTGCGGCACAAGGGAGGCAGTTCATAATAATTTGATGAATGATTGATACAGTAACAGTAAATACTCTCCCGTGAAATTTTATCCGCATCGATTAGTAAAATTATGCGCTGAAGAAGCCGAAAACAGTATGTACAAGCGGACTAGCTTTCACTGCCCAGCAGCCTCGTCAGGTCCAGAGCCAATAAGCCAAAATATATGGGTCGAGTGCTTGTACGTCGAATGTGTTAGTCACTCATATTTCAATGGAAAGCAATGGATGCCAATGTTGAGCAGCTACAATTTTGTTCTAATGGCTATTAGCCCGGCTCACACTTGTCAGTTGAGATTTAGTCATTCAATATAGCAAGAAATATGTATCAGAATGTGTATTAAACTTCTTGTACTGCTTCGCCTTCAAAGCTTTCTAACGAATTTGGAGATATCCAAGGCGAATGGAACATATTTTTGTCTTTCATTTCAGTACCGTAACATGGGGATACTTTGCCCTGCGGTCAAACTTTGCCCACCTTATGGTTCGTTTCATATTTCGTTTTATACAACCAGATCAAGAATCTCTGCAAATCTTTAGACATGGATTATTAGTAACCCATACAAATGTAGTTTAGAAAATGCATAGTGCATCTGAAAAATATGAATACATGGTATTCCATATGAAAAAATGGTACAATTACAATAAAACGCATTTTTTGAACTAAAAAAATTATATGTCTGTTTGGTACAAAGCAGAAATGCCATCACAACCATTCGCCTGTGGTTTGAAGGTGATGAGTATAGGACTTCAATCCATTTATGCATAACCTTGTATATTTTTCCTTCTGACCGTCAGCGGACTTCAATGTTGCACAAATGGCAATTGGGGTAACTTTGCCCACTGGACGAATTTGATGCTTTGCTCCTTTTCATGAATGTTATGCGTCGTATTCATCCACTGCACGATCTCTCTATGGCCTGCAAAGAAGATGAATCAATTTCAACATCAGAAAGGAACACTAACTTTTTTTTTTTTTATTGAATTTTCACCCCTAGCACAGCTATGAGCCATGAACGAAGCTAGGGGTTACTCAATGAAAAACTAATAAATTGTATTACTTTAAATAAATAAAAGAAAAAAAACAGATCTTCTAATCTGATTAAGCTGTCCCCATCAGAAACCTATTCGTACGCCTCTTGAAAGTATCAAGATTGTATTGGTCAGGGAAAGTGGTCTGGGGAAGCTGATTCCAAAGCTGTGCCGTGCGAACAAAAAAGCTTTTCGAGCGATTCACAGTACGTGCGCGTTCTAAGCTCACATTATAGCATGTGAGTGCATTAGCTCTGCGTGTGCTTCTGGAGAAGATCTTAGGTTTGGGTACGCACTCATTTACTGCAGAGCTGCTTCTACCGAAATAGTACCTGTAGAAGAGACTGAGTGAAGCAACATCCCGTCTGACGGAGAGCGGCTGCAACTTGCTAGCAAGTTTTTCACCCATGAGATTCTTGACACGTTTCTCAACCCGTTATTAATCAAACATAAATAAATTCAATGACCAGTAAAATAAAAATAATATTCCAGAGCCTGTTAGTTAGCCGGAGCACGGTCACAAACCGCCGACAATAAACCTTTCCGACAAGGTAGAACCCAAAGAAGCATGAGCTTCAGACGACAAAGCCTTATTGCGACTCCGTTTTCACCCTTTCACCGCTTTGAGGCCGCAGGTTGAGTGAGAAAGGGATATTTCGAATATTGAGAAATATCGATTATTTGATTAAAAATTAGATATATTGAGAAAGGGATACGTGTCATACCTAAAAATATAAGCATTACCGTTCAGCGCGCGCACAGGAATTCTTGGAAAAGATCTTCGGAAACATTCATCATTTTCACTTTCGCCGTGAACTTCGCATATGAAGGTGAGTAAAATGAATAAAACCATTTATCTAAGAAGTGCACACGCATACGGATGATGCCGGCTTGGTGTGGTCTCATAGTTATTGTACATTACAGTCTGGTATAATAGATTATACCTACTATGTAGTACAGTACCGTACCGCAACGATAATTGATGTCAAATTTATTAACCACAATTGCATTAAGCTGATAAACCTCTTAACAAAATCAAAATTGATGCACACGAGCCTGAATGACTTGACCTAGCAGAGCTACACCACACAACTCTAAGCCTTTGATAACCGGTACCGTAACGCGTACCTACCGGTACCACATGCCGGTACCTATACGTAATACGGTATGCTAAATGAGACGCAACAATAAGTCGATAAATATCGGTACATTTGTCAAAATAAAACGCACACGAACCTGAGTGACTTGGCTTAGCAGAGCAACATGTAACAGACTTTGATTAGGTACTGGTACCGCACCCTAACGCTTACCTACCGGTACCATACGCAATAATAAGTAAATTAATGCACAATATTAAGTAGAGCCTACGGCACCGGTAGTAGACCTATCTACTAACAATGTGCCTAGCCAAGCCTGACTACATATAGCCTTTATTGTAATACCCAGCAAAGAGCCGACCGCTGCTGCGATATATGCCTCATTGCTAATGGTAGTGTAGTCACGTGTACGATCTCCTTACCTTGTAGATGAGAACTCACAAACGTGAACCAGGATCACGGAATTACAAGAATTACGATGACGAAACGCTGCAATTAGCTGTAACTGAAAAAAGGAAAAGGGATTGAGGTCTCGTGCGGCTTCCAAGAAGTATAGTATTCCATACAAAACCCTGCAAAATGAAGTGAAGAACGCTCACTGCGGTGCTGTAGGTCGACCAACAGCGATCTCGATCGAGGAAGAAAGGATGTTGGCGGAGCATATCAGGAAATGTGGAGATTGGGGTATGCCGCTGTCCTTAATGGATGTACGATTCATCATCAAAAATTACATTGACACCAAGGGTTACAGAGTACCTCTATTTGTTGATAATCTACCAGGACCGGACTGGGCACGAGGTTTCCTGAAGCGCAACCAGAATTGCATTTCTCTTCGACTTTGTGAGAACATCAAGTCATCCAGAGCAAAAACACCGTAGAAACCTTCTATGTAGAAACTTTTCTATGTTTTTTTGTGTTTACTGCTCTTATTACACCTTGATATAATGCGTACACATTTCTTCTATGATCAACATCAAGTGAAAATAGACAGGGTTCTCTAACATAGTGATGGGTGCTGCTTGATTAATGAATTACAAAAGTTTTCTTTCAAAAATATCCAAGTCTCCCCTCATGGGGCAACTTTGCCCACCTGTGGGCAAAGTTGTCCCATGAGGGGATAATTTGCCCACTTTACTCTTTTTAAAAAAAGATGATGAAAAAACTGATTAATCGAAACAAAAATGATACTGATACAAAGTTCAGATCTATATACTCCTTTTGGAACCATATAGAAGCATCTATAGCATGATTTACTACTTGGCATTTGCAAGCAAAAAAATCGTATAGACGAATTCTGGGCAAAGTATCCCCCTCTTACGGTACATTTATTGTTAACTCCAAGCCCTGATCGACTCTAAAAAATGGTAGTCATTGTCATTTACTGAAGATGATTTTGAACTTTCAACTATTCGTGATTTTGTAAGTTCAGTCGTGGTCCCGGCCGTGTGACCAAAACTGCATCGGCTCAACCGCAGTAATAACCACTGCCATTAGATTCATATGGACACAAATTGTGTACGCAAATAAGTAAACACTTACCGGCACTCGATCTGGATACTTTTTCCTGATCTTTTCACCTTCGACTTTTCGCTTCTCAAATGAATTTTCCTCTTTATACATCCACTTCATCTCAGAAGAAATTAGATTTGAACGATTTTCAGATTTCCAATAAAAAACAACTGTTCCGTGAAATCATCGAAACTTATTTTGAAACAGCTTGTGTTTTTCCTTTTTTTACGATAACTGAATGACGAAAGAAAACAAATTATTCATCTCTAAAATATTAAGTTTTGGTAAAACAAATTATTGAATTTGTCAAAAGTCATTTGTTTAATTATAGGAAAACATCAAGATATTTGAATGTACCCATGCCGGATTTTCTAATTCACTGCATGTTGGGTTGCAGTTGTTTTCTTGATGAATACAGAGCGACGAATATGAGGAAGACCTTAAAAATTAGGAACTTTTGAGCAAAAGTAACATATAAATATTTTTGAAAATGCTGTCATATCGATTTGATAATTTAAGAAAGTCCACTGCAAGCAGTAAGTTTTCCGCATCACAGTCGGACGTAAAATAGATGAGGTGATTTAAAGACTTGCTCCGGTTGTGATCTGACTCCCGATGAACGATGTGTTCAAGTTAATTTCAAATATTGACTATCGATCGAAGTTCAATTATTAAAAGTTTGAAGTGCTGAACAGTCCTCCACCGTCACTGGCGATCTTCATGCGACTTTCGAAATTGATGTTTTAAGGCTTTCTGCGCTGGTTGTCACGAATTATCTGATACATAGTGTGGAGGAAAAGAGTCACTTTTTTTGGATGTGATAGCTTGATGCTTGTCAATGCATTGCGCATGTTGCTGATTTCAAATGTAGACAGATTACTGCATTTTATTACCAGCGGCAGTTGTTGATGTGTTTATTTGTTGGATGAGATGTTGGCGTCAGCATACAAGAAAAGCGTTTACACTCTTGACTACAGCATTATGCCGACGCACTTGCAGGTATGTTGACATGTGATGGTCACAGATGTCTTCACATGTCAATATGTGGATTGCTGTGAATGGCGAAGCTGTATTTTTTTGAGATCGAGCTTGAGTCCGGTCAAATTTCTAGGTATCTTGATTCCGTTGAAAAATATGGCGATGCACATTCAGAGCGTATTGTAGAGAAATCCATCCAACTTTGGAAGTAGACTCATGTTCTTCAAAACTTTCCGACTCAATTCTACAAGCGGTCTGGATGAGTAACTGCCACTTAAGCTTATCTTTGACATCACTGAAAAGTTTGAGTTCCAACTAAAAGAATGTCAATGACAAAACATACATTATATAGCTGCTTGACTTGCATTTCTGCGTGCCAACTTTGAAACATTGGCAAGTGACCATTGTCGTACAACGCTAGTACGATACCGAGAACTTTTTCCATAAGTTGTTCCCGTGAACTTTAGTACGTTTTCAAAGTTCAATTCACCTCGTAGTTGGGTGCACTTTTTGTTATTGTTGATGAACAACCATTAATCAGATATCTATGCTGATGAAGCAAATCTGTTTTGTTGCGAAAAGTTGTTTACTTCTTTTCTTGGTGACTTACGTAATCCTGGCGTGCTCGTATTATGTAACTTTTTGTTTTGATCATGCAGTCCTATATAAGCGACTGCATGATAGCAATAAACGTCTCTCGTTTTGGTTACTTGACTTGTTCTCTCTGATTTTCGCGGTGTTGACTGACTTACTGTCTGTATATGTGGCCCAGGCTTTCCGAAGCACACCTCTATAATTGGACTCCGTCGGTTGACATCCCGTGGGTCTTAGGAAGCAGCTTACCTTTCCAAAGCGAGCGAACACACTAGCCTTCATTCACATTATAATAACCAACACTCCGGCTCTTAATAAAAAACAGTTAGCACATTTTTTAGGACATTAATAAAATCACACACTTAGATTAAATAATTAATAACACATACACACACAACAACCATCAAATCAAACTTTCTTGGTCCTTCATGACATGAGGATTATCAGATTTTGATAATACGTAGTGCTGTCTCACCGTCATCAATTTGGTGAAAATCTCAGAGTGGGAACAGTGATGTTAAGCATCAGCGACTGATGGATGCTCCCTTCTTGTTCCGTACACAAGGGCGGAAGGTTTCATTTTCTCACCAATCTTTCCGTTATGGCGGAGATTATTATCAAGATTGGTCATAATGGTGCAATTGTTCTGTTTATGGATTGCTGTATTGTGGATTTGACATTCAGCAAATGTCGACTTCGCAATATCAGAAGTATACCCACATGTTCGTATGAAGCACTTAGAATTAATTTTTTAAGACAAATATTCTTCAATGGAATTAGAATATAGTATCACACTTCTATTGCTATATATTTATTTATTGCATTTGTTATATTAGGTCAACCATGGTTTCATACTCAGGCACTAGCTCTGATGTCATGTCTCCAAACTCGTCAAAATAAGTTGCCACTAATTTTGTCCACGAGTCGACAATTAGAAAAATATAGTTGCCTATGAAAATTGTATTTTTGCAGCAGGCCATCATCCAATTGAAGTCATTTCTCTCTATAAGGCGTAGTGTTTAAATTTTGACGTCTGAATCCTTGGCTTCCCAGCTCCGATCCCGTGGTTTGTTAAGTTATCGTCGGTATTGGTCAGCAACACGTGGCTTTCTAGCACATGTGACTCATTTTGTCGTCTTCGTTTGACAAGTTGGGAGAGTCCACAGCACCAATCCATATAATATCCCATCAAAGTAGTCTTATCACATCTCTTTATTCGTGAGATCCATGCTGAAGTCGTAAGGTGAATGGATGATTTACCTTTTTGTAATCACCAGGCATTAGTGTTCTCCTATGTCGATGGATTCCTCCTTGAACGTTTCACGGTCAATTGTGGTGTCTAAAACTCAGACATATTCTTTCACCGATTATCTTCTCATATTTGTAAATTACTCGCTAGACTTTTTCTAAATCAAAGCTTAAGGGAAGAAGAGCCTATACAACAAAGGTATCCTTCAGCGGAAGTAAAATCAAAGCAGCAGAAAATGGAAGAAGGAAGTGAGTGAAAAAGATGAAAAATGAATGTTAAAACCAAGGTAGCATGCTAGAAACGCATAAAACAAAGGACCCTTCAAATTATTAACTCTTCATCAGGGCTTTTGCCGGATTTCCGGCTTCGCCCCCCTTTGCCTAAGTAGTAATGAAAAGGTGTTGTGTAGAACAAAAAATCGCTTTTGTTATAATCCATGAAACTGTATCGGCATAATATTAGTTTTACTGGGCGCCCCCTTCGCTTTCACCGGCGCTCCCTTGGCTTCTAGCGCCCCCTTTTCTTTCAACGGCGCCCTCTTGGCTTCTACTGGCGCACTCTTTGCTGTCACTGGGGTCCCTTAGCTTTCACCGGCGCGCTCTTGTCTCCTACTGGCGCCACTTTAGCTGTCACTGTCGCCACTAGCTCCAGCTTAGCTTTCATCAGCGGCCATTTGGCTTCTGCTGGTGCCCTTTGGCTTCAACTGGCAACCCCTTCGTTGTCACTGGCGACCTCTTTGCCTTCACCGGATACCCGCTAGCTTCCATGCCGCACTGTGAGCTTTCACCGGTGCCCACCTTGGCTTCAACTGGCGCCCTTTCGTTCCCTGGCCTTTCCACCCTCAGCTTCCATGCCCTCTTTAGCCTTCACTGTTACCCACTTGGCGTTTACTGGAACCCCTCTAGCTTCCCTGGCGCCGCTTAAGCTTTCACCGGCGCCAACTTCTCTTTCATCGGTTCCCCTTGGCTTCTACTGTCCCTTCGCTTTCACCGTCGCCCTCTTGGCTTCTGCTGTCGTCCCTTTGCATTCAATGGCGCCACTTGACTTCTACTGGTGCCCCTTCGCTTCCACCGGCGCCACCTTGGCTTCTGTTGGCACCTCTTGACCTCTACTGGCACCCCTTCGCTTTCACCGGTTCCCCTTTGACTTCTACTGGCACTCCCTTCGGCTTCACCGGCGCCCCTTCAGCTGCGATGGCGCCCCTTGGCTTTCACGTTGCACCCTTGGCTTTTACGTTACCCCTTGTCTGCTACTGGCGCCCCTTTGCTCCTGTCGTCACCCCAGCTTCCACGGCAACCCCTTTGCTTCTGCCGACTCCCATCTTTCTCTTGGGGCCCCTCAGGCTCTCCCTTGGTGTTCACCGAATGTCAAAAGAAGTACAAAATGTATCGTTACAAGACGCGATAAATTTGCAGTGAGAAAAAAACTAGCGAGATTTAGCGGTCGTTATGTAAAGTTATATCAAGCACCCAATTGAAATAAACGTTATCTATATTCTGCTTTCAATGAAAGAAATGGAACCCATTGCTAAAAACGGTTTCCGAAATGCTCTTTTCGGTTTCTCATGGTATTATTGTAATGGTTCTTTCGTTTTTTGAAAGTTTGTTCAAGTTTGTGAATGTTGCGTCCAATAAAAGGTGCGAGCTCTGTTGTCGCTTTAATTATCTCTTGAACCAGGTATCATTCATCGTGCCAGAAACTAGTTATACGATGATACCGTTCACACTGCTATTATCATCAAGAGAATCATCCGACATTATAGTCCCATAATGCACTTGTATTTATGCACAAAGTTTCTAAAAGAGGGATTGCTTTTTTTGCAATCGGTTGAAATGGCAAGTTTGGAGTAATTTAATTTGTTGTGCCAAAAAAACTTCGTTGCTTCATCTGGTAAAGAGTAATGTAAAAATGATTCATAGTCATGTTTATCAAATTACACGAATCGTACGAAAATCTCCTGAGGAGATTTATGTTTTGCAAAAACGAAATGTTTTTTGATAACAATGTTATGACGATGAAACCGGATATCCAAATTTGGCCAGACGATTCCATTGACTGCAATTCTGTCGGGATTACAGGTTACAACAGTTTGAGACATGATCTTTTATGACGCAAACGTAAAGGAGGTAGAATAACATTGTACATGTATGTAGGAGAAAGACTAGTGATTAAGAGATCGGAGATGACCGAGTTCTTTCTTCTCTAATGAAATACCATGTTATTACCGTGCATCGTCTGAAGAGATCTTTCATTCTTACATTCCTCATGGTGTGTTTAAGCAATTAGGGAGACTCTCTGTATTACAGTGGACGATTTTTTAAATGACAATTCAAATTACAACATTATTATGAGTGATCTCAAACGATTCAAATGCGAAGAATTATGCATGGATTCAGTGCTGTGTGATAAGCGGCGGCCGGCGATGCTTACTCGAGGAGAAAGTGTCTTACTATTATGATCATATCCTTGTCTCTGAATCTACTTGCGGTATTTACTAAAAAACGTATTATTTCATGCTGCCACTGGAAATTCTGATCATGTCACCATTTGAGAAATCCCCTCGAATTACATGCTGATAGTGGTACGCAATTTCGTACGCAACGATACATGATTTTCGCAAATCAAGCATCCAGGTCCTCGATGAAGTCCTTTCTTCAATTGATAAGAAAGTGTTCTTTGTTGTGATGGAAAATTTTATTTGGTCAATGCTCATCCTTTATTTTTTGTTAGATCTTCTAAATGATTGCATTCCTAAACGTGAAGTTCAAATGACCAATAAAGACAAGGAGTGGCTTGCACCTTTAACGAAATGTCTTGCTGATCAAAAGTGGGAAGCATATAGAAATAAAGAATGGGACAAATGCTCGTATAATCGATTGAAAATCAAAGTTAAAGCATAAATATAAAAGTCTACCGATAGTTATACAAGAAGCTCGGATCTTCGTGAGCTCCATCAAATCTGTTGGGCAACAATTTTATCAAGAATTGAATACGCGTGTCCGTTATTTATTTGACTCTTAAAGACCTTGTCTTCGAAGCCTGATCGAATTCAAAGACGCTCATATAAGGTCTGTCAGTGACTTGAACCATGATAGACCAAACTATTGAAGACAAGAATGCACAAAAATAAAAAGGTTTTCAAGAATGTTTTGCGCAACAATGGCCATATTGGCATTGTATAATGCATAAATATCTACCAAAGCGCCTGAATTACTCTGGACATTTTATCAACGATTCTCATTATTTTCAGAAGAGAAGATATTCCTTCTGTCCACATGTCCACATGCGAGATTTCTGAGCACAATATCTATAGAAACTGTAAAATGATAATATCTCTGATAGGGGCTTCTTAAAAATGATACATAAAAAACCAGAAACAGACGCATGAAGCATTAGCGAAATGGATAATAGTTTATGTCACAATATGCATGTCAATGTCTGTATAAAGTTGGTATTACTAAAATATCGTCATTTTGAGTGCGTGTATGATTTGAAAAGGGAGTTTTCCCAAAAATTGCTATTGTTGTCAATGGCGCCCCTTCCGAATTTTTCCGGCCGCGCCCCCCTGTTGGCAATCACATCCCTGTCTTCATAGAGATTAGTGGAAGCTTTAATGACAGCTCTCTTGAATGTTTCAACACTATCAGATATTTGGAATACCTCCAAAGGAAGCCTATTCCACAGCTTTGCTGTCCTATGAAAGAAGGATCTCTAAAAATGCTCTGTACGACAACGAGGATGAATACCTTGCACATATGTCATCAGAGATAAGGTGCGGTAGTTGATGCAGATACTTAGATCTCCTTTCTTCGGTAGCGTCACTATGACCGACTTGCTCCATTCATCGGGAACTTTCTCCTCACTATATGCTTTACTGCATAGTTACTCTGCTACTCTGCCAGTACTACTTCACCTGCTTGTAGCATATCTCCTCTGTTACCATCTCTGCGGGCCTTGTGTGGTTTTGGCTTCTTGGTCGCTGTTTCGACTTGACACCCGAGTATCTCGTCATTACTGTCTTGGGGTGCCATGTCTTCGAGTTCTGTCACTACTATGTTGTCATAATCATCTGTCTACGCTTGCAAGTCTCGGCAGTACTCAGTTTATGGTTTCTCTTTGGTTTCTTCGGATGTCTGCAGCAGGTGTCGATCGCGATCTAACTAATCACTGCATCGGTTCCCATTTTTTATTGTTATCTGATCAGCAGGTATGTTTGTCGCGTCGTTTGCTTCTGTGCAACTG
The DNA here is from genome assembly GCA_907163375.1 of Prostheceraeus crozeri. NCBI lineage: Eukaryota > Metazoa > Platyhelminthes > Polycladida > Euryleptidae > Prostheceraeus > Prostheceraeus crozeri. The sequence goes on along the minus strand of CAJQUW010005679.1, from coordinate 339,185 downwards.
TTCAGTTATTCGGCATTTCTCCTGCAACCATATGTTCTTATCCGCTATATTTTCATGTTCTCTTCAGACTAGTTGTATGTTTCAACTTTGCTTTCATCCGCAAATAGGAAATTCCTAAGAGTGATTCATGCATTATTCGTCTTCCTTTCTGTCGGTAGACTCTCTGTCATTGTCTCTCTGATTGCTGATTACAGCCCAGCTGTTCTTTCTTCCAACCTTTTCTTCCAAATTGGAATCAAACCAAATTTTTGGGTTAATTTAGGAATTTTGGGAAAATTGGATCATTATCAATGAGTCTGGAAATTCCTCCGAAAATGCGCGGGCATCCTGAGACAGTGACCAACCAAGCAAGGAAATGCTGCTCTCCACTGATAGGGAATAATCTGTCATAGCGATGTTGGAACTCTCTTGGACACGCTTATGAGAACAACGAATTGTTTGAATTTTGCTCTCATGAACCATTTGACTGCGGTGCTTATTTCACATACCTATCGAATTTCACTGAGCCTGAGTTTACTCGTAACGAGACAGCAAGACAATATCACAGGTGCGCTACAGAGGAAATCGCATCAGAAACTGAGCCCCAATTAACTCGTATCGAGACTTCAAGACAATATTACTGGTGTGTTGCAGGCGGTAATACGAGTAACTAAATGCGAGTTAGATCGTCTCCCGAGTTATGCGCAGTAGATGAACCAATTTAGGTAATTCTTTCTGTTTCTCTGAAGGTTTTGGTCGTCAAAACTGAATTATTCATTGATTTTGAGATGAATTTTGTGCATAATATGTGTTCGTTACAAAGAATTTTAGTGAAAAGCTTTTTTTCTTTCCATTATGTTTACATATAATTAAGTATTGACCATAATTGTGTTCAGACCTCAGCAGTATAGCTCTGTTTAAATCAAGAAAATGAATAGATTATATGCATTTGATATGATTATTTGGAATCGGAGGAGTTATCTAAATCTTTCTCTGGTCTCGAATCACATGGCGTTGACGGAAGCACATTGGAACAGGAGGGACATTGCATTCTGTCCATAGTACAGTAAATGGTCAAAAGCTTCAGTCAGCAGATCATCGAAATCTACATCTTTTTCAACCAAATCATCGTTTTAATAATGTTGTGAAATAGCATCAGCTACCTACTCATTATTGAGTCGTCTGAGTCGCGGTCTAAAACTATACGATCTGATCAGTGCAATATGACTCTTGGATCAAGACAACATGACAAAATATGAAACTTTATGTCAGTGATAGCTGCATGTCCTACCGATGCGAGTCAACTCGGGCTCAGTTTCTGATGGACAACTGCTGAATGCGACGTCAGTGATGTTTTTCTGTCTTTCCGATGACAGATAACTCGGGCTCAGCTTCATGTACTCCATTTTCACCGTCACCAGTCAGGTATTGATAACGCTCGATACGAGTTATCTCTGGCTCAGCCGTTATAGGGTTAAGCAACAGCGACCCCATGACAGAATTCTCTGCAAGTCAGATTCAATAGATGAGTTCAATGTCACTCTATCCTGGTCTAGACGCTGGTTGTAAATAGGACTATCACTTAACAAACCAAGGAAATTGAGATGGAAAATCAAAGCTTAATTGTCTATCGAGGAATCCAAACCACTCTTTCTGATGACTCCTCCCTTCATGCATCCCTTTCCTATCCTTGTCAGAGAACTTGTCGCCAACATCTATATAGACATCTATATAGTGACTTTGAGCCTGTTATGTGTAGCCATAATATCTACGTATTCTTATTAAGCTTATCTTGTGACTCAAGAACCTATGTAAGCTCGGTATTGAATAACTGCACTATGTCTATTCTGTTTCCGTCTCTTAAGTTTTTATTGAGATTTTCATTAGCTTTTTTATTGTGTTTGAATTCATATTCAGGTATCCAATAACTTTTTGCTGCTCAAACATCTGTCCGTCCAACAGAGTTCATCTATTGATTCTCATATAGAATTCTGTCTTTGGGTCGCCGCCCCAAAATCATATTTGGTGAAAGTTAGACTAATTCAATCCCTTTTTCGCATAAACGTGTCTAAGACAGTTCTAGCCAGTCTTACTTCATCACATCGGATCACTGGGACACTGTAAAGCAGTTTCCAGTCTTTCCTCCATCATACTGCAATTAAAATGGTCTTTGTGCCGAAGAGCTTCAAAATTCAAAATTCAAAATTCTGTATTTTGCTTCACACAGGCAGTGAACGCATTGACAAATTCTATGCATATTTGCACATAATATAAAATGTTAATCGAAGTATAAAGAGAGAGTGCGCAGACAATTCATTTACAATATTTAATAAAAGAATTTTAAAAACGGCTTGGCCTTAGGTCGTTTCAATGCACATCGATTTCTACACATCACTGCAGTTCGTTCATCAAAGAAAATTCTCAACGGGTGGTCCTCAAACTTCAACACTTCTTTGAACAAATTAATACCTGCTTGTCGCCAACTTTTAATGAAGACGGACGCTTAAGGCCAGAGACCGAGTCACCAATAATTTTAAAGGCTCTTCTCTCAAGTCGAAGAAGCTTGTTGAACAGATAGTCTGGGATATTACAAAATACCGGGTAAGCGTAAAGGAGAGCAGATCTTATGTGAGCGCAATAAGCTTTGTAGATGATGTCTCCGTTGCATCCAAACCGTTGAAGGTTCAAAGTAAGAAAAATTCGTTTCAAATGTTTGCTGACTATATAGTTGATATGTTTATTCCACTTTAGATCACATAAAAATTGACATCCAATAATTTTCACAGCAGCGCTTTTCATGGGACTGTCGTCTAATAATCTGACAGGCACGGTAGATACAGACTTCTTTGTGACCACATCCATCACACTACTCTTGCTAAGATTGACATTAGTTTGTCAGTCCAGTGGAGGACATCGTCAATTTCATCCTGGAGATGGTCATCGGATTGTGCACGCATAAAATGAAGGACAGTGAGATCATCAGCGTATTTATAAAAACACGAACTACTACGTGCGGGCAATCGAGAGTCCATGACAAGACAAAATGAGATAGGTCCTATCACACTTTCTTGCGCTACACCACTTGAGATATGTTCCCACGATGAGTATGATCCATTCAGCTTTACACGTTGCCTGTTCATCAGGTAATTGATTATCCAAGCTGTCAGTTCCATAGGTAAATTGAATCTAACACAAGCTTCAATGATCGATTGATGCATACGGCTATCGAAGGATTTCGTTAAATCACGTCGCTTGCGTCTATTTCTCCGCGTCCGCGTTTCGCTTGATGCATTGGAGAAAGCGAATACTCAAATCTTATCTTGATACTAATTTTTTATTTAATACTGAGTATTAAAGAGATTTCTTTATTCATTTTTGAAAGTTTCCTTCGTAGGTACTTCTACGAAGGAAACTTTCAAAAATGAATAAAGAAATCTCTTGAAATACTCAGTATTAAATAAAAAATTAGTATCAAGATAAGATTTGAGTATTCGCTTTCTCCAATGCATCAAGCGAAACGCGGACGCGGAGAAATAGACGCAAGCGACGTGATTTAACGAAATCCTTCGATAGCCGTATGCATCAATCGATCATTGAAGCTTGTGTTAGATTCAATTTACCTATGGAACTGACAGCTTGGATAATCAATTACCTGATGAACAGGCAACGTGTAAAGCTGAATGGATCATACTCATCGTGGGAACATATCTCAAGTGGTGTTGTAGCGCAAGAAAGTGTGATAGGAACCCTATCTCATTTTGTCTTGTCCCATGGACTCTCGATTGCCCGCACGTGAGTAGTTGTCGTGTTTTTATTAAAAAAGAAAATACGCTGGATGAATCTCAGCTGTCCTTCATTTTATGCGTGCACAATCCGATGACCATCTCCAGGATGAAATTGACGATGTCCTCCACTGGACTGACAAACTACTGTCAATCTTAGCAAGAGTAGTGTGAAGGATGTGGTCACAAAGAAGTATGTATCTACAGTGCTGTCAGATTATTTAGACGACATGTCCCATGAAAAGCGCTGCTGTGAAAATTATGGATGTCAATTTTTATGTGATCTAAAGTGGAATAAACATATCAACTATATAGTCAGCAAACATTTGAAACGAAATTTATATACCTTACTTTTGAACCTTCAACGGTTTGGAATGCAACGGAGACAGTAAGCTACAAAAGCTTATTGCGCCTCACATAAGATCTGCTCTCCTTTACGCTTAAACCGGTATTTTTGTTAATATCCCAGGACTATCTGTTCAACAAGCATTCTTCGACTTGAGGAGAAGAGCCCTTTTTTTAAAGATTATTGGTGACTCGGTCTCTGGCCTTAAGCGTCCGTCTGCATTTAAAGTTGGGCGACAAGCAGGTATTAATTTGGTTCAAAGAAGTGTTTGAAGTTTGAGGGACCACCCGTTTCGGAGAATTTTCTTTTGTATGAACGAACTGCAGTGATGTGTAGAAATCGATGTGCCATTGAATACGAACCTAAGGCCAAGCGTTTTTTAAATTTCTCTTTATTTAAATATTGTATATGCAAATTGCTCTGCGCACTCGATCTTTTACGTCGATTAAACATTTTATATTATGTGCAAATCATGCATAGAATTTGTCAATGCGTTCACTGCCCTGTGTGAAGCAAAATAAAGAATTTTTGAATTTTGAAATTTTGAAGCTATTCACGGCACCAAAGACCATTATTTTAATTGCCAGTATGATGAGAAGAAAGCTGGAAACTGCTTTACAGGGTCCCAAGTGATACGAGGTGATGAAAGTAAGACTGGCTAGGAACTGTCTTAGACACGTTTTATGCGAAAAAGGAGATTGAATTAGATCTAAACTTTCAACAAATATGATTTTGTTTAGGGCGGCGACCCAAAGTCAGAATCTATATGAGATTCAATGAATGAACTAATGTGGGACGGACAGTTGTTTGAGCAGCAAAAAGTTATTGGATACATGTAAATTTGAATTTCATAAAACAATAAAAAAAGCTAATGAAAAATCTTAATTAAAACACTTAAGAGACGGAAAACAGAATAGACATAGTGCAGTTATTCTATACGATGCTTTACATTGTTCGTGAGTTGTCACAAGATAAAGCTTAATAAGGAATGCGTTGGATATTATGGGAATTAACATAAACAGGTCTCAAAAGTCACTGTATAGATGTCTATATAGTTGTTGGGCGACAAGTTCTCTGACATGGATAGAAAGGGATTGCATGAAGGGAGGGAGGATGTCATAAGAAAGAGGTGGTTTGGATTCCTCGAAATGGACGTCTATGAATAGGAGAGGAGACAATCGTCACGAAACTTTTTGGTACGTCCACTAGTTCAAATAAAAGTATATGGGGTAGAGACAATACAGAAGCTCCATGGAGCTATGAAGATTATTTACCAGACATCTTGAATGCTTTCATCACTAATCAGGTGTTGGCGTCGTACCAAAAGTTCGTGACGTTTGTCTCTCCTATCTATAGACGTCCATTTTGTCGCAAGTGCATGTCTAAGTATTATCTCTTATAGTTCTGATAATTGCTTTTCACAAGAAAAACATTTAACTCCCATTTTTATGAATATTTATTGACAAAATTAAAGACTTATCAAAACTCTTTTTTCGATCTGGTCACCTCAAATTTCAATACACTTTTCCCATTTCTTCTCAAATTTCTTCATTCCTTCTTCAAGTCAATCTTGCGGAAATTTCCCGAATGAAGATTTCGGTGCTCTCTTTATCTCTTTCACCATGTAATTGAATACCCCCGATTGCCTACTTCATCGGACCGAAAAGATGAAAGTCACTAGAGGTCAAGTCAGGGGAATACAGTGGGCGAGGAAGCAGCTGCCACTTGAGCTGCTTGATTGTGGTCATCTTTTTTTCGCTCCTTGGTCCCCTGCGTTATGCTTCAGACTTGAAGGACGTCGCGTATCGTTTCCTGTCTTTTTTACGGCCCAAAAGCGTTGCGCACGATCTGTGAGGGGCGGCTTGTTTATTTCGGGCGTTGATTTTGTGATCAGAGGAGGGGCCGTAGTCAAAACTGATCACATCTTCGCAATCCCAAAAGACTGTCACCTGGAACCTGCCTGCAGAAGATGCTGTCTCGGCGTGATCCGGTGGCTGCTCACCTCGCATTATCCATTCCAATAATTATTCTTTTCGTCTCTGTTGTGGCATGAAGTTTGTCAGCGGAATTCCATCAACCGTAATAAATCTCCTCCAAAACCCTTCGTCATGGTATTCCAAAAGACCAAGAACAACACAGGAGTTGGTGATCCGAGCGCCTTTCTGTTGTGCAGTCAGCAGCCTTGGCACCCAACGAGCCGAAACCTTGGACAACTCAAGGCGGTCATGGAAGAATATGCGCCAAGGTTCCCACGCAAACAGCAGCCAGGTTTATCCTCTCAAGTTCATCAAATGTTGGGCGTCTGTCAGACTGGATCAGCTGCCACATCAAATCTTCATTTTCTTTGCTGGCTTGACTGGATGGATGGCCACAGCGCTCACCGTCTTCCAATGACTTCCGTTCATCTAGAAACATTTGTTTGATAGTCGTTCTTGTAGGAGCATTGTCTCGAAGACTGTTTTGGACGCTCAGGCGATCGAGTTGGTGCTACCCGTTCCTTGGAAAGAAAGAGCAAACAAGATCTCCAGTTACGATTTGTGAAGTTCGTCATGTTGACAAAAGTCAAATTGCTTCTTTTGTTACCGGCTTCAGTTCGTTGCCAATCAACTGACAATACCTCACAGGCATTACACATGATTGATACAACATGACAACGATCAATGATCAAAGAAAAAAGTCGAATTAAAACCACAATAATCAAACGTCACGAACTTTTGGTACGCCAACACCTGATTGTGATGAAGCATTCAAGATGGCTGGTAATAAACTTCTTAGCTCCATGGAGCTTCTGTTTTGTCTCACCCATATACTTTTATTGTATTATTGTAAAGTTATCCTGTTTTTTTTGCCGCCGTCGACTTTTTCAAGATTTCTACTTTTGTCCTTCCGAGTTGCTCAATGCTTAGGTATTATACATTCCATGTCGCCAAATAATTTTCTTCACTTTTCTATTTCTTTATATACGTAGTACGTCCAAAACGTTTCCGGACAAATGCAGACAAGCTGCAAATCTTTCAATTCTGACGTGATGGATCATTAATTTGGCATATGTAGGTTAGGATAGTATGCAAAGTTTTCTAAAGTTTTCGTCTGTCTTAAAAAGTCTGCGGCCCATTTTAGAAAACATGTTCTGAATTTATGTAAGCGTGTTTTCGGTTCAGTTTTAAATATTTTGCGTAATTGTCGCAGTTGTTTTCCTGCCGACAATTTAACAAAGTCAGAAAGGAGTGAATTAAATCGTCTTCATGCGAATCTATTATTGCAATGCCTGTTGATAAAGGTGGTAAGTGGCTTATTACCTCGAAGGATGCTTATTTACATGAATCTTTTCGACAATTTTGCCAAGATATACTTTATGCACCTATTGAGAAGAGTCTGTGTACTTATACGAGCAAGCGACTGTCTAATTTTTTGTTTTATTTGTTCATTTCCTTAATTGTAAATATAGGCCCTATAGATCTCACGTATTTTGTATATGGTATATGATGTATATGATGATGACTCTGAAAATTTTTAAATATGTAGGTCTCATATAATTTGTTTATGATGGTATATGATGTGCATGTGCATCATGATCACTCGGTAAATTTGTAAATAAATATATATCTCATATATTTTTTATTAATGCTAAACTTTGCGTATGCATATGTTACACGATTTATCAACGCTTGCTTGTAAGTGCCCTTGTGGCCATCGCGTTGCGTTTTCTGTATATTTCAGAATAAACATTTATGACTTATGACTTAGGTGAGCTTCGTGCTCTGGAACCACCTAGTGAATGTAAATAGTATTCTTTTTACACTTTGCCCAAAGTTCACAAGGATGTTTGGCCATCGCCTGTTGTGCCTCCTGGTAGGCCGATTGCAAGCGACTGTTCTAGTGTTTCTAGAAAATCCACGTCTTTTGTCGAGTATTTCTTGGCCCTAATCGCTAGGAAACTTCCAAGCTATGTACGAGACACGTTGCACGTAATTTCAATTTTAAAAGATATTAAACTTCAAAGCAACTCTATTTTCTTAACTATGGATGCTTCGGCCTTATATTCTAATATTCCAACTGACCGCGGTCTTGAAGCTTGTGCTCGTGCTTTTGCCGATTTTCCTGATCCCAAGCGTCCTGATCTGACACTTCTTTCCATGTTAAGATTATTGTTGACTTCAAATGATTTTGTGCTTCAATGTGAGCTAATTTTACAAGCCCACGACACTGCCATGGGGTCTGCTTGTGCTGGCTCTTATGCCAATGTTTATCTTGGTGATTGGGAGAAACAAATTTTGCAAGCAAAGGAAGTCCCATGCTTGTGGATCATGTACATTGATGACATTTTCGGTGTTTGCAACCATGGTGCATCCGAGTTATTGTCATTTTGTAATTATGTAAATGACATTGATGCAAATATTTCTGCAAATTTATCCTATGATTTGTACAGTATTCGTTTCCTTGATCTGGAATTGCACAGATCTGATGATTTTATCTTTCATCGTGTAGGCTTCAAAGCCACTTATTCCTTTAACCTTCTTTCAACCACTTCATATCATGCACGTCACATTTTTCCAATATTATTTATGGAAAGTTGTATAGATTTTCAACACCCAGTCCGACTTACCTTGATTTTCAGTCGACAAAGATATTTGTACAGAAACACTGGTATCGGCAGGATCTAATGGAATCTAATGGAAAGAAAATTTTGCATTTTACTCACCGGTTTCCCAACTCCTGTGAGCCTGGTTTCTTTCCATGTGCTTTGTCTGCTAATTGTAAAGTTTGTAAATATTCTGTACTTGCCTTTTCTGTATTTTTTCATATTTATCCAGTCAGATGATCTCTGATGACTAATGTTTTCCGCTGTTCCATATACGGTCAATCACGCTTAAATGGGGGCACGGATGCTAAAGCAATTTTGCCCTAATCAAGTGGGTGCCCCAACGAACCGTAGTATCATTTTATCACAAAAATGATTTTATAAAGCATAAGTCGCCCCAACTACCCGGGATTGAGTTGACTGTTTTAACTTCATTGTTTCTTTTAATGATCATCAGTCGACAGATGAGGAACACAAAATAGATCCGGAAATAATTCAATAGAATATCAACTGTGTTATTTATTTACAGGAACTATGACAAAAAATGAATCTGCATACGACTTTTACAAGCGGCTTCGAAGATTAAGCGATCCGGAAACCCTCAAGAAGCAGGAAGTGAGTATTGTACACATGTTTCCTAGGTTACTTCCAACCATGTCGGTCTAGAAGTGCTATCAAAATGATTTCTGTTTGTACAATGTACGTTTCATATTTCAGTTTTCCAGTCAAGCAGATTTATTCTGAACTCACCATATTCTGGAGGAAAAATTTAGACTATTGACACCTACATAAGCACTAACTGACAATTCGCTTCTTAATTTATTGAAAATCGCCAGGCAGTTATAATATAGACGGCTAAGGTTTTTATTGGTCACTCCTACAATATCATAATTTTCAAAAATAATTTGTCTCCGACTTTCGCAGGGATTAAAGGTTAGATTTTTGACTTAGCGTTTCGAGATTCTTTAACGAGAGTAACAAAATATCATTTTTGCATTGAAGTTAAACAAAAATTTCAAAATGAAACATGAGAATATAGACACAGAAAAATGCGGATGTACGACAGAAATATGCATGAGATGTCATAGAGTACAGCGAATACAAGGTTAATCAAAGCAATCTAATCAAAGGGAACTACCAGGTACATCTATGATTAACATAAAATATCAATATCCATATAGAATAATATATGTACCTGGAAATGCATAGAAATAGTCAAAAATTCTATACAATATATTTCCCATCATCGCTTTCAAATTGCAAACATGCTTGAAATCAGATAGAGTATTTTATTCTCATACTTTTTTAAGAAAATAAAGCACTCAGACCAGGGACATATAAAATATAATAAATCATATATAATATGACTTATATCATAGATGTCCATGCTCAGAGCTTCGATCTTCGTGCGTTATCCTCTTAAAGTATTCGAAATTCGTACTCTATCTAATACATGTGTCAGATTCAGGGTCGGCCGGTAAAAACCACCCTGGTTTTTACCAACTGTTAAAAACCAGCAAGTCTTGTCATCATTTTTCGGCTAAAACTATTTTTCCAGCATAAGCTTTTTGGGTATTAAGGGATCATCGTCACTCCTTACTTTATTGATGAGCGTTAGTCGCAGTAAGTTCATTTTACTTTTTCATCATTCGATAAACATTTAGGCCTGTATTTTCACAATTCAGACCTTATCAATATCATATTTCAATCAAGAATATGTTTCAAGTATAGGTGTAAGAATATGAACTATTTTTAAAAAAATGCCGTTATAAAGCTGTTGTGTATTCTTCTAAGTGTGCACGCTTTTTGTTGCTTTACAAATTTCATTCATTGTAAGATGCAACAGACGTCCATGCCGGAAGGAAGTCACTTGGCTCTACATAAAAGATCGAAAACAGGCATTCGATGTTAGAAGCTAGAAGGTCAAGAAAATGTAGAAATCTGGCCTCGGATTTCTACGATTAACCTTCCTGCTGATCTCATAGAATAGATTGTCTTTTAAATCTATGGCAAATGTTCCATAGCCATTGTGATTACATGAATATTTCTATGAAATTTATCCTGCACTCCCAGAAGGACTAGATTAAAAATATTGCCCTTCAACACTTTTTATGTCATGATAATTTACCCTCGCATATTTAGAGGATAAGGTAATATTAAATAAATTTAATACCGAAAGCAAAGTTTTGATTTGAGCTCAAAATATGGAAATTTCAAGAACTTTAAACAAACTTGTATATCACAATAATGTCACAATTGTTTGTCGCTCTCAGATTCTATTAACAATATCAAATTTGCAGCTTAATGGAAATGTTCTTTTGGTGAGATTATAACTAAAGCTGTTCAGACATACACTATACCTTACTTTATCAAGATTGCTGGTGCGAAATTCGTTATTTAATTATTTTTTGTTCTTGCAAATCATGATTTTCTGCTCCAGTCACAAGCATTAGTACATTTACTATATCTCTAAAATAAATAGAAATGCATTCTAAGTGACCTGCAGATTGCTTGATTTGGGAGCTGAGATTTTCCGGTGCAGACGCTTTTTGATAGTGTTCTCTCTGCGTTGTTGGTTCAAATCTAGATCTGATGAAACCTCAGCTAATATTGAAATACACTCTGTATTTTTGCTGAACAGTCAATACAGAAGAATGACAGTGGGATTATTGAAGCTCGTCCACATGAAGAAAGTGGTTTGCTTAATTTGGCTCTATGTATAAACCACTTTTATTCATATATATTTTTCATCTTTTTCATTCATTTGATGATAATTCTGGGAGTATCTAGCAACTTGTTACATGAACCAAAGAGCCAAAATGGTGCTGAAGTCTATATTTGTTCTTAAATCACAGGAAAAGGGCAAGGCAATCGTAAACAAAAGACATCGTATGTTGTTCGTGATAAAAACGTATCATGTGGTTCTATCACAGAATGAATGTCATGTTTCGGATGATAATATTTGCAAACTGCAAACCCCCATACATCATGATACTCAAACCCTAACTTGCTGGCGATATTTTGTGAAGAAATAGACTGATTTTTTGGAATTTTAGTTTTAGCTGGTCTTTAACAGTTTTTTACCGGGTTTTTACCACTTAGTGGCAAAAACCAGTTTTAGCCGGCAAAAAGCCAACCCTGTTCAGATTGCTTTGATTAAACTGTGCTCTATGATATCTTACGCAAGTTTTCTGTCTTTTCTCTTGTCATATCATTTTGAAATTTTTGTTTAACTGCTATGCAAAATGATGTTTTGTCACTCTCGTTAAAGAATCTCGAAACGTTGAGTCAAAAATTTCACTGTTGATTCCTAAGCCAGATGCACTTCTTAAAAAAAGTTTTAATATAGTTCGTAGGTTGACATTTTTCAGCAATCAGCAGTCAAGTATCAAGCCGCTAGTCATGCGCCTTGAGGAGGCTAGCCGAGTTTATGTCACCATAAGGCGGGTAGAGTCGTTATGAATTAAACTTAAGTCGCTTTTAGCCGCATGCTTTTAGCTTTTATCAGCATGTTTTTTATCCACACGTTATCCGTTTAAGTTCTGGCGTTTATTTAACATCAGTGTTTAGTTGTACAGGTAAAAGTTTATTCAGGGTATTAAACTCCTACCAAAATTCCTATCTCAGCTACAAAAACTCCAAAATTCTACTTGCTGTCGCACAGTTTGAGGTTCTTCATAACATGTTTTCATTTTAATTTAAGGCAAGTTTTTATTTTAAGTCAACGAAAGAGTGAAGGATTATCATGACGAATTGTATTATCTGTGATGATGAGTAATTTTGTACCAATCACCTCGATCTAGATCAAGCGCGGGATGTTTTTTTTTCTAAATCCGGTGAAAATCTGACCAAATTCCATGATATGTTTCAGACTTGCGCTCATATCTTTATGCATACATCATCGCATCATCATCATTACATGCCAATATACATGTATATATTGCTTATCATCCTTCTGTTGATCACGGTAATATTGTCAGTGAAGACCGAATCATAGACAAAGATGGCATATACGCTTGACATAATTCACAATTGGTCGTCAGCTATACGTGGTTATTCTCCATATCACATCAGTCAGTTTGAATAGCCTAGAGTCACGGCAGTGGAGGGCAACGCGTGACTCGCCACCGCTTCTCATATCTAAAGTGGCCTGCGGACATTATTTCAATCGGTGATGTGAAAATGACTCAGACGCCACGACTTCGGCCGTTGGGAGGTCTATCTAGGGTGAGGGACCCTCTTTAGAATTTGCAAAACTATCAATCAACAACTAAATGAGCTATATGAAGGCACAAAAACAATAATTCACATTCTATTATCCAACCATGCTCCTTTCATAATGAATATCTTCTCGCATAAGCGCAAAATGGTCGTAACCTGCACCATGCAAAGTCACACGGTATTTGATGCCCTGCTGAGCATGTTTCTGTACGTAATAAACCACATCTCAATGAACCTGGAAAGAATCTATATTTACAAGACCTTGATTACGAATGGAGGAATCCAACCGCATGATTTTGACAGGCTAACATTTTTTTCAAATATTCTTGCTGAATTTCATTTGTATGCTACTACACCAATCAAAGATGTTTTGTATACTAGATTGGCATGGGGACACGACTACCATTTGTGGAACCCATGCACGGTTTTTGAAAGCCGTATATGTTTGGGTGACATACGTGCACGTATGTACATGTAGGATGATTAATAATGGTAGCAAAGTCAATTTTATCTTGTGCAGCTTTCAGGCGAATAGTTGCACTGCACTTACAGACCGTTGTTTTTCTATAAAATAAGGTAATGTCGGTCATATGACCAAAAGATTGTCTTTTAATTACACAAAAGAAGAGCTTCCATGATTTGTTATAGTCCTTTTCGCTCTTCAATACTGAAATGAATTGTAGAAAGTAGATTATGATAGCTATATATTAAACAACTTAGTTGCGCACAATACCTCTGTATACATTTACATTTTAAATTTTGTTAAGTAATACGACCACTATATATGCACGTGCAGTACAGCAGCCCATATGTGCGGAATAAGAGAATATTAAGTCTGTACTACTGCCTTTTGAAATGCTGACCCCGCAAGCCTTTTCACAGGCCACTCATTGTGGCCTGCTATCCCAACTTGGTTGCCTACCACCGAGTCACGGCCAAGTATCCCTTCACTCTATTATATTTGTTGTTGATTCAGCAGTCACATCGGCTGCACTTGCAGCAAGTACGTGTTGACGGAATCTGCATTTTTTTATTTTCAACACGTAAAAAATTGATATCATTAGTTAATAGAGAGTTGTGGAAGAGGCAAGTAGTATTTATGAAAATATTTACAAATTATCTGCTCAATGCATTTCGGCTTTTAAAACCGCGACAATTTTCGAGAGGGCTGCATCACTTCACACAAGAGATAGATGTAACAATTGTAGGAAAGGGTTAATATCGTGACCTGCATCTTAAAAACTGATTTATCAATGATATTTCTACGGAAAGATATCTTCCAGCATCAGTGTACTGTTGAGGGCTTCTTATCTCTCCTTCAACCTCCCAACCAAAAATTACCTATACTTGATAATCTCATAAAGGCTCTTCAACAACCAAGTTATTCGTAAGACGTCAAACATGTTTCGAATTTTTTACGCTACATTGAAAACGTGAAGGTGTGACACATAACTTTTATACTACAAACGAACCTCTACATAGTGAATTTCAAGGAACTAGATGAAAAGATTCACTATGAGGAGACTTCACTATAAGGAAGCTTTCCTAAATTTGATGTAATGTTGTTTTTAAAGTAAGCATATAAAGTCAAAACAATCATACAAAATAATTAAAACTGATACATACATTTAGAAAACAAATTTCATAGGGGTAGGCCTAATTATCAGTAAAAATGTATTGTCACAATATCATATTAAATGATAATGCAAACTCAAGATGCAAAATGTAACTACTATAAAATGATCAGTACCGTATACAGTATAAGCTACATACATCATTAATTATGAACGATGGAAATATCTGTCAATTCGAATCTGTGCAGTACGTCACTCGTCAACAGAAGCAATCATGTTTTCTACTCGATAAAAAGCTTGTTGATCAAGTTGGTCACTTTTCCTTTCAAGGAATTCCCTGATCTGACTCAACATTCGGTACGCTTGAAGACGACCTTAAAGCGCTCGTAAACTTGAAAATATTAGCTGCATTATCTATTCATTTGTGTCTAAATTTAGAGTGTAGACTCATAGAATTAGGTAGCTTAGGAAACTTTGGAGTGATAAATGTCATCGAGCTACTCGCCTCAATAAAATTAGTACACGTACATGGGATGCGTATTAATTGCAAAGCATAATTAAAGATCAACGCATACTTGATGTAAAATATTCATTATGTAGAGGTTGAGACTGAATAATAAGGTTCAGAGATATATAGCAAGCGCAAAGTATGCCGTTTTTGATGGGATAAAAAATTTAATTTACTATGAGGAGAGATTCACTTTGTAGAGGTTCGACTGTATTACATATAAGCTATTGAATATTACCTATAACTTATGCGGATTATTCAAATTTTCAGTGCTTATCACTGTCACATTTCTTCCAAATGAGCGAAAGAATTTTTTCATGAAATGTTATTTTCAGGCGGATATTTCAGGCAATTTTTTCACAATGACAATATTGAAGCACCGTGAAAACAGAGTTCATAATGATGTCTATTTCTGACGCGGATCAAGCAGGACTTCTCATCACTTCATTTCTGCCTAATATGGGATCGTTGCATTCATCAACTGTGATTTCTGAACTGACTGAATGACAGCACGTAGCAGTTTCAAGAACCATTTGGTGACCGACTCTTCAGGCAGGTATCATTCTGAGAAATTGAAACAATCCGCCAAGACCACCCAAATCTTGTTTAAAATCTACTATTCCTGTTATGCTTCAACCTCGATTCTCTTTGCATAGCATCATATGACCTCCGTTCGATTTCTTCATCAAATTTAATCCATTGCTGCTTCGTTACCGTCGTGAAGTTATTGTTTTCAATATATTTCATTAATTCATTATCAAACAAACGAATAGAACTGCACGTGCTGTTTCGCCTGGGCTGTTGTGATCTCGTGACCTCAGTAATGACGTAATGGCGCGCGTACACATGAACCGAGGTTAGGTGTCGTAGGTGTGTCTCATCCACTACCGTATCGTCGCCTGCTATTGGCTGCAGCACCATCACATGACAGAGAAACGCGCGACGCAAAACTCATAATGCTTCAGCTGGTTAGAAGCAGTCAGCGACGGTTCCTCATTGTTGATGGCCGACGACAGCCTTGTATTCATCTGTCCTGCGGGATCCAACTTTCAATCCCATCTGGGTCTCGGCATGTTCACGTTGCCCGATTTCGACGACGTGGCAGAAATTCCTGAGAAGTGTCCGTCTTGCCAGAAAGATTTGCCTGAGGAAACACAGCCGCGAAGACCGGGCTTGGTGTCCTGGCAACCTTGTCAATGTGTTGTTTGTCATCCCTGTGCTTGGAAGCATTTGCAGCGATTTAAAGGATCTGAACTTCGTCCTCCGTGCCCCAATTGTGGCAAACTTGGATTATCAATTTTCTTCAGTTCTGATGTTATTCGGGAGCGACTTCAGGGGGTCCCGCGAGTGGTGCTTGAATTGGAAGATTTATTCACTGTGCTCTCTATGCTCCCCTTTCCTCCCACAGAGTAGTTTCCCTCAACATTCTCGGTGGGATTTTTATACGGATTAATGATATTTTTCTATTGTTAAGATGATACCTGCTTCAATCTCCTTGGTTGACCAAAGTCTTATCTGGTGGTTTTACTGGTTAATTACTTGTTATCAAACTGTACATAATCCGGTTCATTTATTCGAAAATTGTCAGTGATATTTGGAACTTTGTGATTGCTACCCTTTCTGATAAAATCATGCACCTCGTCGTCATCACAAAATATCTTGAATTGAAGAGCAGTGCAATTTCAGGACGTTGAGAAAAATACTGTTTCTAATTGTATATCTGCTCAAGCAACCTCGACTCTGCGATGAAGAGAGGCATGAACGCCATGCAATTATTTTGACGATGAGGAAAGTGTTTGGAGCATATCAAAGAGGGTAATAACACAAACGACAATATTTGCTACATGAAACCCCGTGAAATTTGCGCGGTTATTGTAAATAGTGTTTCAGCTAGTTTAGATAATGTGGCTTGTCCAAAATATAAAGCACTTTTTCATTCATCTTGATGTTTTATTTATGCTTGTCAACTAGAATATTTAAATGTTGACTGGGAATCGATTTTTAGTAGTCTTCAGCTAGCTAATATAGCAAATATAACTTTTATGCACCAGATCTCTACGTATGTAGGTTATTTTTACCTGTTATTTTGTTATTACTTTTATTTGTTCATATAGCAAATGGATCCAAAACAATGAACAGTTACTGCATGTGAACGGTACCTTCTGTTTGGACCATCTGTTTTGATACTGACATGAATTTACGTGTTTTGACGCATTAATGAAAGATTTTGGTTAATCCTGATAATGTATTATACTAAGTGTTTGATATGAAGACTAAACATTTTCCTCTATTGACGGCGAATCTTTTCTACTTCAACTCAAGCGTCAATTTTTCATGTGAAATTCGCTTCACTTTGATAGAGGTAGCCTATTTCACAGTTGGAATTTTGATATTCTCGGTTGCATCGTACAAGTAACCGCAAAGGTATAACAATTAAATTCTCCGGTTAACGCTTTGTTAGCTGGGGTATTTATGAGCAATACAATGACTAAAAGCAAAATTGCACTTAGTAATTATTAGATAGTTGGCCAGAAAATATTAATATCGATTACTCATGAACATTGCCATCGAATTCTATTCATCTCTCAAAACTGATTCCTTTTTGTGTCTCTGCAACTGACACGAGGCAGTGGCTACCTGCATAATTATCTAAACCTCAATGTTCATCCTTCCTGAAGCCACTCGACATATATTCACCATCAGTATTGTCAACATGGTCGTTATATCTTGCGACATTTAGTGAATGCCCGTCGAAATGTCACTAACTTGCTAATTGCAAATCAAATTTACCCAGGTATGGCTGCAATTTTAAACGGAATTGTGTCGATGTTGAGAGATGTGAACTAGGTCTGCTGATAATTCCTGATATTGGATGAAATGGCAGCTATTCAGGTCTGTTTCCATTTTACAACTGAGGATGCAACTCAATAATTAATTACTCTATTTACCTTGCGTTCTTCTCAGTATAACCAGGCATGCAAGGAATCAGAATTTTTGCCCGAAACTTGCATTTTTGAAAATGCACTTCGAAAATTGTTTATTATTTTTCAAGAAAAATATCGACTTTGTGTCTTTTTGTATTCACAATGATATGTTTTCTTTTTAATTGGCTGTATTCTAAGTAAAAGCCATGGCAGGAATATATTAATATATTTATTCATTATCTGAAAAAACTGTCATTATCTGTCTACCTGTGTATAATTTATGTATTTACGAACTCTCACTATGGGCTACCTCTGAGGCACGTTCTATGTGATAAGCTTTCGAGGAGGATTAAAGCATATTTGAAAAATTGTCGATCTCAAAGTTAGCTTCTGTGGATTCGTCGCATTTGAACTTAAGCAATCCGCTAAATCATTGATGTACATGCCGTTTTTCGATTTCAAAACAGTGAAAAACATCAACATATGTTCACTGAAATTGTCATCGTACCCTCTTTTGACTTTCCCTTGCTTTCCCCTTTAAAGAGAGATCTTCACAGATAGAAGAATAACGTGTGCAAGACAACCTCCAGGATAATAATGCAAGTTTTATTTCCAGAATTCTTATGCAATCAACTGCTTTGTTCTTTGTGATATCAAGAATAGCCTCGCTTTCGGCACGATCATCACCGTCTATCGATTATTTAGCGATGTTTATCACAATCTTCGCAATGTGAAGAAATCTAGACGCTGAATTGTACTACTGTTATGCATTTCATGCTATTCAAGTAATAACAATCATACTCATTTACTTGTGGGCTGTTCTATAGCTCATCCTTAGCTATCAAGTCATTGCACCTGTAGAAGACTAGCATCTTCGAAATTTGATGCAGAGTTCCTTGTCAACCTGTCTATCTACAATTTATTTCGCTTACATTGACATTTGTTGTGTGTATTTCCATGTAGGTAACTTGCTGAAGGTGAAAATACACAAAGTAATTTCAGACTACATTGTATGTAATAATGCATGCTTTGTCTACAACATGCATGATATGTATAATAATGTACATAAGTAGTTGGGACCGATCGTACGCATATTTGAAATATGCTTTATACATGTGGTACATGTATATTTATGTCTCTAAAGTTATTGGAAGTAAGCATTCATTTATTTACTAATGTTATTCGTCAAATTATCTCTGAAGTTAGCTCCATAACAAACCTGCACCATTATGTCCGATGTGATAATCTATATACGCGAAATTGATCGATATATTAGCAAACAGGTGGCTAATTTGCATTCCTAAATTGGATTTTCTAAACCCCAATATTTAAAGCCAAATGTCATTTACTCTGGTGTACTATGGTGTACTCTCATTACTTTGGTGTAGTTTCACCAAAGTTCGATATCACTGCATTGGCTACTGCCCATGGATGACTCAAATTGATTTTGTTGTGGCAGTCAGTGAAGATGGTAATTGTATAACATAGCTGCTTCCTGACTTCATTCAACTAAACCTGTTTGATACCTAAATGCTCTGTTTATCTTCATGTTGCATTCATGGGCATGACCTTGCCTCGATTGTGTGATTTCTTTCTATTGTCGTAGCGAGCTACCACAATCCCAAGTTTCCCAAATGATTAATTGATACAAAAGGTTTCAGTTGCGACAAACATGTCAATAGATGAGCTTCTCCTGAAGAATTGCTCTCAATTCTTCAAAAGAATTAATTTTCATCCGTGTTTATTGAATATGCTTTTATTTCATATAGGCTAATATTAGCGGATATACTGAAGTGGAATAATACAATGCGATATATACAATTGGACGTAGTTAATTGCTTCTAAGGCTGTATGTTGCAGCATAATATTATAATACTCAATATATACTGCTAAATGTTAATACACAATGTCATAGATGACAACCAAATCAAACCAAATCTGACATGCGCGACATTTTTTTTTACAGATAAGCATGACGTACCAGTCTTCAATAACAAGACATTCCTTGGAATCGCGCATTCAAATTTCAAATTACCAAAGTTACAAAGATTAGACCGTAGGTCAAAATCATGACTGCTACTGCAAAGATCATCCTGCAATTGTATGATATTGTTGGTTTCGGAGATCATCGGAACATTTGATTTGGGGGAGTTCTTCGATTCCCACAAACTAGTGTTTGTACATTCGAAATCTCAAGATAAGTCTCTAAATTATTATTCGATCACAAAGGCTGGTTAAACTACTACATTTCGCCCGTTTTGTTCCACAGGATCCAATCAAATTATTTTTGTAATGCATTTAGTGAATTAGTGATTCTTGACCGAATCGTTAGCAACTATTCTAGCTAAAAAGATTGCTGGCAAATATGGATGAAAATTTCACTATCATTTTTATGGTGTTATAAGGGAAATCTATGATACTATTATTGATATATTTTGTACATTTTCTGATAATGTTTCTACATATTCGATTTGCTTCCACTTCCACATCAAACGTTTTTTTATCGCTAATTTCCCGGCATCACTCAAATTTAATTGAACACTGTAGCAGATGATTAATGTAGAACATTGTATGAATGGCTAAAACAGGAATGTGGGTGACCTCAACAAATTTAGCGTTGTTAGGTACTTAGTAGAGGTGATAGTGATTAGGTAACAACGGTGAGACTAACATGAATCAACAAGCTGTGTCTCGTCGGTCATCGTTTGTAGCTGATCAGAATTGTGTTTTGTCATCGATGACTGGAACCGCTCAACAGGAAACATGGGCCATAAGCGTCAATGCTTTTCCACCGTGACTTGGACGGTGCTGTCATGGTCAGATTAAATTGGAAAGTGGTGATGCCCTTTCGACTTTCAATTGAAATTTCGGAGATGCTTGATCACGAAATCGCAAGGTCCAGGTCACAGTTCAGCTAAATGTGGAACCGCAGAGCTTTTATCTGCTATTAAATGATAAAAACTCATTAAAAAAGTGCACGAAAATGGAATTTAGTCGTCAATTAGGTGTCAGGAATGTTATTACAAATAACATCTTGATAAGGGCCATTCATTAAGTGTGCATGCAACTAGAGGGTGGGTGAGTTGATAAATATTTTCCATTAATGATTTTGTTTTGATAAGCGACAACGTTTCCTTCTAGTCCGGCAGCTAGAACGAGTTTCTGCAGGGAACGAGAACGAAAATGAGACATTCATAGAATGATGTACGCCCTATGCCTACTACGAATTGTGCCCGGTTCTTCTTGTCAGATACGATCAAGAAAATCACTTGTAAATCCACATTAAGGATTTCGGTAAAAGTGAGATTTTCTATGTTTTCTCTGATTATTTGGTGAAAACACTACAAATAGAGCCATAATTTGTGAATTGGAATGTCTTCAAGTCATTTCTCATTTTGTTCTAGAACATTTCTATATGAATCTAAACACATTCAGATTAGCAATTTCGACGGGCATTCATTAAGTATCACTTTAAACACACTACCGGCAAATCGCCTAAGCTACTGCACCTGCAATAATTAATAACTGCTGCTTTTTGCAAACACAACGTAAATAGAATAATAATACATTCCAATCTGCCTGCAGATC
This sequence comes from Prostheceraeus crozeri, assembly GCA_907163375.1. Classification (NCBI taxonomy): domain Eukaryota; kingdom Metazoa; phylum Platyhelminthes; order Polycladida; family Euryleptidae; genus Prostheceraeus; species Prostheceraeus crozeri. The sequence goes on along the minus strand of CAJQUW010005679.1, from coordinate 317,681 downwards.
AGAATAACATATTCAGATCTGTAGTTGTGAACTGCTTGCACCGATTAGTTTCCTATCTATTCTGCTCCGAGAAAGAAGTAGTCGGGTTCTGTTCATCCTGAATGAAAACGAAATGATAGCCGCTATCACGTCACGTGGAAATGCAGCAGTATGTGAACGTATGCAATATTGCATTTATAGTACGCACCATTGAGCATTATACGTGTAGTAGCTTACCCTCGCCATGGCAGCATACCGTGTCTTTCTCCTCATACATTTTCTTTTGAATCGTCCAAGTAGAATCTTCTGCTGTCGACAATAAATATGGATATGAAAACTACTTTTCAAGTGGTTACAGTAACAATGTAAAGCTATTTTTATTCTGAAGAAGTTTGCGTAACTTTTGACATTGAAGCGATGTTTATTTTGCAGTTGATATTTCTTGAAATTGGTGTAATTGCTTTATAGATCGTATCTGTTTGATAGCTCCGAATGAACAATTATTTGGATGATGTAGAATATATTTGATGGCATGTAAATAAATGCTTATTGATTTGATGACAGTATTTTTTATGTAAAAAGTATGCCAAAGCTGTTCAGAATAACTTGATAACTCGCTTCTCTATACGTGTAGTATTTCGCCTCCACATGGAAAGCAGTAGGGGTTATCAAAACTCATTAGAATCAATTTTGGGTAGGCAATCAATTAATTTTAATCGCAACAGAAAGCAATCAATTAATTCAATTATTTATCATCGCCGCTTGAACAGACTAATTCTCGATTTCCAGTTTTTCTCTCCGTTTTTTCATTTAAACGAATAAATCTGTAAGAACCTGCATATTTTGCAAGTCTATTAGTGGCTTGTTATCAATTGAGATGTTGACCAATACATGAGACACATGCATTCCTGTAAGTAAATAAGCATATTTCCAAAGCAGAAATAATTATTCTAAATTGGATGTGATTTTTAACCAATTTTATTGCAGACTTGAGTTCATGCATCATGATTACAGTGTTAATCAATATTAAAAGTATTTGAAGCTAGAGAATGAATTGTCACGCGTTAGGATAACACAAATAGAAACTCAGAAATTATCATAAGATATTGTAATAAAGAGATACTAAAGTGCCAAATATCTCCTGATTAGAATCTTGAAGTCGATCAATTTCTGAAGCTTAGTATCTAAATAAATCACTGAAGGTGGAGTGGTTTTTCTACGATGGTGAGTGGTGACGGTATTGCAAGCAAATCAACCAATTCATTACTTGCCCTATTACAACATAGATCAATCAATTAATTGCTATTATTGACTGACATCAATCAAGTTTATAATTTTTGATGAACCCGGGAAATCATCCTAATTAACCAATACCATCCCAATTTGAATTCACTGTTGGAATATCATTCACCTCACAGTAATATCCGACAACGTATATATTTCCTCATGTGATACTGATATACCCTAGTGGATTCGGTAATTCCCCCAATAGATCAACGTCCATCCACACTAATTCAAAGGAAAATTGAGAAACACACAGGTATTTTCAGTGGTAGCATGAAACGCCTAGCTTCTTTTCAAAATGAAGGCAATTTTTAGGTTAAAAATACCATCCAAGATTCATAAAAGATAAATTTCTGTGGTGGTGGAGTCATGCATGCATAACCGCGAGCTAAATGCAACTCTTTAGTGAATATAGTGAGTGTAGTAATATCCGAAAATTGCGTGTTCATAATTCGAAATATGCAAACGCGTGCTTGCTTTTCAAAACGTAATTATGACTCACTCTCGCAAAGGAAATTTCCATGCAATCAAAAAAGCACCATCTCGCGTTTTTCATGACGTTATGTGCAGAATGAACTGGTCTTTAACCCATTTTAGGCTGCCAACAACCTATCGCTCTCTCAATTCTCTTTTCTTCAAAATGTTCATGTTGATCGCTATGGACAAAATGCGTGACTCAAAATTGAAAAGCAGCAATGTTTTCTTTTTAAGACTGATGGCGTCCCATTATGAGCTCTTGGTAATCAACACTTAAAAAGCAATAGTGCTGGCTGGATGACTTCTTTCATTTCTATATTTACAGACTAAGAAATTGACGCATACTTAGGTGCTATATCTGAAAACAATTCAAGTAATGCGAAAATTGCGATGAAAATGACCATTTTCAGAATCAAATTATCAAACCTTTCAATATTTTTCTTCAAATATAGACAACGCTTGTACCAGCATATGACGAAACATCTGTCAAAAGCATTCCACATGGATACCTTTCCTGTATTCCTTCCACACATTTCTTTTGCAAACTGCACACTTCAGTTACTTTTCGCCAGAAAATGAAACAATAGTGCATGTAAATAGTAAAATTTTTATGTTTCTTTATAATTCCTTGATTTTTTCGTAACTTTCCTTTACTTAGAGAATATTTTAATTTGATTATCAATTCATGGATGGCAGTAGTCCATTTTATACGTTTCACTCACAGCTTGTTTCACAAAATCAGCGTCTTCTGCATGAATTTCTAGGTAGAGGTTCATAATGTAATCATATAACAATAGAACATGCCGAATAAGACGAACATTCCTACTTCAAACTATATAAAGACAAGTATATCTGTTGGCATTATGATATCTAATCTTGTAACTGTGGAGCGAGAGGATTTGCAGTTGATTTGTTCCAAGCCATGGTCAGACAACATCATAAAATCGATCAACGGCGGTGTTTATCGATTTAATGCCCGGTGTATACTAGACAATGTGATAACACTGCGTTTAGTTAATCTGCAGAAGTATGATTTGGTAGCTTTGAATAAGTTACACACTTAATAAAAATTAAAGTTCATCCCAAACAACGTGGGATGAACATCGTGGGAAACACAACGTGGTCGTGTGCGGTTGCATTTATCTGCTGTCTTGAAGTCTGGTTGGTTTTTCGGCGATACTTGAAGCAGAAGTTGACTTTTGTGAAAGTTTCTTATATCAATCGATAGCTTGACAAGTATTGGTATTTCTGGTGCCAATTTCAAACTGCGATATATGCGATTAAGCTATTTACCTCAGTGATTGGTATTCACAGCAGTGTCCGTATTGATAGCTGTTTCAACAGTGTTGGATATATATTTCGCTTCCGTGGAATTCCTGTCAATTTATAAATCTTGCATTGTTGGTTCATTTGGGTCTGCGTCTAGTGTGTCATCGATTTCCTTCTCTGTGCAGTGTTCTGATCGTTTTGGCAGTTGGTATTGTCAGCTGATAAATCATATGTTATCCATCAAAGCTAAGAACCAGCTACGTCCAAATTTTCATTGAATATTGATTTTTCATCACGTGTGCTGTGACATCAAAGATATACGTGATTGCAACGTCATGGTTGATAAGAAAACTCAGTACACATTTGCAAATGTTCGGAGATTGTCTGCTTCACAACTCAATAGACTTTCAAAAGAACAGCTGACATCTGCACTTAAGGACCCTGTCAATTGTTATAATGAAGCCGATAACAAAGATGGTAGCAAAAGTGATGACGCGATAGTGAGTGCTACTTCGAGGCAAGCTGTATGTGATGCTATGCCTCCAACGAAGAAAGACATAGAAGAAGTCATGGACGCGAAATTTTCTCATTATCTCCGACAGCTAGATATTCAGGTTTTATGTATGGTGGATAAGCAAAGAGAAATACAGACAACATGTGATACCCTTCGAAGTGAATTAAATGATTTAAAACAACAGGCAAATTACTCTGAACCGTCTTATGACTTTGAGGAACATATTGTAAGCGAAGCTGTGCAGCGATTATCGCGCCGCACCAACTTTATAATTTCAGGAGTGCCTGAAAAACCCACTGACTTATAAGAGGAAAGGACTGATTTTGATAAAAACCATTTCAAAGATAACCTACAGTTTCTGTGTTTAAATGATATGGGGATATTGTCCGTCAGGCGGATAGGAAACATTGGTGGGACGAAACCTAGACTATTGCGCATTATTTGTGCTGATGTTAATACAAAGTTTTGCTATACTCACTAAAGCACGTGAATTACGAAAAAGTGACAACTTTAAACAAGTCTATATCAACCCAGACTTGACAGAATCACAGAGAGCAAGTAATGCTGCCTTAAGGAGAAAATTACGAATGCGATGTGCCAATGATGAGGATGTCTTTATAAAGAATGGTATGATAGTGGAACGAAAAGAGCCAAATAAGAATATTCATCGAACTTTTTATCTTCCTTTAATTACTCCAAAAAAGTATCAGGTCGTTGCTATCCATCTATTATGTGCTCCAATCCTCGATCAATATTAAATAAAATCGATGATGTTCGTCTGACACTATCGTTGAAAAATATTGACATTTTCATCTGCTCTGAGACATGGTTATCAGCTGATAAGCATGATGATAATGTCGTCTCAATTGATGGTTACGTCTGTTTTCGATCAGATCGTGTTGGCCGAATAGGCGGTGAAGTGGGGATATGGATGAAGGATTACATGCCATTTGAACGGCGATATTTTGTGTCACCAATGGGTATTGAGTACATTTTTCTCTGCTTACACTCTTCAGCTGTGATTCTACTTGCCTTATATGTTCCTCCTGATTGTGCGATAACATATGGATCTTGTATTTGTGATTTCATTATCGATTCAATTGATTTGATGTTAATCAATTATTTTGATTATGAGATAATCATTTGTGGAGATCTGAATCGATTAAATATTACTCCTTTATGCGAGTCTTTGAATGTGATACATTTGCACAACAAACCCACTCATGGAAATGCTCAGTTGGATAACATCTTACTGTCTGAGGATTTGGTAGAATGCTATACGATCTCTGAGTGCTCTCCGATTGATCAATCCAAGACTCCACACGTTTCTTTACTTGCGGCCCCATGTATGAAGCTGAAGCAGTCACAATGTTATTAAGAAGGTCTACGATTTACGTCAATCAAACCTGGATACTTATGCCATGATTATACAGAATATCAACTGGGACTTTATTGATAATCCATCCATGTCTCTTGATGACAAATGTGCCTTATTTCATGAATTACTGGAAACAGCAGTTAATCAGAGCATCCCGGTCTCATTTATTCGATGCACCGCTCGTGACAAACCTTGGATTACTCCCGTTTTAAAAGACCTCATCAATAAACGTTGGGTTGCCTTTCGTAATCGTGATTTTCCGCGCTATAACATCTTGAAAATTAAAATGAAAGAGGAGTTGGCGAAAGCCAAAATTGCCTGGACTAAACGTATCAGTGGCAAAAACTTATGGAAAGATATGAAGACACAATCAAGTTCAAAGTCATCGAATCATGTTATGTCCCTTGTTTCAAAATATCCGACTGTTCTTGATGCTGTTGACGCCATCAATATTTCCCTATCTTCTGTTTTTCTGGACTATGATAATGATAGTGTCTTGATAGACTCTTATGATTCTGAAGCTAGCATCAGCATTAATATCTCGCCTTTTGCCATCTATGATGTGATAGCTAAATGTAAGACTTCTAAAGCCTCGCTTGACTTGCCAATATTGCATTATAAGCAAGCACGAATTTTTCTGGCTGAGCCTCTGTAGATTGTTTCAGCTATCGATCAAGTTATGTACTTTTCCGAAGGCATGGAAAGTTGCTGCTATCTGTCCGGTCCCAGAGACTAAATCTCCCGAGTTGTGTGATATCCGTCCTATCAGCATTTTGAGATTTCCAGCAAAGTTATTGGAAACTGTCATTATGAGTTTCTTAAAGGCCATCATCTTACAAAATTATGATGCCAATCAGTACGGTTTCCGTCCAATGTCTTCGACACAATGTGCACTAGTGTCTCTTAATGAACATATCTTACAGTATTTGGATGACTCGCAAACTTGTGGTGTACTTGTCATATCGTATGACTACTCAAAGGCTTCTGATAAATTGTGTGCTAGTCACATTTTGAACCAACTAATGAAGTGTAATTTTCCGATCGCCGTTGTTAAGTGGATAAAAAGCTACTTAACCGATAGAATGCAGTACATTGCAATTGGAGAGACCAAGAGCAGCTGCGTGAATGTGACATCGGGGATCCCTCAAGGATCAGTTTTGGGTCCTTATTTGTATGCCTTGGCCACATCATCGTTCCGCACTATCGGTAATGAATGTCATGTTATACGATATGCTGACGAAACAACTATGTGCTTCCCTATTTATCCTCAACAAAACAACATCCACATTCAAACCGAACATGATAACCTTTTGAGGTGGTCTAATGAAAAGGACTTAGCTTTGAACAATGATAAATGCAAGGCCCTGCTGATACCGAAAAGAAACTTTGACGATTCTTTCCATTTCTCCTCGGTCAAACTAGTTGAGTCGATGAACATTTTGGGGGTCACATTTAATTCGAGAGGAACTTGGACAACTCATGTGGAATCAATTTCAAAGACAGCCTCTCGAAGAATGTATGCAATACGAGTAATTAAGACTTGTCTATCTGTTGGTCAATTGAAGACATTATATTATGCAACAGTACGCTCGATTCTTGAGTATTGTGCACCTGTATTTATAGATTTGTCGGCTGCCGATTCAATACGACTTGAGCGAATCCAAAGACGCTTTCATAAAGTGATGTGTGGAAATGACTGTAGTGATCATTGCTTACCCTCTCTCGAAGATCGACGTGATGAACTAACCGACAGATTCTTTCAGAAAATTATGTGCCCAAATCATATTTTGCATAAACTCCTTCCTGAAAGATCCCAAACTGGTCGTTTCCTATTGCTGAAGGTCCGAACATCTCGACGAAGACAATCATACATTTTTCAAGCCTCCATGCGCTTCAATGATTCCTACGAACGTGCTTTCAAATGATTAAGTTTTGAATGTTTTAATCTTACTTAATAAACTTGTTCCTATATTTTCACTCACTTAAATGTTTCTATGTAATGTCAACGATTTCCATTTCAAAAATATTCACGCATTATACAAGGTGTTTCAAAAGTAGGCTAACAGTTGATTTTGCCCTAGGAAATCTATGTTGACCGTTCTATTGGCGATTTACACCTGAATCAGTCGATGGATATCCATGATCAGTCCAACATGAGCCATAGACTTCGAAGTAATTGCTACTATCATTTAGAAGTCTATGCAGTAGCATTCCATTGGCAAAGGAATTTTGAAATCTATCATGGACAAGATATAGCACCAATCTGACATTACGTACATGGATATGTTCAATTAATTTGATTTGAATCAAACACTGTTAGTTTGACTTGAAGTGAATTAAACAAGCTTGAAGCTTTTTTGAATTTGCTGCTTCTGTCATGTCAGGTCATCTAAAAGATGATCAGAGAAAATGGATTTTGAAATCCTTTTGGAAAAACAAGAATGCTGAAAAGGTGCGAATGGAATGGAGAGATGCTTTCACAGCAATCCTCCATCAAGATTTGCTATTTATCGCATTCGAGATAAATTTGAAAAGACCGGTTCGGTAGAGAATGCACCGAAGTCAGGACGCCCTCGATCAGTTTCAATAACATCAAACGAGGAGCTAGTGGTTCAAAGTCCGAAGAAGTCAACAAGAAGAGCCTCATTGGAGTTGGACATTTCTCTAAGCTCTACTTGGAGACTGATGAGGAAAGTTGAGTTGAAACCATACCGACCCAGACTGTTGCAGCACCTTCTACCGGATGATGCTGAACGACGCTTGCAGTTGCTGTGCTCATGTTGTCGGAAATTCGGGAGAACCCAGATTTGCTTGACAAGATAGTTTGGTTGACGAAGCCAGTTTCAACTATCAGGTCACGTAAATAGACTAACTGTGTCTACTGGTTCCCTGAAAATCCGCACATGGTATCAACAAATGAGCTGAACCAGCCTGGCTTAACGTCTGGGCGGTATGTCAAGCAACGGTGTGATTGGGCCAGTATTTTTGAAAGAACTGTGACGGCTGAGTGTACCTTCAAATGCTCCAATCCTTTGCGATTCCTGAGATGCAGTCATTGAACAACTTCAATGAGCTGTACTTTCAGCAGATGGTGCACCAGCGCATTTTGCAGTGAGTGTCAGAAGCTATCTGAATGACACTTTTCCAGGAAAGTGGATCGGGAGATGTGGTAGCATCCTTTGGCCTCCTCGCTCTCCCGATCTAACTCCGATGGACTTTTTCTTTTGGGGCGTTGTAAAGGAGAAAGTGTACGGACGAAAACCTCACACACTTTCTCAACTCCGCTCCTACTTCAACAGATGCCTGTCAAGAGATCAGTGATGACAGGAACTTATGCAGAAACTGTGTGCCACAGTGTGGCCGAAAGAATACATGATTGTGCCGATGTCCTTGGTGGACATTTTGAGCATTTGCGTTCGTGAATTTTTGCAACTTTAAGTTGATTAATTTTTTGATATGTTGAATAGGCCTTGGTTATTCATTTGTTCATTTTTTTGTTAGGAAACCAAGCAAACAAAATGGTAGTTGTTTTAATGTTAATACCTTTATTAATTTCAGCTCCTCTAGGCCATCGTCAGAAGCTTCTGACGATGGTCTAAGCGGAGGCTGGAATTAACAAAGGTGAAGGACATTTGGATGTCAGCTGTTCTTCCTTCTTCGCCTCCTGTCTTGTGTTGACGACAGCGTCTTCGTGCACCAGGCTGAGGGGCGCGGAGGACATTCGAATGTCAGCTGTTCTTCCTTCTCCGCGCAGTAACACTGAAACAACTACTATCTTGGTTACATGGTTTCCTAATAATTTTTTTTTGATAGATGGTGGATAGTTATTCGACTTCTCATGATCGGTATAGATTCAAAGTGGGTTGTAGTGAAATATGTAGGCATGAAAACACTGGAGATCATGAGATATTTTAATATGATTTACGCGATGTCAAAGAGTATTGAATTTTTGCCTCTTACGAATACAAGGCATATTAGCTATCTGTGGCATCGTGAAAAAGATTATTATGACATAGCTTATTAATCTATAGCATTAAGACATAGCTTTTCAAGGCCAATTTCTACTGTTAGCCTACTTTTGAAACACCTTGTATAACATGTGTTTATTAAACTACACACATTTTTACCAGCCGAACGGTTGGCATCGTCAGGTAGATGCGTGAAATGTAAAATCAAACAGTCAGCGAAACAGCGGAGTTATCATCACATATCAACGGCTTGTAGTTGGACGGAATCGAGTTCCCACACGGGTTAATGCCAGCGTTTATTTGGGCTGAACTTCAATTTTCGTTATCATTCCCCAAATGCAATCATGTTCAAAGTTCGACAAATTTTGTTGCCTCTTACTCTTGTTTTCTGAGTCTCAATTTATCATGGACAGGGCAAATTCACATTATTTCACTTCATCTATCACCATTGGATAGCCGACAGAAATTGATTTTATTACATACACAAGTCTAACTGACGCTCCTAATGTCGCTTTTTAGTGACATGGCTATAATGCAGTAAAATTAAAAAAATATCTGACCTTGTTTTCTAGAATAGATGAACCCGCGTGTTTATTGCTGGTTACTATATGAAGAAAATCTCAGTCCACGTTTATTTACCAACTTTTTCGATGCTCAAAAACCATAATATATGTTGAATTGAACAGCTCGCGTGAATTACGACGACCCAGAGCAAGATCATCATAGTGATTATAATGAATTAAGAAAATATGAGATGAGCTGTGATGAAAATTTGCAGACCCAAAAATCAGAGCTATTACAATATAATTGCAATTTCATCATCATCATCATCATCATCATCATCCAATTATGAATCAATGATGTGAAAAATATCAGTTTTCTCTCCCGAGTAATTTAATGCCACTAAATAATTACGAATGAAAAATATGTACACAGCCGACGTTTCGGGTCCAGACCCTTTCTCAAGGCAAGGCATCAATAAAATGACACTGTTTAAACTGTCTGGTTAGATACGCAGTATAGCTCCGGTTGTCTCATGACGTCTGTTCATTTTAGGATGGCACTTATTGATTAATCGCGATTCCACCACGTTTGTTTCAACAGTATCATTTAGGCAGCGAAGAAATTCAACATCAAAACCATCAATCGAACCGTTAACAAAACAGGTCTTACCAGGGTTCGCAATTTTCCGGTTTTTTTGCGAAATTAATCTAATGTAAATATTTCAAATTTATACATTCAACCCCTGGTTTTTCCCGATTTTCCAGTTTTTTTCTCGGGTGAATTGCAATCCCTGGGTCTTACTGTGTTCAGACAAAGCACTTAGATCATTTTTATTACGAATACTGAGACTGTGTTCGTTGTATCTAATGTAGAATGGTCTAGCAGTTTTACCTATATATTTATCACCACACTTTCTACAAGAGAATTGATATACAACACACGATGTCTCACAGTTATGATTTTGGGATAGCTTGTTGCATATTCTTCAATCATTGTGTTTACTTTTTTTTCATCCAATTATATTTATGGCCATCTACAATAAATTATTCAAGTATTCACACAACGGTTATGAATAAGGGCCAAAATGATAATAGATGTATCAAAGTTTTGTAGTGAATACACGTCAACATAATTTCCAAGCATTGAATCCAAAAGTTTGTACATCAGTTCAGAAATCTTTTTTATTTTTCCCTTTAAGGATTCCACAAGACAAGGTGACAAATCGAATCCAAAATCTGAAAAATCGGAAAAACGTCAGGCATCAAGAGATGAGTCAATAAGTCCTCCTGATGCAAAGAAGTCTAAGAGCTTATCTCCTATGAACCTCCGAACTTCAGGTGTAGAAATAATTAATTTCAATTCAAAGAAGTCTAAAAGTGTATCCCCGAAGAAACGTCGCAATTCGAGTGAAGGCATCACCTCACAGAAAGCAGCGAAGAATGGAACTCCGGAGAAGAAAATGAAAACGGAATCGAACAAAGAGACATCCGGTCCTGATCAATTAAATAATCAGGTATGTTCTATGTCTTATTTGGATAATAGAAGTATTAGTGATTTCTGATGACATTCTCATTCATAGAGGAAGTACTCTATGTTCTCACTGTTTTCTGTCTAGTGCTTGCTGTGGTGGCAAGTTGTGGATGTTGCATTTGGCGTATGTTTACCGTGATAGTCACTTACTAGGTTTCCAGTCGTGATGATATCTTATAGAGAAAATTGAGGTATCTTCTGAGGACCCAAGTAAATTTATAAATTGATAATTTATTTCTGCTGATTTTAGTGACGTATTCAGTGACGTATACTAACGTCGAGCATACTAATTTTCATTCCTACTTTTTTAGGAATCGTAATTCAAATACTACTTATTAAATTATCAAGTAGAATGCTTAGCCCATATTATCATTAATGTTTTGTGGTTTACCTGTCTATCTCTTAAGGGTGTCCGCGCACTAGGCGGTCAGGTCGCGGCGGGCAAGTCTTGGCGGCCAGCAACAATGCTTAGTCATCATAGCGGAGATAGGAAGTCGTCTTCCTGCGCGCGCACTTTCCCGCCGCGACCACTTGGTCATGGCGGTCACATCAAGATTTACAGCGGCGCACAGGCGGCCAAGATGTCGCGGCAACCAGTAAAATACATTGCAGCCATTGGCATAGCGCGCACTTGTCTTGGCGACCCTTCCCGCGATAAATAGATGATAAACTGCTACAACCTCTCCCCCATTCATTTCTGTCCTCAACAAATGGCGTCGATTGGTCGCACATTTTTTTGGCCGCGGCGGCTATGGTCGCTTAGTGCGCACACGCCCTAAGATGCAGCATGACTTAACCCTTTTCAAGCACATAGCGTTCTTATGGCATCATTTTTGGGACAGAATTGAGCAGCAATGTTGACCTCCAAACGGTAAAAGTTGTATCCAAACCATAATGACACAACTCCCAACCATGTAGGATGCCTAAAGCGCCCTCAAATTGCATTTGAAAAGTCTTTTGCAAGAAAAATTTCTTCAGTTTTGAAAAGAATTCATGCATGAAAGACTTAAATTTGTTTGTCACTTGATAGTCATTGGAAAAGGATGAGATTTTATTCAACTTTAGGCTTTCATGTATTTAATTATCGTGGCAGATGTACAGAAATCACAACCATCTTAAAAATAATTACAGATGTTAGAAATGAGCAGCAACCTTCCCTCATATCCTCGATCCGCCGGTGACAAAGCTAAGGAAATAACTTCGTTGTTGGTCATGCTCATGTTTGCATTAGTTCGTCCAAATTCGGACAACTTGAGAGATGACGTCACCTGATCAGTTATCATGCATGGTATGATGGGTCACTTTGTCAAACTTGATATGATTTTGAAGAGTTGTGAGATAACTTCGTACATTTTAATTACAATATGCATGCATAATTTAGAATATAAGTTTGATGTCTATGCAGTATCATAATAAAATGTAATCAAAAAGTGTTTCAATAAACATTCGTATTTACAAGTTTGTATCAGCAGATTGCAATCAAAGCAAGTAATGCTTGAAGATTAGACCTAATTGTAATGGATACCTTATTACAAGGTCTACATAAGTCAGTAAATTTAAACCGAATTCGTCATTTTAATTGGATCTGTTCTCTACAATGATACAAATATTATCGTGATGGATGAGCGTTTCACATTAGAATGTGGCATTCAAAACGCATGAACGCAGAAGATTCGCTATCATTTTCAAAGCATCATCTGTATTTATTTCGACAAGTTATTTGCATCGTAGCTTTATCCATCGGTCTTTTTTGAAGTACCCCAAGTTTGGTCTCCAATTATTCGAAGCTTAAAATTTTCGCTTAAGATTTGTTCGCTTGCTTAAAGTTTACTTATTAACATAATGAGTTAATGTGTTGGGTTGGGCAGATTGTGCGCGCAGTCTATTCTCACCGCAATTTGCGTGATTTTGGATTTTACGTGTATTTCAATTATGCATTTTGGATGAATTGACTCAGTTTTGATTTTCTCATAAATAAATGCTCACTACCTTTTAAATGATTATAAATGATGAATTTCTTCATCTACTCATTTGTGCCGTAATCCCTGCATGTGTCATCTTGCATTAGTGCGGTTGTATTGACATAGCTGTAGTAACTATCATAATCAGATCCATCTCGGTCGTCTTCCGCTCGCTAATCATATCGATTGAGGTATCCAGTCAGTTTGAAACTGAACCGTTTTCAATTTTGAAGTGATTTGTTTTCAGTTGGTAATTAATAGATTATGTACAAATAGTCGATTTGAAGTTATAATCCCGGAATCAAAGTCATAGACTTATTTACAATCTAACATGAATGACCTTGAAAACCTTGATAGCGTGACTCCAATTTCTGAAGACGATAAGTTATTGCTAAACTGTGAATCGTTGTGCATGCACGCACTCTGCTTGACCAACGCGGAAGATGTTGGATTATTCATATGTGGATGTGTAGATGTCTAGCAAGCTATGATATTGCAATGAATGTGTTACTGCTTTAAATGCATATTTCCGCTGCTTTCAAATGAGAAAAGGTCATATGACAGTGTTTCACAAGTATTACGTAATAAATATTTAATTCTTATCATAGCGCGATGATGATAGATGGACTTCACTTCCGTGCATGCTACCTCATTGCGTCAATGCGAAATGGATTTTGTAGCGAATTCGCGTATTTTGTTGTGTGAGTTTGCGTGCATCAATTTGATTTTTGAATTTACTATGATTATTTTCTGTATATTATACTTATCATACACCGTATCTCTAATAAACGCCGCATCTCTAATATCAAGAAAACTAGAAAGCAATGACTTTTAGCTGTTGTACATGTATCATCCATTGAGCTGAATAACAAAGACTAACTAATTATCAAACAACACAGCAATGCATAATTATATTGCATGTTGGTGCCATAGAAATAAACTGTTTATCTGAAGTTCGCTAGAATGGAAATTGACTCAAGGTCGCGGCACATCCGGGGGAACTAAGTTGGGGCGTGAACCACCAATTAAAAGCTTCGATTTACTCATGTGACTGATTCTAACCCAATGATACAGACGTTGGCAGGTGCATCTAAGTGAAAATGCGTGCGATTTATGTGCCGTTATTGTGCATTGCATGAAGCCTAATTTCCATTCTAGAGGTTTTATTGTTGTCAATTTCTATGGTTGGTGCAGTCTATATCATGATAGAATAAGTAGCAATATAAGCCTAGCCTACAAATTGTTGCCTAATGGTGGCTGTCAAAATCAGGAGAGGGACTCCTGTCTCTGACTGCTGCTACACCGTCGAGCAGCGAGTCATGTCATAACTCATCACGCTGAAGCTTTGCGTGAGTGTGCTGAGCCCTGCCTTCAAGCAACTATGGGAAGGAAACGGCAAATACAGGTATAGGGAATTCCAAGAAATTAGTCCCAAGTTGTGTTCAATCAGCGTCGACACCACGCCCTGTCGACAGTTAATAAATCGTTAGTGCAACAAGAAATCTGCTGCTAGATGAATTTCAGCTCTTATTGATAATTTTTCGTAAAGGTTATACATCTATTGTTATTGTTGTTGTTTTGGCCCGTTCAGTGTGAAGACACATTGACGTCAGCCGCTAGAGACGACCGATTGCCCTCAAATAATTCAGCAACTGGGTGGCGGAAATTTGATTGGGGTCCGGGTGGATGGTATGGAAACTGGTATAACGCTTCACATCCATCCCATCTTGAGGACTTAATGATGATGTGCTTCAGGCTTTCTTCCTCTTCGCCACATTCATCGCGGATTGCCTCCTCTGCTAAGCCGATACGATGGCGATACTTCTTCGAAGAGAATGCCCTGTCCTGTATCTTGCAAGTTCGGTGCGTTCTGATCTACTCAAGCTGACTTCTTCTTGATGTTTGTATTTCCAATGGCTGTTATTCTTCTTCCATTCGTTGGCAAGGTTTCCTCGTATTTTTGATTTCACTGTTTCGATATCGATAGGAATATCTTTCTGGTCTAGGTTAGTGACATCTTTTGCAATCGTGTGTGCTATCTCATTCCAATGTACACCAACATGACTAGGGACCCATTGAATGGAAACGTTCTTATTTTCTGTTTTCTGTAGGCTGTTCCAAGCTTGGTCTTCGTTTGATGGTCTGACGTCCAGGTGCCCACTTCGTATCTTTTCAATCACACCTTTATTATCAAGACATGGCAACATTTCTACGGTTGTCCCAGTGCTGGTCTTCCATGGCTTTCTCAGTACCGATCCTTAATGCAACCAATTCAGCATTGTAGCTGCTACACCATCTACCGGCAGGTGCAAGGACTGTCGAGTAGTCCCCTTCATTCCATATGATTACTGCACCGCTGCCTCCTCGATATGTTAAGGCATGTTTCTCCCCCCACGTATTTACAATTCATATTTACACAAATATGCTTCAGACGTGAATATGAAATGGAAGATGACTTCATTTTTAAAAATTATGTTGCAGTTGAAAGGTCTCCGTGGCATAGTAGTTAAGTGCTTGGCTTAGCGATCTTTCAATCCAGAAGTCGAGCCCCGAAAGTGTCATTGGAAGTCGGCAGGACGAGCATCTGGATTATGAGATCACAACCATCCAGATTAAAGTCTGACTATGTTAGCACCGTCGAATCACCCAGCATGCGGGACTAGTGACGTTAAACTATCATTTCATTGGCAGCAGAACCTTTTTCAAAGGCCATATTCCAAGTCGTTTGAAATCGAGCATCTATAAAACAATGTCTAAATTTTTCATTGAATGATGATCTCCCAAAAACGAAAACTGATAATGGCTAACATCGAAAATAAGTAAATAATGTAGAGGGTATCACGATGACTGCTCAGCGCACATTTACTTGTTATCCCATTTATTCGAATAACTGCGGTCACTTTAGTATGCGCGCTTAGTCACGATTGTTAGCTGTCCGATCACCATATCCATGTTCGCTGTATATGCAAAGCTCTGATATTGCATTCATGTTGCATCTTAATAATACTTGATAATTGGGAAGACATTTAGGACATGGGACAGCTAAGTCAGATT
This sequence comes from Prostheceraeus crozeri, assembly GCA_907163375.1. NCBI lineage: Eukaryota > Metazoa > Platyhelminthes > Polycladida > Euryleptidae > Prostheceraeus > Prostheceraeus crozeri. Next base: position 301,763 of record CAJQUW010005679.1, on the reverse strand, counting down.
GTGCATGCGCGTACTTCCGATATATGTTGGCGTTTGAACATTGATTCGATTCGAGAATAAATGTGCATCGTTCAAAGATGTGTGTAATTATATTCTGACAAATTAACTACATCGTGAAGCGAAAGAACTATCTCTGAAAATTTTCAGACGATTAGAAGATATGCAGCATGCTATTCGCAACCTTCCATTCCTGTCGGATGGTCAATTTCGTATTTTTTCTTATGCTGCCATTTTGGAAGTTTGTCATGTTTATCTCGTTCATGTTTGTCCAAAAAAAGTTGGCAATAAACAACTGATGGCAAGACAAGCCACACAAATATGTAGAAAGTTCTACTGGCGAAGCCGTCGTTTTCTTCGACTATGTGCATCTTATTCATGAAAATGCTCATGCAGCAGAACTACATGTATTATTCCAACTCAACGAATATATCAGTAGTGATTGCGGCATGCTTACGTACTTTGTACTTTTCTAGTTTTTCCTGAAAGTGCTCAACATTCATGTACTAAATTTTGAGTTGGGTCTGTGTACCGATGAAGAAGCCCTTCATGTATGAAATACTGATTATCGATGCCAAACTTTGTTACTGTTAAGTTTTCACCACGGATCTTTTTGACTCAATTTCCCATTAGTTGCTGATGTAGAATCGCAACTAAGTAACCATGTAAAATTTTGTTCCTGCATTGCCTCCAATTCCCAAACCGTCGTTCTCATTAACTATTTAACTGAAAATAAATTTGTCTATATCGATGAAACGGACAATTGAAAGTTTATGAGAATTGAATAGGTTGTATTCTCCATGAAAATGATCTATTACGGGTAGATTCTGTTTTGATATCTCACAAATTCATGAGTACTCCAATTAAAGTAATTTCACGGAGTATGGGAATTATAGTACACTGAGAAGTACACATGATACTTATTTAAGAAGGTTGTCATTTGTCAGAATTGTCTCAAGGTGCCTAACTTGGAAGTGGATTCTTGAAATAACTCAAGATAGTGTCAATCGGGGTTGGAAATAAATTTTTGCAATATAATTGGTCTCATTTTTTGCCAACAATTAATTAGTTTAATTGGATCACATCAGCAATCAATTAATTGCGATTCTTTATCATTGCCAAATCTAAGAAGATCATTCCATAGAATGATTTACGTGATTGACACTTGATTGATAAATACTTAGAAAGCTATTTCCATAGCACATGGGTCTACGAAGGTGCATTAAAACACTTGCAGAAATATAATTTACTCGTAATCACATGGCATTTTCATGTTAGTTGAACTAATTTTCATGACAAAACATGTAAATGTACTCATAACAATATTATACAATGACTGATAATCAATACTTATATTCTCCTCTATTCCACGAGCGTGATATTTTCCAGCTCCACACTGAAACAATGCCACTCTGATCATCGCGATATGGTCTGCTTCATTAGATTTGTCTAATTTAAATTTACCTAAAATTATAAGAATATCTGAAACATAAATGTTCAGTTAAAGAATTTTTTATTAAAGTTTGATAGAGATAGAATGTTCTATATTATTAAGACCAAGTTTCGCATAAAACTATAATCAAACTTTTCTTCGTTTTGAATACGAGTAAGCCAACAGAATGTTATATTATCGACTGTTGGCCTATATATTATATTGTATAGCTTATAATAATCGCTCAATAAATCGATTTTTTTACTTGTGAATAATTGCAATTAGTTGGAATAACTGTCACCTGATTCAATCAATTAATTAAATTGAAGATGGTTCATCGAGTTCATCAATCAATTAATTTTTTCCTCCCCCTGAATGTCAATGGAAAGCTGGAACGCTGTTAAAGGAGACTTAATCAATGCAAAGTAAAATGTGGCATTGGTTTCGGAGAATGCTATGCGACTCTACATTTAGCGGTATGTTTACACTCCTAGAAAGCACCGCAGGTCAATGAGAGGTTTTAATGAATTGTAAATGAAGTTCGGCGACACCGCTGTAGTAGGTATTCAATTTGGAGTCGGTACTGATCCACCAACAATGTCTAATTACTGAAGAGATTGCTTGCGTAAAGTCTTTCTAGCCGAACGAAACTGAACAATCAGTGTGTAACCTCGTATTGTTTTTTGGTTGATAAGAAAGTGACCTCATGCTTCTGCTCTTTCTCCTCTCTGGGGAGGCATTTTTGGTCATAGGTGAACTTGTTAATTATCAAATTGAATTTTACTCTCTCATTGATATCAGAGCAAATTGATTTATCATGAGAAGTTAGCGGTATAACAGCCATCGTTTTCTTGCCATCCGGCGAGGAGAAGTCATCGCTGCTGTATCGTAATTCACCTTGCAGGACACACCAATCAGTCAAGTCACATTAAAGGTGTGGTTCGGTCGAATTTTTGACTGCGTCTGAGTTTGAACTTTGCATTCTCCGTCATTGAACGGGACACCTCTCACAATGGCACAGCAGCCGAAAACAGCATTGATGATAAAGTCATCACCGACAGGTGTAGGGAAGATAGAATTATTCGCTTCTGGATGATGGAGTCTACGGAGTTTACAGCTTGGCGTTGATATGTCCCTTAAGACTGCGCGTCGAATGTAAAAGTCACATGCTCTTCGTCGCACGATTTTTAACCACCATCATGGTGCGGTATTGTGATTCTAAGTGCAGTAATAAGTGATAACAATATCAATAATGTGTGTTTCTATAGATATCCATCAGACAAGAAAATGCGAACTGTCAGTGTCCAGTAAGTCATTGACGATATTTGTTTAACCATAACTTCTTCAACTTGTAGAGTGAGACGTTGAAGTCCTATGAGAAGTTACATCATACATTGGAGTCTGTTTGTAAAAACTGATGACATAGAGTACCTGGAATTTTTGTATAGAGTACTTGAGTGATGTCTTTGTGTCAGATCTTGCATTAAGTAGTCGAAATGTATTTTACTCTTGGCAATATGAATGATTAGCAATGCCTTCACTTTTGCCTCTGCCTGCCTGAAGACGAGCGAAGAGCTCAGAAGCTCGCATTGACTAAAAATTTCGAATCCTAAGGTTGGCTTTTGGAAATGCTAATTATTTGAAATTTCGTGAATAAAAGCAACTTAAATTAATATCTGGAAGTATTTAAAAATGCAAAATTTCTATTTGATCAAATGTTTTTCAAATTTTGAACTTAAAAATAATTTCATTCTATTTGTCAAATAGTTTAAAACATAATGACTAAGACTATTTGCATGTAATATGAACAAGTTGGTAGTAGATTGACAGCTCAAATAGGATATTTCAACGCATTTTTATTAATGACTTTGAGAGTCAGTGAAGGCGTTTAATTCACAAAGTGGGAAATATGAATGTCTGATAGTCTTCTACAAAAGAGTAGAAGATAGCAAGAACATTATGAGAAACAATAACGTAAAATAATTTAAAATAAGAACATTATAGCGACTGCCCAGCATATTTTTGATTGAATAACTTGATCCTTGCAAAAGACAGTGTGGTAGCTTTGATAAGTTATCTCCGTCATATATTTTTCAGTTGAAGCAAAAATTGAGCAAAGGTCAAAGAAAGCGACTGAAAAAGAAAATGAAGAAGTTGGCCGAGAAAGCTGAGAAAGTGGAAGAGAAAAGTTCATCAGAGAAGCGCCTGCATGTTTCCCCTAAGAAGGTTGTGGACAAGAAAGTCAAAGATAAGAAACATGTTTCCCCAGCAAAGGAGAAAGTAATTCAACAAGTTGAAAATGCAGGTGACATCGAAGAAGAATCCATCGAAGATGACGGTAGTGAAAGTATGGAAGAAGAAATTTCCGACGGCATTGAAGATATTGGCTCTGACGATTCCACAATCAGCAACGAATCTGTTGATGCGGAGCCAATGAATCCTCACGATGAAGGTCAGAATATCTTTCAGGAGATGATTTATCCGACCACTGTCGAGGACTTCTTTCGGTAAGCTCAATTATTGTTCAAGTACATGTAATGACCGTGGGAGAGACGTCAATTTTCAGACTCAAGTAATATACTACGATGGGTGTTCCAGAATTAGTGCCCGATTTTGCTCTAGACGTTCTAGCATGTATCTGATCTTGATAAACCGTATGATTTTAGAAAGCTTAGAACGTGGCTAGCATTCTGAAAAAGACCCAATGAAAAATTCGAATCCGTTGAGACGCTAGAGCCCATGAAAGATATGTATCGTGACATAGTGTTACATAGATATTACATAAATTTGACACTCACGCATTTGGAGCAGTGCGTCGACTGATTGGATAATGGAACTGAAATTTGATTGTCTATGTCACCAGGTTCCTCCCTCACTCTTAAAAAAATTGGTTTCCAGAGAACCAAATGAAATTGGTTCTCTAGGAAACCAAAAGTCATCGGTTTTCTGGGAAACCAAAATTGGTTTTTCGGCTTTTATATCTTGGTTTTCTGGCGAACCAATATTGGTTTCAAGAGTGACCCGATATTGGGTTTCCGATACAATTTAATTATTAATTCATTTTGTTAATATAATTCCGGCATGCTCTAATATATTTAATTCATTCATTCTAATTTTATTAATCACAAATTTTGCCAGCATAAAATAAGCTCAAGTAATTGTGCAAAAGAATTATTGTGAAAATTGTCAAAAGATGAATACCAAAAGTGGTATTTTAGTTTTTTTCAGTCAAGCTTGCATAAAGTAATTGTCTTTAGTCCTTTCCCATGAAGTTGAGTCATTTGCTAGTCTTTCCAAGATTGTAAATAAAAATCACAGATAGGCCTCCCGCAGGATGCACGCCCAACTATCCGGTGGAGCGCTAAAAACCACGTCGTCGAATTTTTTGATGTCATACTCGTTGGCCACTGGAGTGTTACTGATAAAAAAAAAAATAAATCTCTGGTTATGAAAATGTGTGTTAATAAAACTCCACTATGAAATTAATGTTTTTTGAAGTTCGAAAAAAATGTCATATCGGCCCTATACTTATTTATTTCCTACATTTGCACTTTCAGTTTTGAACAAGTGTCATTGCATTTATAGGTTTAATCCTTTATTCATGTTCCCGTGCATGAAAATTGATTCATCACTTAAACTGTATAAAGCTATACAGCAGACTATTTCATGTATATTCTACAAGGCTATATGGCTGATATAATACATCATATTAGTTAACAAAATAATTTTTTAAAAAGCTTTGAAAAATGGTCGAACATGAATATGAAGTCATTCGTAGCGATCTCTACATACATGTAGTCACGGTAGTAACGTTGAAACAGCAAACCAAATTTCACAGAACCAAAATAACTTTCTGGAGCGACCGCTCGCTAAATTCAGGCCAAGTCATCGCAGCGAGATAAGAGAGTAAGGGGAATCACGTATGTGCTGCAGTGAATGAAAGTGAAGTTAAACCTTCAGTAGATGATAAGAAGTCAGAGATTATAGAGAGAGAGTTTGATAAAAATTCCCCAACTGCCCAACATTCATTCTTAAGTAGAATTTTTGAGCTTAATGACACAATGCGAAATTTAAATTTCTGGTGTGAAATGAGACTGTGAAATACAAATAGGCTGGGAATAGGTCCTAATCAGCACAACTTTTCACACTTCAAATCATGCTCAAATAGAACATCATTCAAATCACTATTGATAGATGAGGATCCGCGTGGTTAATCAATTAATAATATTTTTTGGAAATCAGTAGTTCTGCTAATAACATGAATGTCTCCCTACTACAAACTCTACACAAACGAGGTCTGTCAATAGATCTCCTAATGTAAAATTATACACGACACTAAATACCAAGATTCATCGATAATTAATTCATTTTCATTAATTAGTCGCAATCATTTGATTGTTGCTGTCAAACGTTGCAATTTTTATTGATTGCCTCTTGCATTAAAATTGATCTGCTGGTTGACCCAATTTTATGGCAAACCAAACGGGTTTCTGGACAACCGTTTTTTTCCAGAGAACCGCTTGGTTTCTCTGGTACCAATCAAATTATTAGTACGGATTTAGTTAAAGGAAACTTACATGTAATAGTATTAAAGTGCGCCAAATAAAAGGTAAAACAGGTCCTGAATGTTCCATGCTAAAAGCGTTGCGATGCTAGTCTAGTCCTACGTAGAGTTGAATAATTTTGAATTTTTCTAAATTGCTTTTCATTCTAGTAGGCTACTTGTTACTCATAGAAGTAATATTGGTGACTGAAATATACAGCAAGAAGTTTATTTCATGTGATTGCATTAGCTTTTCGTTCCAAGCAAAATCTTGGATCATGATCAGCATCATTAAAATAATGAGACGCGGATGAACCGATCAATTTTCTAACCAATGATGACATGAAAGGACAGAACCAACCACCCTTGTTACTATGTCGAAAGGGTCTTAAGTGACTCGCAATTACTTGCTAGACTGTAGACTCCACTTTGATAGATGATAATTTCATCCGTTATTTACGGAAATCAATACAATATATAGGCCGATATTCCGCGTTGGGACTCGAACTCAGGTGTTCCAGTTACACTAGTTAGTGCTCCATCAAAGGGCTAGAATAGCAGCTGGTCAGCTTCAAAGCGAATGGTTGCATGTCGCAGTCAACCAGAGACGAGATCGTAACATGGACAAAGACTAATTCGAATTTGAAAAGCATGAAAAATTGAGATCAGTGCTTCTTCCAGAGTGGAAACCGAACTCTGGTCTGGATATTTAGAAACACAACCGATCGCTCGTTCTTAGTTTACTTTCCTTATCGTCCTCTATAACTTGATATTTCTATATACAATACATTTATTGCGCTGATGCGCAATCGAGTATAATTTGTGCGGTCTAAATTCATGTCTACCATGGCGAACGATAAAATCATTATTTCTTCGACATATGACAGAATTTTCCAAGCATTTTATTGCCGAGATAATTTATTGATAACATGGAAATTTCCTTGGCGGGTGCGAGTCATAATTACGTTTTGAAAAGCAGGTACGCGTTTGCATGTTTCGAATTATGAATACGTAGAATCTACGAATATGAAAATATTCATGTTCACTTGCAGATATACACCAAAAATTACATTCATTTGGTGGCTAGGTACATTAGCTTTTGAATGCTCATATGCCTCTGTTCTGAGCAAGAAGACATTTGAGTGAATCTTGATAATGCAAAATATAATAATTGATTGTTCAATCATAATTTGCGCATATATTCAAATGGCTACTAATTTCAAATTAGACTGGGCTGTACCTAAAAATGAATTCTGCAACGAAACTAAAGAATTCGGGCTTTCAAAAAATTGACCTGGCCGAAAGCCCATTCTGGACTCTTTTATACCCAGGTTCGGCAAAAAAGTACTTGGGATATACGTACTTATACATGATAATATGCGGGAATAACTCTTTTACCAGCATTCATAATCACTATGAAAATCTAGTCTGGAAAAATTCAGTTGCTTTCAATCATTGGAAGTCAGTTGAATTTTGTTAAGTAGTTCAACGCACAATGTGCATATGGAGTGAAATTTATCTAGATACATGTATTTGATAAATCCTTGTCGTTCGATCAGTCACCAAATTTGAATGAAAATCAACAAAAATCTTCAAATCCTTCGGCCGATTACCGATTATTACTCTGCAGCGTCAATAATCGGTCGATTAATCGGTGCACCCATAGTTAACTACTGCATTTTTTCCTTCCACATATTAATTATATATCATGAAAAGTGAAGCTAATGCAAGGCTGTCATCAAGACATTACAGGGCATCCAATTCATTCAGTCCGTCATAGCTGGGCATGCAGATAGTACTCTCATTGCCACGCTGTATGGCCATGCTGATGCGCTGTCTCAAGAAGGCTGTGTAAACATCATTCTGATTAAAATAGTATTCCATTTGCAGTTACTGTTTTCTGTTATCCATTAATGGACAGATAGAGACAAATGGCCAAAGAAGTCTGCTGTCTAACCACCACAATGATATTTGAAATACCATGGGGACTGCAAGTGGGTTCGACTAATGCTGCTAATGTAAAGCGACTCGGCTTTTAATTACTTGCTTCTAATGCAGCAAGGCATGTGATTGTGAATTTAGAATGATTCACACATGACGTGAGTTTTCAGCTAATTGATAGAAGATGAAAGCTTCGTCTCTGTATTTATTGAGCGGTTAATACATTCAAGATTCATTAAGAGAATTCTTTATGATTCCTCTGACAACAAATCGCGATTGCAGGAAGTGAATCGTGATTGCAGGTTGACCTTCAGGAATTTGTTTAATTCGATAAACTGCACGACACGCTGATTCTGTCAGGTACTCTTCGATGCGAGTAATGCAATACGCAGCGCAGCAAATAGATTTCATTCATCATTTTCATTATGCGAATAAAGTGTTTTCCTGTTGATAGCACTTTAGTGCAAGTACTTCTCTTGGCTCGAGTAGTTGTCCATTTCCGCATTGATGTTAGTTTCTCACAACGGCATGCACAACGTGGTCATGCATGCCGGTGGCATGTGAAATGCATTGTATGAGAGAAGATGAAAGTTTTCACTTTAAAACCGCCCATCTGTTTTACCCTGGCTCCTACAACTGACAATTCAATGCTGCAGGATTTATTCAAATAGCCATAAGCCTTCTCTATCTTGAATTACATGTAGCAAGTAGTTCTCTCCTCAACGGAGCTCGATGTCATGGAGACTTTGCCGGCATGCTTGACTTTTTTCTCACAACGAACACTGACTACTTTACGAGATATATATATATATATTTTTAAAAAAGAAAACAAAGTTTCTTGCATTGACCGAACATGTTTCAGAATGTTAACATTCCATCTTCAGCGGTAAAACCTGAATACAATAGCAATGGGAGTTTATATACAAAATGCGGGAAATGAACAAATGAGAGCGATAAAAAGAGTTCAAGTCACCAGTAGCTGTCTGACCATGGCACCGACCTAGAGATTGCATTCTGCAATTACAATTTCAAGTACAGTTGTACTGAACTGTTTCTTTCATTAGAGAGATAATTTGTATTGTTCTTTAGAATAATAGATTCCAGAAACAACTGATTTCTAGATTTGCCTATATATATATATATATATATATATATATATATATATACATACAGGGTGCGGCATAAAGATCTCCCCGATTTGCCATAGCTATGAAACGAAAAAGAAGACAGATGCAAGAATTCTTTTATATTCCAAAAGTAGTTCATATAATGCCATTATCATATTTTCTATGCAAAACGTGTCTTCTCTTATTTGCGATTCCGATAGTCTAGGTTAACAAAAGAAACTACTGAAGTGACTCATCTCCGCTCTCTTATTGGCGTTCACGTGCCGTATAACAGTATTCTTGGAATTGCATTGTCATGGCGTGGAGTGGAAAGCATCGTGCCTTTGTTGTCGAGAAACATATCAAGAACGGTGAATCCGTGATAACGACGCAGTAGGCGTTTTGATCTCGGTCGTCATGCTCCTGTCCCAGAGGGAAAGACGATTTGCCTTTGGGTTTCAAATTTTCGACTCACCAGCTCAGCTTTAAAAAGACAAAAGTCCCGGCCGACCAAGGACCGCAACAGGGGTAGAGAATGTTACACTTGTGAGAGCTTCGATACAGCACTCTCCCAGGCGTTCAGCACGGAAACATGCGGCTGCCCTAGGTATGTCAGATCGAAGTGTCCGCAGAATTTTACATCAGGAACTCAACATGCATCCCTACAAAATGATGGTCGTGCAGGAGTTGAATGAGACAGACTATGAAACCAGAACAACTTTGTGTGGAGACATTATCAGGGAGGTTCCCCCTACAGCCGTTATGATCTGCAGGGATGAAGCGCATTTCCATTTATCGGGGATAGTTAATGAACAGAACTTTCGCTACTGGTCTGACACCAATCCTCAGGAACTTCATCAGCGACCGCTCCACAGTCCGAAAGTTACTGTTTGGTGTGCCGTAGTAAATTTCGGAGTTTGGGGTCCTTATTTATTTTTTTGAAGAGGATGGTGTTACAGTAACGGTAACGTCTGATCGTTATTGTAAAATGCTAGAGCATTTTCTCCGTAAGAAAGTCACCGATTTACTCAATGATCAGGAGGACTTGTGGTTCCAACAAGATGGTGCTACATCGCATACCTCACGCCGGTCACTCACCATCCTCCAAAATTTGTTTCCGAGTCGTTTGATCTCTTTACGAGGTGATATTGGCTGGACTCCACGTTCGCCAGATTTGTCCCCTTGCGATTTTTTCTTGTGGGGACACATCAAATCAAAAGTCAACAAACACCGACCAAGAAACTTGCAAGACTTAAAAGACAGCAATAACACAGGAATTTGCTAACATTCCAATCGACATGGTTCGTAGTGTAATGGACAACTTTTGCGAGAGGCTTCGCTACTGCATCGACAATGACGGCCGGCACTTAGGCGATGTAAATTTTCAAAACCTAAATTGACAATTTCATACATTTACTGTTCTGGAATAGAAAATTTTCATAGTTTTGTCGTCGTTTTCTTAACATACAAATTCGGCGAAATCAAAAAGTAAAATAGCAACAACGGGGCTTCAAAACGTAAAATATCATAATGGCATAACATGTACTTTTCTAGGATACAAATATTTTTCATATCATTATCTTCGTTTCCTTTTCAATACCATATAAAATCGGGGAGATCTTTTTGCCGCACTATTTCTTTGAAAATGGGCATCCTGAGTAATTATGTAGTCAGAAAAGACTTGCTCATCAGGAGTATAAAATTTTAATTAACAAATTTTCACAACCGGAACTCCGGTGCGTCGTCAGGTGTGAACAAAATGTGAGTGGTAAAGTGAAGGTAAAAGATATACAAGTTACTTAAAAAATTCAAAAATTATTCACTGCTGCTGCTGCTGGCGGAGAGTGGCATAGATAGTGTCAAGCTCTATGTGTCGGTTAATTGATCTTTGATCTGAGTACCACGCTTCTTTAAACAGTCTTCCATATCTATGATTGCATGTGTCTAAAGGTCTTGTGTTATCCCAGTCAAATCGATGGTCAGTTTCCGACATGTGTGAAGAAATTTGAGATTGAGGGTCTATTCTTCGCACTGCTAACTGGTGTTCATGAATCCGTGTTTTTGATTGCCTTGCTGTTTGGCACACATAAATTTTCTCGCAGTTGGTACATGGGCTTTGATAAATTGTATGTTTTTTCATGTTTGATTTTTGTTCCTTGGGCTTCGATAAGATTGATCGATTGGTTGAACAAGGTTTGTGACATATTTTGATATTGTGGTCTTTGAGTATCCTTGAGGTTGCTTCTGAAATATTTTTGATGTAAGGTACAACATAAAACGTTTCATTTTCTTTATTGTTTGATTTACTTTTTAATTTTTGTTTCTTTTTAAATTGTATCCATGTTTGACTTATAAATCTGTCATTATAACCATTGTCATTGAAAAGTTCGTATAAATATTTTGTTTCTTCTCGCGACGCTTCGCTACTACAATGTTTTTCAAGGCGCTGAAGTTGAGTTGTAATGCAATTTTGTTTGTGGATAATTAGATGATTACTATTAAAGTTAAGAATCGCATTTGCGTAGGATTGTTTTCGGTATACAGTTGTTGCTAATGTTTGATCATCTGATCTTGACACCAATACATCCAGAAATGCTAATTTTCCATTTTTTCTAATTCGTGGGTAAATTGTATTTCTGGGAAGATGTTGTTAATTAAATTATTTATTCTATCAAATTCTTCTTCCTTTAAAATCACGGATGTGCCATCAACGTATCTCACCCAAAATTTTGGTTTGAAATGAGTCATCATGATATTTTGCAATTTTTGTAGAACCAATTCTGCTAATAATCTTGAAATAGGCGACCCCATAGGTACTCTTTTCATTTGTTCGTAGCACTGACCTTCATATGAGAAGTATGTCTCATAGTGTAAATGCATAGTGTAAATAATTTCATGATTTCTTCACTTGGATAGGAAATATTTCTATTCTGAAGTTTTCAAAGATGCATTCTTTTGCGAGATTGTGTGTAACAGAAGGATATAAAGAGACGACGTCAAAACTAACCATTAAGTCATCTTGTTCAATATGAATTGTCTTAAATTTTTCGATGAATTTTTTTGAGTTCTTGATTGAAAAATCGAAGTCGTTCATTAAACTTTTCAACTTACTGAATAACCATTTGGCCAAAGAGTACGTTGGTGAATCAATCAAGGATACGACTGGTCTCAACGGTGTATATTATTTATGTAGTTTATGTCCCTAGATTGTGCTGTGATTTCACAAACCATAGATTTGTGCTATATTTGGTTCTTTCGGAGACAAAGAAGATATGTTCATATTTTGTAATCACTTTCTTAGTCCTTAAAGTTTTGAGATGCTTTTCAGGAATCCTTCAAGTCAGGCAGAAACCGGTTGGGCAGAAATATTTGTGTTTTCTTTTCCTTGCACGCATCTCCAAGTGTTATTTATTATAAGTATATATATATATATAATATAATAAATAATATAAATATATTACTATATATATAATATATTGATGCTAAGATTGAAGCGCCTTTGGGCACTCAAAACCTCTCAGAAGACGTCTTTAGCGCTTCAACCAAGCATCCTGAGAGATTTCTTTGATCACTTTCCTTGGAGTGATGTGGTCAATTCGCTTGACAACTGTGATGTTACCGATATAGTTATTTGTGATATGTCTACTTACATACCTTTTTACTCAGCAACTGTTAAACCGGCTGCTCCGAAATGGTTTAACGAGGAGTGTGAAGTAGTAGGCTAATAGATGAGAAAAGGCATTTCAATTCCTTCAAGCGTTTTCCCACTGCTGTGAACCACACCCCTTATCGTTCCGCTCGCAATTATTGTAAAGTAGTAATTGAGAGTGTCAAAGCTAGGCACATTGAGTGCGTTTCTGCGCATTTATTAGCATGCCCAGTTGGAAGCCGCGCGGTCTGTTCTTTGTGGGGTAATTTGTTCTAACTTCTGTGGTTCAAGTTTTCCTCCTTTGCGGCTGCCTTCAGGATTATCCTCTGCATAAGCGACTGACAAGGCTAATTCTACTCTTCATCCATGCGCCCTGGTACCTCCACAGCCTATGGCCTATGCCAGTCTTCAGCATCTTGTTAAGAAACTGAACTCTTCGAGGAGTACTAGGCCCGATGATATTCCTACGATTGTGCTTAGGAAATGTGCTCCACAGCTGACTCTGCTCACTGAACTCTTCCAGCTCTCTTTGGCAGCGGGTAGGTGCCCTTCTTCTTGGAAAGTTGCCCCCTTGATCCCTATCCCAATGAAGAAAGGTACAAGTGATCCTTGCAATTATCGTCCAATGCAATCACTTCTATTATAAGCAAAGTGTTCGAATCTTTGATGTCTGAAGCCTTGATCTCCCATCTCCAATTCCATGGTTTGTTAAGTGATCGTCAGTATGGGTTTAGAAAGGTTCGCTCCACAGGTGACCTTCTAGCTTGTGTGACTCATCTTTGGTCATCATCGCTTGACAAATTTCGAGAGTCCATAGCATTATCTCTTGACATCAAAGATCGGCAATGATAAAATGATATCATTTTATTCTGAGGAAAAATGATGACATTCTATTTTTGAAAAATGATGTAGAATGATATCATCAAAAAATTTTGTTCCATTATATTTTCTAATCATAGATTCTTCACATTTTGTATTGAAGTAAATGTACTTTCTTTCGTTTGTTCTACCCATGTCTTTCCCCACTGGTTGATTCATGCAGCGAAAAGCAACAGGCCATTATATGTCAGTCTGTCTATCACACAGATTGTCAAACAATGCTAGTTTAAAAACACTAGTTTCAATTTGTTTTTCTGACTTGTCTTAGTTTCCATAATACGAGTATAATATAGGCTTATGAATAAATTATTTGTAACATGTAAACGAGGCTTTGAAATTCGGAAATACGAGTGCGGTCAAAGCTCGACATTTCGGACTTGTATAATTAAGATTCTGGTTAATAAAGACCGCCGTTTTCTCTGATTAGCTCTACATGTACAGTGTATATCTCATATAGTGCTGGTTACTTCAGACTTCCAGTAGGCCTATGGTTGAACATTGAACTCATTAATAACTGTGTTGATGTTTTAGAAGTCTTGACTGTAATCTAAATATTTTTAGCCTTTTTTCGTACTTTAGATATTGTTGGCCTAACCAACTGCATATTGTAGGCATATTTTTAAATTGAGTGTATAAAGCTTAAATCAAAACTTGCGATGTCTAATTTGTAGGCCATAGGCCCTGCCTACGTTTTGATATACAAGAAGCTTTGTATGACTAAACTGCTTTCTTCGGTCTTCCATTATCTGGAATATGTCGATGCTGCATGCAATCTAATTTTAACTTCATTGCAAAGAGCAGTAAAAGTAGCATGGTAGCAGTGCAAATCGAAAAATTCGTAAGACTAGATCTATTTACGGTGCAGGCCTACGTATATTTCACTAAAAGTGGTATATTTTCATCATAAAAAAATAAAATGATATAAAATGATATCATTTTATAAAATTCGTAAAATGATATCACTTTATATCATTTTGAAGATAAAATGATATCATTGCCGATCATAGCTTGACATATGAAAGGCATTCGATCGTGTCTGGCACCCGTCTCTTCTTAATAAACTTCTATCTCACGGAATCTATGTGGAAGTGGTGAGATGTATAGAAGACTTCTTGACCATTCGCTTTATTATATTTCGTGTCGATGGATTCCTCTCTGGTCGCTTCACAGTTAATGCCGTTATCCCTCAGAGTTGTATTCTTTCACCTATTCTTATTCTTGTGTTCATAAATGACCTTGTACGTCCAGCAAACAATCCAATCCACTCTTTTGCTGATGACTACATTCTTCATGCATCACGTTCCTACCCCAGAACTTCTGGACCAGGATAGAGTGACATTGAACTCATTTATTGAGTCTGACTTGCAGAGAATTCTGACATGGGGTCGCTCCAACCGAATCATGTTTAACGAAGGCAAGACTCAGTCAATTCGCATTTCTCACAAGCGTGTCCAAGACAGTTCCATCACCGCCATGCAGCATTTCTTTGCTTGGTGTGTCACTGTCTAACTCAAGGTTAGGCGGTCCACGTCCGCCAAGTTGCGTGACGAGCTTCCCAACGTCTTGGTGTATTGTTTCCAGTTCGTGCCTACGACAGCCCTCAGCAGTTGTTGGTACTTTGTAAAGCTCAGGTTCATCCTGTGATCATCCTACTCATCAGATCCTCAGAGCAGTTTAGATATACTTGATTGTATTCAGCGCAAGGCAGCTCGTCTGATAGATGATGCTTGTGTTACTTCAAATTTGGCATCACTCGGACACCGTAGGGCAGTCAACTGTCTTTCTCCATTCTATCGCTATTATCAAGGTCTTCGTTCTGATGAACTCGCTTCTGTTACGCCACGTCCTCGTTCTTTTGCCAGATGCCTAAGAGGAGGTGACTGCGCAAATCCATGCCTTCTCACTTTTCCTCGTTGTCGTGCAGAGAACATTTTAAGAGATCCTTCTTTCATAGGACAGCAAGGTTGTGGAATAGGCTTCCTTTGGAGGTATTCCAAACATTAGATAGTGTTGAAGTATTCAAGAGAGCCGTCATTAAAGCTTCCACTATGCGCTACAGAGAGTTGATAATTTGACGGGTCTTTTGTCCATTTCTATTATATTATCTCGGTTTCAACATTGTATTTTTCGGTATTTGACATTTTGCTCCCCCTTATTCGTCTATTTACTTTTTGCCATTTTAATTTTTTATTTTCCAGTGTTTCTGTACTTAGTTATACAGTCATGAGTTGTATGTATTCTTGCTTTTCTCACTGTTTCACAAAGTCGTAGTTATGTAGTTGTATTCCTTTATTATCCCCACTTTTCTTTCTTCCATTTTCTGCTTCTTTGCCTTAAGTTGTCTGCTGAGGGACACATTTTGTGTATAGCCTCGTCCTCTTCCCTCAAACTTTGATTGAAAAAAGGCTATCGAATCAGTCATGCAGATGGTAGGATAGCTCAGTTGGTTAAGGGGCGCGCTTAATTTCGGAAGGTCGAGCGTTCAAGTCTGTCCACCTCGGGAAGCACCACCGCTCTCACCAGAATTTGCTAACCCTTACTCCGTGTGAAGGCTGCCCCACTCCTTCATACCTTATTCGTGTGCCTTGTATGAAACAGGGATGAGAAAAAAGCCGCTGGGGTACGAAATCTACGTTGGACGTTTCCGAGCATTCTTGTATTCGATGGTCATGACTCGAAGTTTTCCCTTAAGATGCGTATTTGCACACAATTTATCTGCAGAAGCAGCAAAGTTAAATTGCCATGTTTAGCAAGCAGCTTTCGACACCTACAAATATCCTTACAGTACAAAATATTCTGCTTGAACTTACATGTATAATTCCGCTCAAACAGCTGCGACATGTGATTTGAGTATGAGAAAAACCTTATTGTGAATTTTTATTTAGTTGCCCACATTTTCGCTTACCTATTTTGCATTCGTATTATGCCGTTTTGTTTGTCTTCAAACCACATTTCGTTATGTAAATATCAAAGTATTGGAAGTATGCTAGATGAAGTGCTCGAAAACAGATTTCGTCTCAGACAGGAGCCACAAGCCAGAACAGAAATTTCAACATTTTAGATTCAATGAGAGTTGGTTTACAAAAAAAGTCACATCCCGCCTTTAATTGCGGTAGCACACAGGAAAAGCCGGTAGCCATAATGTATTTTGTGTGTCTTTTGGTATGTTCGTTTTTCATGACAGATGGTGCACTTGTCTCCGTTTTTAATTGTGAATGCTAGCGTTCTTACAGTGGCTGGAAGGTTTCATCCGTATATTCGTGTACATCCTTCTATCATCTGTCATTAAAAATATACATGCCATTTGGCTAGTGGCATAGACTTACAGCTGTTTGAGGACAATGCAGCGACCAGCGAACCATAGGTTATTCTATGTCCGTTCGGGCTTTGTTAGGACTGGACGCATCTCTTTGTAGAATTAGGTTAGTTAATGCTGTAAGATATGTTGAATATATTCACAGTTCCCAAGAAAATTGAATCTTCTAATCCTAGAAGTCCAAATTTTCGCTTTCGATTAGAATGAACAACCGCTGAGAAAAACGTCAACTGCTGGGCTGGGCACCTGTCACCGAAAATCACTGAAAAGTGCAATAGCTACAGCCTGTTTGTGACATGAGCCCTACCCAACCCGAATGTGAATTCGGGAACGGTTTAGAGTGTTGAATGTATACATGTATACATGTGCTGATTATAGAGTGTTGAATAAATGTCCTCAAGCACAAGACAAAATATCAATCAAGCTCAAATATTGAGAAATGCATTGAGAAATCAGTCGCAGTGTTTTGATTTTTCAATGATATTTTCCGGTTTGTGTTCGGGTTTTTTAACATCGGGAGAAAATGGTTGAGTTCAAAGTTTTGTTTCGGGTCGGGTTCGGATGGAAGGCGGTCGGGCCGTTTTCAGGTGCGGGTTTCTATTTATCTCTAATATCTTGTAAGCTGCTTTATCAATTACTTCGACAGTAGAATTACGGATGATGTCAAAATGACTTCATGAAGACTTCAAAACTTCATACTTGGTGAACAAAGCTTATCTAGGAATTGATATTTAACGACGATTTTTTTTCTGTTCTATCGTAGATGGAATTTCATATAAATTGATGATAACCTTCATAGCTAATTGTAAAACAAAAATGACAAGTGTTAGTCGATCGATTTCATGCCATTATTGGACATATCATCAGGACTAATATACAGTGAAGATAAAACCATTAAATACATCAATTGAGAACTTATCAAGCTAAGAGAACTATTGGTAGTTGCGTCTAAAACCACAGAAATTGAATACATGCTAAAAGCAAAACAATAGGAATTGATTTGCAATTACAATTGCGTCTAAAACTGCGGATTTCGATGTCACAATGCTAAAACAACAAAATTGGAACTGAAGACTCGTGTTCTTTCATCAAGGTTGAACTATTGATTTCTTTCATGACCAGCCTTTCAGCAGTGCGCGTGTACTTAGTGCGAAAAACTATGGAAATTGTCCTTTAAAATGATTTCACTGGGTTCGCAACTTCACAGTTAAATCTACCTGTTGCCCTGTAACTACGGAATCAGCATATTGATTGTGCTATCATGGTTGGAACCGGCAGCTTTTCAATACTCGAAGGGCCGATTTTGACTACACCGGTCGTCAAAATCCAGGCCGGTTCCAATCCAGTGTGATATGATATGCAGCTAACAAACAAGCTCAATTTATGTAATTTCATGCAAACCAGAAATAATCTCTCAATCTGGTGTTGTTATTGTGATTCTTCTTCTCCTGACGTTTAAGTCCCGCTCCAGCTGGGCCCACCACACGGATTGACCTCCTTCAAAGCCCCCGTTCGAGTGCGTCCTTGACATTGTTATCGTTGTTATCGTGATTATTCGAAAATAATCAATCAATTAAATCAATTTTTATTTCTAATTCTTCAGTGACCCATTATAAAATCTCTGGCGAACTCTTTTTTGGGTCTCGACCGTGTTATTGGGAAGCGCTATTCTAGTCCTTTAATGTACATCAGATTTCTCTGCTGTTTATATTCCGTGAAAACCATGTTACCTACAACAGTGACTTGGTCATTACTCCAAAACTAATAATTATTTACCCATACTATCGGATGGTTTTTTTTCAACCATGCTGCTTGCTACGTGTCAGTTTATACTCTACATGTGTGTGATCCGTCCAGGAACTATGTTTCATATAAAATCTTCATTCAGGACATAAATGATTATATTCAATGAAGATTCTATGTAAACAGACGACATCCTGTTTCTTCATTATCAAGTGAAGGTCATTTGTGTCAACACACGATGTGTTAATGAGAGAAGCTGTACTTCTGTTGAACCTTGAGACATCGTAATCGAAATTTGACCAGGCGGTTCAACATTGTCATGAAAATTGTCTGAAAAATTTTCGATTTGTAATCAGGTGTCCATGTCATTGACAGTATGCAAGGGCGTCACACAAGCCGGGAGTTTTCCGTGAGTTTAAATGGAGGATAAAATTTCGGTTTTTGGAACACTGAAGATCGAATTTTGAACCAAAAGTTCACCTCGTGGTAAATTGTCAGTAATCTTTATCTACTGAATCAGGTAGATTCTTACATCGGAATTTTCCTATGTAGTTGAACAAAATTATAGCGTAGGTCTTTATTAAATGACTACTCTGATCATACTTAACAGCTCCATTGAAGTTATGTCACATATGAGCATAGGAATATGAACGCAAATCATAGAAAATATTATCCCTTTCAATTAATTAAACCGAAAGGATTGTTGTTTGAAAGTTCAGTAGGTGTGAGATGTACTCGTAATTTCAATTTGAATGGTTGAGAAAACACAATAATGACGTAGCTGATTTTAGATTCTGAAATAAACCTAGTTCTACTGTTCCTAAAAAATGAAGCTTTTTACGTCATCACTCCCCATTAAAACCTTTTAACTGCGTTTAATTCAAGTCAGCGACACACCTAAATACGACGGACGGAGATTTCCGTCCATTCAATTGAAAAGTTGAAATACTGCAGACGGAAATTTTTGTCCTCGTCAATGTTTCATTGTCTTACTGAGGACGAAGATCTCCGTCGACAAATTTTAGAATCTTTGTTGAAATTTGCTTATGCTTCAATTATTCCAGCTTATTTAGTGGATGAAGCTCTATATCTATGCATTCATCGTCAAGTTATTCGCATTCAGAATATTCTTAGCTCAGCAGTAATGTCAAATTGATTCAAATTGTCCAATCAGAAGCGAACAATATGCATAGAAAGTTGTCAATTGAGTATATCAACAACAAGAATGATGTACATAGTTCCTAAAGTTCTTTCACTGTGCGTGTCAACAATGGATAACGAAGTGGATTTGTATTTATCGGACGACAACCTTGACAATTATGAAAGTGATGGTGATTTGGATGAATTGCCAAGTTTTCCAACAGATTGGGTTGAGACTAATACACTTGATGACAGTGTACCCACTTTTGATGATACTTTCTATGGAGCTAATCCACTGTTTGACGTACCCGATATGGAATACATCAATAAGAGTTTTTTTACTGATTTTATGATTCCTGAATCATTATATGAAATGCTCGCCAACTTCACCAATATCCGTGCAGATATATTCATGAACAGCTCTGATCTCTGCTTGCATTCAAGAGCCCAACAATGGCACACGGTGACGGCAAATGAAATGAAGAAATTCTTCGCGTGCATATTTTTGATGGGAGTAGTGCGCAAGCTAACGATTGTGAGTTACTGGTCAACCGATGACCTGACATATACCTCATACTTCTTCAACGAGTGCTGCCTGTCTCGGGATCATTTCATGAATATCTTGAAATTCCTTCGATTTTCGGACTATCAGAACCTTGGAGATGGCCCGCTTCGAAAGATTGACCCATTTCTGGATCAAGTAAAGAAACTCATGCAAAATTCGTATATGCCTGCAGAAAACGTAGCAGTTGACGAGATCCTTCTGTTGTTCAAAGGACGACTGTTTTTCGCTCCTATATTACTTCAAAGCGCAGCAGATGCGGCATCAAAATTTATGCGTTGGTCGACGAACATTCGTACACATGGAACTTTGTCGTAAACACAGTGCAGAGTGAAATGAACCTTGCCTCAAACATACCCAATATTCAGGACTTCAAATTCTCAGAAAAAATCGTTATCCAATTGGCAGAACCACTCTTTAACATGAACTATACGATCTATGCTGACAATTTCTTTGTGTCATGCCAGCTTGGTGAATTTCTGTTGACTCGTCGAACAAACCTGTGTGGTACAGTGAGAAAAAAATCGACTACCAAGACAAATTCGTGAAAACTTTACAAAGCAGAATAACATGAAATTCTTCAGAAAAGGAAGAATACTCTTGAGCTGCTTCACTGTGAAGAAGGCATCCAAAACCAAAGAGATATGCATTCTCAACACATCATTGAAAAGTGACGTTTGTCGACGCGAGATTTTCAAGAAAGGTGGAAAAGTTGTAATTTGTGATCGTCCATCTGCTGTCGAACCGTACAACTTCTATATGGGAGCAGTAGATGCCAGTGATGGACAAATTCATCCTTATGATGCAACCAGGAAAACGATGAACTGGACGATTAAATTGGGTGTCCATTTGATGCAGCGCCTTCTACTGAATGCCTTTGTGTTGTACAGGCACCATGGTGGTCGTTCATCTTTTCTATAATTTACTCTGTGCTATGCTTCTCATTTGTTCACAACAACCGGTAGAGGTCGACAGCCTGGTCCGCGATCTGGCCGACCTAGACTCAGGCAAATTGAGAACCTGAGACATGAACCATCACAGATTCCCGCCACTGAAAAGAAGAAGTATCCATCACGGAAGTGTGTCCAATGTACTCGAAGTAAAGTGCGAAAGGAAACTCGTCTCTGTTGCAGCACTTGTGATGAACATCCAGCGCTATGTGCTCATCCATGCTTCAATGACTACCATAATTACAAGTGATTTTTTGTGCATGTATATGTCCAGTGCGTTCTATGTCAACCTCAGTAGATCATAAGTTGTAAGAGATTTGTTAAAGTCTAGAATTCTGTTTTGCTGAACTTATTTTTAGAATAAGTCGTATCGGGGTTGAAATCTTATGACAATGAACTAGCATTACATGGGAACAATCAAATTTAATTAAAAGCATGCTATCGTGAAAACTAGTGGACGGAGATCTCCGTCCACAGCAGTTAAAAGGTTAATGAGGCATAGACGTTGCTGACTACAGACGTACGGAGAGTTGTGGTGCTTATCATCCGGATGCCCTTCATGCCGACGTCCAACGAATTTCATACGGGGACTCGACCTAACGATCTGCGGATCGTAATGGAGAGTTTCTAACCGTTAACCACAGAGATCACAATCCACTGGTGCAATTCTGAATATTTGCAATTGACCAATATTGTTGCAAAAGTGATAATGAAGCTAGTGAAGACGAAACCTAAAGCGACTACAATGCGTTCAAAGATGTACTGGAAACTGCATCAACGGTCGTCAATCAAGTGAGAAAAACAGGAGAAGTGGCAAATTGTCGGAACAGACCAAAACTCTAACGGAGAAAAGAAGAAACTTCAAGCTCAACAAATTATCTACAAGAACCAAAGTTGAATAGGCATTGTGTAAGTTGGTTAGGGAGCATATAAGAAATGACTTGAGTAGATTCAACAACGAATTAGTCCGGTGTTACATTGAACAGAACAAAGGTTATCGATAAGCACAAAAACAATGAGATTGGGAAAACTTAATTACGACAGTCATAGACACAAAAGGAAATGTGATAGCCGAGAGACATAAGATTCTGGAGGAATGTCATTCTTTCTATGAATCGTTGCACAGCTCGACAGAAGTCGCTGACGAGGACGTCGAAGAAACAGGCCAAAATCAAGTAAGCCCAATACTAGCAAGCGGAGTGAGGTTTGCCATGAGCACTATGAAGGAAGGAAAAGTAAGTGTTAATGATGGACTAGTGATAGACTTTCTCAAGGCAGCTGATGACGGTGGTAGTGAAAAGAATTGCTGCAATTTTCACCGGTATACTATAAAACCTTGAAATTCCAGACGATTGGAAGACCAGTTCTATAATTCTGCTTCATAAGAAAGGCGGCAGAAGAAATATAAAACTTACAGACCTATTACTTGACTTTCGCATTTGCACAAGCTTTTTACGAAGATAATTTGCAATCATTAAGAAAACACTAGATGAAAATCAAGAAATTGAACAAGATGGATTTCGCAATAACATTTCAACGACTAACCACATTCATACTGTAAGCCAGTTGATCGAAAAAACAAACGAGTATCGATAACCACTTTGCATTGGATTCATTGACTTCGAAAAAGCGCTTGATTCTGTAAAACTTGAGTGTGTGTTTAAAGCTATAGAGCAACGGTTCTCAAACTTTTTATCGAGATTACCCACTTTGTACACCGAAACTAACAATTACCCGCTATTTTCTACAATGTATTTACGAACCAGAACTGAACTATAAAACAACATTTTACAATAATCTTTATCTTATTTTACACAATGCCATCTGAAACATGTAAAATAAGCTATCAGAATAATACATATGTACAGTATATGCAAACACAAAACTATATTATCAAAGTTCAACTAATCAAAAATTGTTCTATTGAATCCTGTTAGTGAGAATAGTGTCATTGCTTTTTGGAGATCAGATGACCGATACGAGGACGTCTTTGATAGAGCCAGCCTCAGGTCAGAACCAGCTTGCAGGCGCACTCGATATTTATCTTTCAAATGAAAGAAAGATGAAAAACCAGACTCACACAGATATGTGGTCGGGAATGGCAGCAAAACTTTTAAGAGCTATTTGCAACAGCTGTGGACAAACTTCACTCACTGACAACCAAAACGGCGGAGGTTCTTGACTCGAAAACGCCTCCTTACTTAACCCATCGGCTCGTAGTTGGACAAATTCGTCTTTTATATTATCACTGTCCTCGATACATGATTCACGAGAAGCAAATGGCTGCTTAGCCCAGACATCTGTGTTACGCTGTGCCTTTGGGCGGTAGTGTTCTAGCATTGCTTGAAGCTCTTGAAGATGTTAGGCAGCTAAAATATTATCAATCATGTATACCGCGCGTGCAGACAACGAGAGAATGGAGCTCCTGCATTCGATCTACGCCCTTAGTCTATCTGATAAGGCAAAGGAATAAAGAAATGGACCTTACTTAATCTTGCTTTATTTAAAAATTCATTCCTTACCCAAAAAATATTCTAATTTTACCCAACTTTGGGTAATTACCCAGAGTTTGAGAACCGCTGCTATAGAGAAACAAGAAGTTGACACGCGATACATTCACACAGTAAGAAGATTCTACAAGGAGGCCAGAGCAGTTGTGAGAATCTATGACGAAAGCAAGCTTTTAAGATTAAAAGAGGAGTTAGGCAAGGTGACCCAATATCACCTAAATTATTTACAGTCCTTTTGGAAGAGACATTAATGAAGTTAGACTGGGACAAAATGCATAGCAATCGACGGCAGGTGTCTGAGACACCTTAAGTTTGCAGACGACATCGTAGTATTCGCCAACAAAATCGAAGCATTGAGAAATGATAAGTGAACTTAGAGACGCAAGCAGCTTAAGCGGACTGAAGATAAATGCCGAAAATACCGAGGTTATGAGAAACGAGTTTGCAAATGCAAAAATGACATGTGGCGTGGCAGCGGAATGGACGTTGGACGAGAGCGTTGACGGACTGGTACCCCAGAATCGGAGTAAGACGGAGAGGAAGACTCGCAGGAAGCACGAAATCAGGATAGTGGAAGGGGCCAACTGGATAAGCGTGGCACAAGAGAGGGCAACCTGGAGAGTTCATGTGAAGGCCTTTATCCAGCAGTGGATCGAAAACGGCTTGAAAAGAAGAAGGAGTTTCAAAAATTGGTAAATTATTCTATTTTTTGGTCAAAAATTTAATTGACTAGGCACATACGAAAGATAGAATTAGACGATCATAATGAAGACTAACTAGTCTGTCACAACTAGTCACAACTAGTCTGTACGTCACCGGTGTCGGACGTGTTTTCAGCGCGCTCTTAGCCTTGTGGTCTTTGTGTTTCTGTTCTAGGCTGTTAGGGATTGTTTTTCATTAATTTTGGTATCATTCATCTCCTTATCACATTCTATTCATTTCTGTGTCATTGGTATCCCCTGTCATTTAGTGGCTCCAAAGTTATCGCTGTATTTCAGTCCCTTCGATTACTCCATTATCTAATCACGTGATTCGTTGTTTAGTGATTACCATAGCTTAGTTTCATTGGCGTGCTTCTATCAACACGCAGCTGCAGTGTGCTTTGTCTCGTAATCTGGATTCATCTCTCTGTCCGATTTCTCTGCTGTTGAGAGTGCTGTAGCTTGGCGTATTGTGCCAAGTCAGATTTCTATGTAATTCTCTCTTCAGAATTGCATCCCTCTTCGATTTCTTTGCTGATCACACGCGTTTATAGATATCAAATTTCTTCAAAAAAGAAAGCGGCGCAGTAGTGTAGTGGTACCGTGTTAGACTTGCCAACCTCGTTCATCGAGTTCAAATCCTGCTCTATTTTTTTTTCTTTTTGTTGTTTTGTGTGGTAGTTCACAGTCCTTCTATGATAATAGCATATAATTAGCTAGTGTTGAGCTCTTACACTGTTTACTCTATACCGTTCGTTTTTTGTATTATGCCATCTATCCACCCCATAAGTGTGGGGCCTATCTTTTTACTACACACGTGTTGGGAAAATATGACGTTTTTATTTCACAATTTCCTAACGGTCAAAATTTTCAGTAAATTGGAAAAATATTTGACGTTTTAGCAAATCAAAAAACGCATACAAGTCAGCTAGGGCTTACGACAGAAAGTTCGTGGAGACTGTAAAGTGTTAACGTCAGAACCTATAACTCGTAAAAAAGTGGAAAATGAAGGAAACTGGGCTCGAAATAGGGAGGTGTGTAGCCCATGTCCGGTCTCCAATAATTGGAAGCGGAGGCGGAAGCGGAAGCGAATAGAAGTCAATCGCTTCCGCAGCCCTGATCACTGTTTCTGTACGGTTGCCCCAGATCTTTATCTGTGCTACGACAATTTCACTCCACGATCAATAGCTATGCTACTGCCAT
Source organism: Prostheceraeus crozeri (assembly GCA_907163375.1). Taxonomy (NCBI): domain Eukaryota; kingdom Metazoa; phylum Platyhelminthes; order Polycladida; family Euryleptidae; genus Prostheceraeus; species Prostheceraeus crozeri. Next base: position 276,091 of record CAJQUW010005679.1, on the reverse strand, counting down.
TTAAGTTGCATCAAGGACTGCTACAACATCTATGATTACCGTAGCTGATCTTGTTGTCTTGTTGTAATCTTGTTGTCTCTCTCCAGAAGTTGACTCCATCAAGACCAAGTTACTGGACGGTTTCCCGTCTGATGAGCATGTGTATTGCTTTGACGAGGATTGGTTCACTGTTGCCAATTTAACTAATCCTCCTGTTTGCCAGACTCAGGATGTTTCTCACAGTTGTGTTAGTTCCAATGCTAAGGAAATTTCTCCCAGTTCAGACAGTCCTCCATTGCTTTCGAAATTTCAAGAATTGGAGAAAGCATTTTCGACTCTGACATTGAAGCTGGAATCCATGATAGCCATGATCTCTACTTCCCTCCACGAGAATACAGCTGATAAATCTCCCAGCATTCCTTGGCCTGCTCCTCTTCCCCCCGTTTCTTCCTCCCAGTTTTACACCGGTAATTTTCCTCCTCTCTCCTCAATAGATGTCCCTGTTGATCGCTCACCTGGTCCAGCTCTATCGAATCATGTATCGAATCCCACTCCGCCTATCTCAACTTCCCGGATGTCTGTCTTTCCCGTGAGACAGACCGGTTCGATCCCGTCCGTCCCTCCAGACTCTGGAATCTACATGCCAAATGAGCTCATCCTGACAAATTTTCCTGATGATAAGGATCTGTCTTCCGGTATATCTTCAATCATTCAGTCTATTAGAAACAGTTCTCCTTCCTCGTCATGTCCTGAACCAACTGATGTTATCCGTATTGTCAAGCCGAAAGTCAATTCTCATAGACTGGTCAGGCTGATTTTTAAATCTGCTTTCGACTCGAAGCTTTTCAAATCAGCTTTCTCTTCCGCTTCTCCCCTTTTTTGTGATTCAAGCCAGGTTCGCATTCGATGAAGCCTTTCGCCTTCAGGACAGGCTCTCCGTCGGCACTGCTTCGAACTGAATAAACAAGCTTCCAAGAGCGAAAATGGCTCTTCTTGTGAGAGTTTTAGTCTACGGGACTCCGGGGTTATTTGGCGCTTCGTTCGCAGAGATGATGGTAGCTGGCAAAGAGACTCCTCTTGGTTTGATCGTACTTATTCAAAAAACTGAAGAGCCCTAACCTTGCACTTAAGTTTCTTAACTTGAATGCTCGCAGCATTGTCAACAAGCTTCACATTTTTCATTCCTATATCTCTGACCTCCACCCAGATATTATCTCTGTCACTGAAACTTGGGCAAATAAAAATTTTAATGATGCTTTATTCAAATTTCAGGCTTTAAATTATTCAGATCTGATCGTCGCAGTGGTAGTCGCGGTGGTGGTGTTTGCCTTTACATTAAGGACTCACTTCAGTCTTGTGCTTTGGATGTCGCTAACAGCTCGAACTTCAGTGATTGTGTTTGGGCTGAAGTTTATCTTCAGAATAAATCCTCCATTCTTGTAGGTGTGGTTTATCGTCCTCCTAATTCATCAGTAGCTAATGACAGTGTCCTATTCGAGCTCTTCCATGAAGCCTCCTCCCTTCCCCATCAGTTTAAGCTAATAAGTGGCGATTTTAATTTCCCCCACATTGACTGGGAGACACTTTCTTCCAACAAAGACTCTGAAGATTTTCTTGTTTGCACTGTTGAGTCAGGGTTCTACCAAACTGTCTTTGAACCTACACGCGAAGAGCATATATTGGATTTATTATTCTGCTCCACTCCTGATCTTGTTACCCGCGTTGATGTAATTGAACCTCTAGCCTCACAATAAGGTCTTCGCTGAACTGGCTTTTTCTGCTGAAAGAAAACCAATTTCTTCCAAGTCGACTCCTCGTTATAATTTTAAGCAGGCTGATTGGGACTTGTACCGTTCCATTCTCGCTTCCAATAACTGGGAAAGTTCCTTCCAGCACAAAGATGTGAATGAGATATGGGCTTCTTTTCAATCCGCTATTCATGGTGCTTTATCGTCAGCAGTTCCAACCATGAATTATCTTCGAAGTAACAGACCTCCTTGGGATTCTCCAGAAATTCGTTCTTTAAAACTACAGCGCAGAAGGGCGGAACGTATCTTCCTTGACACCAGATCTGAAGAGGCTAGACGTTTGCGCAATCATACATCTAACCTCTTGAAACAAGCAATCCGCAGATCTATTTACAATTTTGAATTATCTTTGGCTAACAGTGACAATCCTAAGCGATTCTGGAACTATGTAAAATCTAAACAAAAGGTTCGATCCACCGTTGGTCCGCTTGTCGACCCGTCCACTGACCGAGTAGTGTATGATCCCCTACACTCAGCTACTATTCTTGGTGATTCCTACAAATCTGCTTTCACCTCTGAGTCTCTTCCCATACCTGCTGTTCATGCACAAACTGATCATTGCCTCGCTGATGTAGTCTTCACACCTGATAGAATTCGCTTCCACCTATCACATAAGAAGAATTTCTTCTCCCCTAGCCCTGATGGCATTCATTATATCTGCTACAAACAATGTGCTTTTGTTCTGCTTCCACTTTTTGCTCGCCTTTTCCAGATCTTTTTTGAGCTGGGGAATATTTCGCTAGTCTGGCAGCACGCTCTGGTTACTCCTATACATAAGAAAGGTTGCCGCAAGAAGGCAGAGAATTACTGTCCGGTCAGCCTGACTTGTACTGCCTCCAAATTGATGGAGTCGATTGTTCGCGATCACCTGTGGCAGTTCTGGAACCAATATGAAATAATCAAGCGCTCTCAATTTGGTTTTCGATCCAATTCGTCTAGTACCCACCAGCTCTTAGAATTCCTCGAGGATTTAACATCTGTTGTGGATCGCGGTCAGTGGGCTGACGTCATCTATCTCGATTTTGAAAAAGCTTTCGTCTTTTTCTTTTTCTTTTTCGTCTTTCGTCTTCTCTCGAAATTGACTTCCTTGGGCATTGGAGGGAGACTTCTATGTTTTCTGAAAGCTTTTCTTGAGGATAGAACTGAGAGTGTTGTCGTGGATGGTGTGCATTCTTCCCCCTACAGCATGATTTCTGGTGTCCCCCAGGGATCCGTTTTAGGCCCAGATCTGTTTGTCGCCATTATTAATGACATTGATGACACCTTGACAAACTCTTCTTTATTGAAATATGCTGATGATGTAAAATTGTACTCCGAAATCAAGCGCACTGATCCCCTGAAAGCCAAAGAACTTTTGCAAGCTGACCTCAACGCTGTAACCACCTGGTCGAAGAAATGGCAGCTATCGCTCAATCCCCAAAAGTGCTCCATTCTACACTTTGGATTTCGCAATCCAGCCTCGGACTACCGTCTGGTTGGAAGTTTCCTGAATAATTCCAAGTGTGTCAAAGACCTTGGAGTTCTGATTTCAAAAGACCTAAAATTCTCTCGGCACATTCTGACCTGTGTTCAGAAAGCGAATCGCATTGTATCTGCCATCCTCAGGACATTCGTCTCTCCGGACGCCGATCTGCTTATTCGTCTCTTCAGACACTGGTCCGCCCTCACCTCGAATATGCCATCCCAGTCTGGAATCCATCCCTGAATAAAGGACATTCTGGCTATCGAACGTGTACAACGTCGATTCACCAAAAGCATCCGTGGTCTATCCTCGTTACCCTACGAAGAAAGACTGAGAGCTCTGAAACTCCCAACACTACAATGTCGTCGTCGGATTATGGACCTTACAACCGTGTTCAAAATATGTAACCACCTTACTCCAAGTGATCCTAATTCCTTCTTCACCTTTAGTGTTTCCCGAACCCGTGGACATAACTACAAAATTTTCCGCCACCCAACAAATCTGAATTGTCGCCTATCCTCTTTTTCCCACCGCATTATAGATGACTGGAACCGCCTCCCCGACGATATTGTGAACAGTGAAACGGTGAAACAGTTTAAACGAAAGCTTTTTATGTTTTATTGTAACTTCTAATTGTTCCCTCCTGAATGTATTTCCTGTGTTGCCTTGGTGCTCCTTGCACTTATTGGTGTACTAAACAAATAAATAAATAAAAGATATTAATGAACATGCAGTTATATTTCATTATGAAAAGCTGCATCGGCGGGATCAATAAAATGATAATGATCTAGCCAATGTTTACTATCTAAAAATCAAGAATTTTTAGTTAGGCCTACCGCTGAAGAATTATAATTATTAATAGCGACTGTAAGGCAAAAAGAGCACCTGTTCGATGTCAAGAATGTCCTATCATGCAGCTGTGAGGCGGTAGCTCGACGCTTTATTTTAACTGCACATATTTGTGATGTGATGAAAGTGTGTGAAAAATATCTTAGACTTGTAGACATAGATAAGTCATTAGGTCAGTGCCTTTCATCCATTTGGCTGAGCTTTTTAATCATCCGTTTTTTTTATTTGAGTGTTAAGCAATGATGCAGAGGATGCCTATTTTAAAAGACCGACTTTACCCGACCAGTGTTTAAACCCAAGTCTCAAGGACTCAGTGGATATTACCACAAGGTTACTGCGCCGGTAAAGAATGACATTCAATGTGGAATCCTATTGCTGTAAATCCTACTCTGTAAATGTGACCTTGACTTTGTTTCTCTGCACTAGCGCAAGCTACGTGTAATTGCCTTCAAATATGAATGAATAACGCTTGTTGAGATGAAAAGGAAGCAACAAAATATCTTTGAGATACTCCAGTTATTTTATTGTTTATTTTATTTATTTATCTATTGTATTTATTGCTATTTTATTATTATTATCCTGGTCACGGCACCATTTGTCGGATTTGTAGCCGTACAAAATAACCGGAGTATCTCAAAGATATTTTATTGTTACCTTTTCATCTTAATAAGCGCTATTCATTCATATTTGAAGGTAATTACACGTAGCTTGCGCTAGTGCAGACAAATAAAGTCAAGGTCACATTTACAGAGTAGGATTTACAGCAATAGGATTCCACATTCAAAAAGTGATGGTTGGACTGCATATTTTCATACTATCGACATCGCTTGCAAAGTATATCATCAAAAAGTGTTCCGCATTTCTTATTATCTGTGAGGCTTCTCCAGGCTGAGCACTTAAGCTAAGCATTTTCAATTTATTGGACAGAACACTTCTCAATAATTCTGATCTGCTCATCATCTGAATCTTGAGGTAGGAGTCTAACTATTGCCACCGTAGTGCTTCTCTGACATGAAACGTGTGACTGCGAGCGAAAGACATGTAGTATAGAAGTCTTTGAAAAATGCTATGTTTGAAAGCTATTCTTGCTGACAATTTGGAGGCAATCTAAGAAAACCTCAAAACAAATCTCGACATGCATAGAACCTATTTTTTGACATCAGTTCTAACGTGATTATGTTCCACATGATGCAGAATTTCATGCAGATAAAGAAGAATTTGCAATATTGATTTGTCATCCTTATATATTGTTCATGCACATCTGTGGTAAATTGCAAAACAAAGACTTATTTCGAACATTTTCAATGGTTTTTCAAAAGAAATAATGGCAATGGGGGGGGGGGTGATGGTGTTGTCATTATAGTGCACAATCATTTCTTACTTACAACACGATGATTTTTTTCATGCAAATTCTGTTTCCCGATAAATTAAACACAATGGGTTCATGCTACCCACCCATCGATTTCTGAGTCTTGAAATCATGAAATCTTATTAACCCATCAATATCCAAGGTAATAAAATCTCAAATTTCGGCATGATACTGCGTAACATCTAAGCATCTAATAGTTAATCTAATCATTAAATATATTTGCGTGTAATAGCGTGCTACCGAATCACTTTTCATTAAATGATGATGGATCTGCATTATGCATGTACTGCTGACAGATAAATGTATGCTAATATCAACTCTGGACAAATTAGACTTGTGAATATATTGACAAATTGTCGATGCACTGCTAAAGATTGGAAATCAATCAATATATTGAAAATCTTTACGATTTTCTACATAGCTTTATGACTTTCTTGTGGCAAAACATACATAAACAATACGATAGGCGTACTTACTCATAACACATTGCTTTATTGTTACTTTAAGAACTGTGAACAGTTCAACGGTGTGTGATTAGAAAAATTTTGATAGATTTCGTTAGGCCTGCCCTTAGTCAAAGCTTGACCTGTTTCTGCTAGATGTTGACCGTGACGGTTGGAAGTCAGGTGTACACAGCTTCTGTCATTCCAACAGCAGATGACAATCGCACTTGCTTGTTTGTTATCATTTATCTGCTTTTTATTCTTTAGTTCCCTTCTTTATCGCGATAGAATATTCGATTGAAGCTTTTTGCGCTTTATTCGTGTGTAGGCCTTTTAGTTGGCATGCATTAGTTTAGTCTTGATATCCAAATAGGACTTGCTATCCATGGATGTGCTTTTGCGCTTGGTACCATGTCGACTACTGTTTAGCATAATCGAAAAGCATCTTGTTAGTTAAATTACCGGAATATGCACGTTTATATTTCAAGCATGTACAGGGTGAATTTACTGAAAAATTGGTAACTGAAATGCCGACCGTCCTATAAGAAGGATGGGTTGAAATCATTCTAAAATTTTTTATAACAAAACAGCATATATTCCAACTTAATGCATTTATCAGTAATTTAGGTCGATGCAAAAATATCATTTTAATAATGTCCTATAAAGCTAATCCCAAGTGATCATAAACGCTTACTTTTTTCTTTTATATGAAGCTATTTTTCAGCTTTGAAAATCAAAGGTATTCAAATAAAGTTATTTTTTGCATTATAGTAACTTGATGTGAGCAGAATGATGAAAATATTCAATTTGGGTATAAATCATTCAACTAAATCAAAATGAAACTTCGAAATAAGTGATAACCTGTCAAAGGATCGATGTTAGGAACCGTCCTTAAAAAAGGACTATGGGCACTAATGGATTAAGGCGCCAGTTTATTTACTACAGTTAGTGAAAACAAATATTTCAATACGATGCCACTTTTCAAAGTTGTAATGTTGTGGCCACAATAACATCATCCGGGAATTTCGTCAAATAGTTCAAGGAATTTTTTTATGTTGACCTCGTGATGAAACAAAGACTTGAATCGACATTGAAAGTTCATATCATGGCAACATTTATTGATAAGAAATTGTTTGAATGTCATGTTTTTAAAGTAAAATCAAGTTCCGCCATGATTTCTGATTTTTCATATTTTGAGCATCACAACCCTGAAATATATGATTGAAATTATTGAACTATTTCTTCGAGATATACATCATCGTAGCATTGATAAATTCCACGGTCGACCGCACAGAAGCACTGTTAGGTTTACAGATCTCTAACAGCATCACTTACCCATTGAAATTTGTCTGTCACTAATAACTTACTATCTATCACTGTCAGGGGTGTGGAAGCGGAAGCAGAAGCGATGGAAGCTATCGTTTTCATTGGAAGCGGAAGCGAATGCTCGACGATCGCTTCCGCTTCCGAAAGTGCCATAATACTAATGACTAACGCAGCTCGCGTGTCAGGTCGAGGCGAGGCGCTTTTGACTTTTGACCTTAAGTCTCAATGTGATTTAAGTAATGGTTGTCATATCTAGTGCCTAACCTAATACATATAATTACAAATTGACACCTGTATTACTAAATGTAGTTCTCCTAAATGTTACTAATGTGGTCTCCGTGGCACAGTGGTTAAGTGCTTGGCCTAGCGGTCCTTTGGTACAGAGGTCGAGCCCCGAAGGTGTCATTGGAAGTCAGCAGGAAGGGCATCCGTACTAAAAGTACTACAACGCTCCAGAAAAGTCTGATTGTCAGCACCGCCAAGCCCCTAGTATGGGGAGTAGTGACGTAAAAGCTTCATTACTAAATGTAGTTACTTCTAATTTTCTCATTATGATGAAAACGAAGGTGTTTTATTTCACAATACTGGCATTCGAAACCAGAAAGCCTCAGTATCATCTTATCAATGACGACTTTATACAATGCGGATTGGTGTGCCTTGAGACAGTTTCACTGTAGCATTCTCAAACACTCTCTTGGTCGTTTAATATCTTTTTACTACACACGTGTTGGGAAAATATGACGTTTTTATTTCACAATTTCCTAACGGTCAAAATTTTCAGTAAATTGGAAAAATATTTGACGTTTTAGCAAATCAAAAAACGCATACAAGTCAGCTAGGGCTTACGACAGAAAGTTCGTGGAGACTGTAAAGTGTTAACGTCAGAACCTATAACTCGTAAAAAAGTGGAAAATGAAGGAAACTGGGCTCGAAATAGGGAGGTGTGTAGCCCATGTCCGGTCTCCAATAATTGGAAGCGGAGGCGGAAGCGGAAGCGAATAGAAATCAATCGCTTCCGCAGCCCTGATCACTGTTTCTGTGCGGTTGCCCCAGATCTTTATCTGTGCTACGACAATTTCACTCCACGATCAATAGCTATGCTACTGCCATTTAAGTTGCATCAAGGACTGCTACAACATCTATGATTACCGTAGCTGATATACTGTTGTCAATGCCACTATCGTGCCTTACCCATGAATAAGCGTCATCAAATGTGTGAATGAGCGTCCTCGGATGGTTATTATTCTTTTATTTCTTAGTGAAAAAGATGACTTTCAACTTTGGTTAAATGAATCATTTCCTGTGATGAAGAGACGCTACCTCATGATTATATCTCTCTTCAAACTGTGTAATTGACCTTCAGATTCGTGTTCAGATCACTCATCAAGAATTTTGCAAAAGTAGATATCGTGTGCTATTTATATAAATAGCTACTCTTTGCTCTTCTTTTTGCATTCCATCGAACAGCAGAATTGCAGAATTCATGCGCAGATGATATTGATCCTGTCAATGTTTCTCAGGAATTAGATATAAATGTCAAGCATGATATTGTCTTTCTTCTTTCAGAAACTATTGGGAGAAGAAGGTTCTATACGTGAAGAGAAACACGCCCGACTATTATCAAGAATGGTTATCGACAGGAGAAATTGATGAAATATTACGTGAAGTGAGCTACTCCAATTGATAGAGTGTAATCGAATTACTTCTGTAGCTTGATATTCAATGAATGCCGAATTACAGAAATTGTTGAATTAGTTGAAATCATTCCTGAGAGAATGAGATTATTTATACATTTCTCAAATGTCTAATTCTCAAGGCCGGTTGTGCAGCCTGCTTTATTCCATAAACCTGAAAGAGCCAAAACGATTTCGTAACAGATGAGGAATCAAAATTGGGAAATCTGGTGTAATGCTGCAATTGTTTCAATTTTCATCAACACCGCATGATACTTGGTGTGACATGCGTTGACTGGACCACTTGAAAATTATTTTTTTGCTTGCTTGTATCGACATCAAGATATTGGGAAAGTGGATTTTAAGCGAAAGATGTCTACGTGTAACTGATAGATATTTTAAATCTCTTGATTGTCGTTCAGCCTTTTTAGTAAACATTACGAATGCATAGTGGTTTTATAAGTCAGCGATATTTGGTAGAGGATCAGTTATATTAAAAAAGCGGCTTCCACTGCCACAGTATAGCCTCAGATAGCTAGCCTTATTGAAATAAATTCATTCCGTGTATCAGAACCTTCAGATTTGTTCACTTATTTTATATTATCCAGGGTGTCCACACTCCCTGGAAAACCTTGAAAACCTGGAAAACACCTGGAAAATGAATTATACCCTGGAAAACCTGGAAAAGTCCTGGAAATTTTGAGACTAATTAAAACACTAATTGCAAGTTGTTGAATTCATACTTATTCTATGGTTGAAGTGTTTTCTATTTTTCCAGATTTTATTTTCTTCATATCTCTACTTATTTGTTACAATTATAGCCTTCATTCGCATACAATTTTTTGTTTTTAGAATATTTCAGTGACTGGAATCTCCTATCATAACGTATACAACATGAATGAGACTGAACTGCGTGGTATGGTTAACTATGTACTGCTGTCGAACTCCTAATCGTTGCACAGTATGGTGAATTAGTAGCTGTGAATTCCCTCACAAACGCTGCGCGGTATGTTGAACTAGAAGTTGTAAATTCCCTCATTAACGTCGTGTGGTATGGGGAACTAGGAGCCGTAAACTCCTTTATTAACGTGCGGAATGGCGAACTATGAGCTGTAAACTCCCTCATTAACGTCGTGTGGTATGGGGAACTAGGAGCCGTAATCTAGGATTAATGCTATTACACACTTGATTGCCGTGTGACAGAATCTACTGACGCAAAATGGTACTGAACATATAAACTATTTAGGCACCAGGTTGTTCCGAATGATCCTAATATCGAATATTTTCAAACACATTTCAAGTAGGTTTTCAATATGTAGATATATTATTCCCGACACGTCGTGTGCCAATGAGCTTTCCTCGGTCAATTCTTCTCTGTGTCATTCTCTTAAACTGATTGTGATTACTCTCATGCATATGTAGCACATCAACCATTATGTTCATCTTTCTGGCTCTTGGTCTTCTCCTTCCACGGATTCACGCTGCGCAATGCTTCAGTTCACGCAGGAGAACAAACTAGAGAAAGAGTAAAACAATAAATAACTAAAAATATAAGACTTAACAATGAAATGTGACTTTACACATATTCCGTTAATGTTACATTTCATTGTTAAGTCTTATATTTTTAGTTATTTATTGTTTTACTCTTTCTCTATTTTGTTCTCCTCAATCCGCAAGCTTTACATTTATTATGATCGAATATATTTTCATTTTCATTTTCCTTTTCATTTTGATCTTTTCGTTTGAGAAATGTTCGAAGCATGTTTTCAACTAAACTTTGGGGATACCCAAATCAGAACAATGCGACCAATTACGAAGGTGAAATAATATTTTACTACCGAAGCCAGTGGACGTCAAGTTCAATTGTCGAAGAAAAACGCTTGAACAAAATAATAGCGACAACTGTGAGTCCTACGAATGACACGAACAAAATCAAACTCAGAATCTATTACAAAATGACATGGTTGCAGCACATATTACAAAACACTAATCGGCTCAAAGGAGTTAATCACCATATTGTATACCAATTTCATTGTCCGTCTGACGAATGTAATAGCGTCACATACATTGGCTATACAACAAACACACTCACACACAGATGTCAGCAGCACATGTCAAATGGATCAATCAAATCCCACTTGTTAACACACAAAAACATCAAACCAGGCTATAAACTAATAGAAACAAAAACAAAAGTAATTGCTAGATATAACTTCAAAAAAGACTTGGAAATTGCCGAAGCCCTCCTGAGTAGCCAGTTCTAGCCCCCGTTTGCCCAATTTGCACTAAAGTACATGTCCTTGCTCCATTCATCGGAGCACACGCCCACGCATCAGTAGCGAAGAAGACAGGAATCAGAGCACACGCCCACGCATCAGAGCACGCATCGGCGCACTTGGGGGTTGAGCACGGAGCACCAATCGGAGCACGCGGCGCCGAGCACGTGTGATGAGTCACCGCACGGTATATAAGGAAAGGCGCTGTCAGAGAAATTCATTCTCATCCTATGCCGACAACAGCAACGTTACGCTCTCTGGCTGCGACACGTCATCCCAAAGAGGAGATATCCTATACACCTTATTCATCGAAAGACTTTATTGTGGAACGAGACTGTAATACACTGTATATTATTCCGACAAAGGAGAAGAGTGTGTCGTTAGAGAAGATTATTGCAGAGCTTCGTATTCAGTTGCTGAATGTAATACTGTATGGACCACGCTTCTTGTTTGATATTCGAACATCTGCAAAGTTCCCCAAAGGTGCACTGGACGTGTCCTATCGCTATTTGAACATTGGTGACGATTGGGACGTGGAAGAACTGATCGATTCGTTGCAGAAGAAGTTACGTTCTCAACTGGAGTGTCATTATTTTGGAGGAATCTTGTGTATGCAGATTGACATTGGGTTTGGTTCATTGTTTACGTAAGATACATGATCTGAACCACGATATAATGGAGCCACCAACAAAGAAGAGGCGAACCACAGTCCGTCCCCGCCCTCAACCCTATTATGAGTGCGAGTTTTGCAATAAACGCTTCCGACTGTTTTCACAATGCATCCGTCATGGACGCAAGGAGATAGGGAAGGAGTATTGCGATCGTTGTGGGAAATGGTGGACTACCAATCATCAGTGCTCACTGGATAGAGGTTATTGGGGCGACAAGGAGAGTGAGTTCACCTGCCTGCTTTGCAAACAAGACTATAATATGGAAGCTTACCATAAACATCCATGTGTGGGTCGGTGCAGGTACTGTGATGAGAAGATTCAGGAGGAGGAGAACGAATGGAATGAACATTTATGTCCCTATTTGAGCATGTATATGCCCACCGAACCCTTGGACCCGAATCGCCCAGTGGAGCCGGAGAGTACGAATTCATATCTGTACGACTTGTCAAAAGTGAAGTTGGCACGCTGTCCCTGGTGTCATAACATGTACCAAGCATTTTTCTTATGGGAACATGTTTGCAAAAAACATAAGGAGGTGTGTGGATGGAATCCGTCGTGGAGCAAGACGAATGAGGCAATCGACAACTTTGTCTATATGTGTGTCTGTGGTGAGATGCTGCACCGTGACGTGGAGGAAGAGAAGGTCCGTCAATTTATCTCGCTGCATAAGGAGCATATGGCCAAGAAAATATGGAAAAATCAGCGCGAAAAGTTGAAACGGATATATGAGAGTCAACCGAATCCACCCAAGGAAGTGAACAGTGTCCCCCAAGCCTCGCTTCGACCAGAGAATAGAAATCGGGACCCACGCAAATATTCATTTGACTTTAGTAAGAAACGAGGGAGACCTCTGAAACCCATTGTTTTTAAGAACCAATTGAATTGGTTCACGTATAATGTAGATTTGGATGATGAATAAATGTAGTGATCAATCTCCTATTGTTGTGACTAAGTTATGATTGGGAAGCGTAAACATTAATCATGACACGCCGTAAACGACGCCAGAGAGGAGGAACTGTAAGACATGTGAAACGGTATATAAAATCTCAACTGCATCGTAGAGGGCGTGAAGCTTTTCAGAGACATAAAGGCGAATTGATTCGACGTCATTTGGGCAATACGTTGTTGCCAGCAGCGTGGCGACCACGTTATAAATCCAATAATCAAATGATAAAGGAAGAATGGCAACGGTTGAAACACGATCTAAATAGGAACAAGTTGGGAAAGTTAAAGACGTTAGGGAAACTATTAATGAAGAACTAAGTAGGGACATCTAGCCTATCACGGTAATCATGCAACGTGGAGGTATTTATCGCGGAAGCCGCCGTCAGAAAGGGGGCATTTACCGTGGAAGTCGAAGACAAAAAGGTGGAATCTACCGCGGGAGTCGTAAACAAAGAGGAGGCATCCTCCCATTTTTACTCCCCCTCGTCCCTGCACTTATTGCCGCAGGGAAAGCTGCAGCGTTGGGAGCAGCGGGTGCAGCCGGTGCCGCAGGCGTAAGTGCTTTAGCGAATAAAATATCAGGAGGAGGAAAACGTCGAAGGAGACGTCATCATCGCTAAACCAATCATGTTGTACACCACCCTAGGGAAGGGTATATAAGTCGAGACACACAAGACGAGATTCATTTCACGATGCGTCGGATTCAGCACTTGGGCGAGCTCATGCAAGGTTCTTATACCATTACATTTGATCATCCTAAAGTACAACAATGGTGGGTGGAGCAGAAGAAGCCGGTGCGCAATTTCATCGTATTTGATACGGAAGGAGATCCCATGCAGGAAGTCGCTGCCATTTGGTGTCATTATACGCCCAGAGACGATAAACCGACTGGATATGTGACCATTACATCGCGCTTCCATGACTTTATCAAACATGAGTCATCGGGGTGTGATGTTTTTGCGACTCAATTTATTCATGGTCTCAACCCACGTGTGATTGGGAAATGTGGTGCAGAAGAGAATGTGATTATTCACCGTTTTAATTTCTGGGTCCATGAAATGACACGCGAGTATGGAGACGCGGAACTGATTGTAGGGAATGGATTATCGGAGATGGAAAGAACTTGGTTGAAAAGCATAAAACTCTTGGAAAAAGTGACCATGGATAGTATTTCTCTCCCCGAATGGTCTCAACGCATTGACTCTCATTGGAATATTTTCACCTCATGTATGCGGGATAGTGAAGTGTATAGACTTGGTTACAAGGAACATATGCGTCGCGGATGTCACTGGATGAATCATTCCCAGTATGAAGGGAAAGAAGCGTACCGTCGAGCCCTGTTACATTTACGCCGAGGGAAAGCACTCACAGAAACGCAAGCTGCCAAAGTACAGTATGGGTACCACTGTGCACTGTCAGATGTGGTTGAGATTCTTCTTCATTATTGCTTTGAACTACACTATCGACTTTATGTGCATACACTGTATTTAAATTATGATTCCTGTGAAGCTGCATGGGCCTGGACCAAGGTTGATCCCATCACTGTGATGCATGAATCAACCACGGTGGACAATGGACAACTCCACAAGTCTTATATTGTTCATTATTGTAACTTAAGTGACTATGCCGAACATCGTACCTTGTGCAAGAATAATGCATGTTGTGAAATAACTCAAGAAAGTGCATCTCTATAATAAAATGTTATTCCAATGACCTGTTATTTTTGATAATCATTGACTTGGGAATGATAGCACTTGTCAATTTTATGAATGCTAACGTGTAAAATTTTATGATCGATTTCCAATCTTAAATTCAATCTTTAACATTCATTTTAACTTCTATCATGATATGTCCTATAACCCAGTTCACCCTTGAATAAAATAGTCATAGCTTACCATGTATGTTTATTGAATACATGTATCAAAATATGAAGTAGAAGAAGAAAGATACACAAGTTAAAACACCCAATCGTCAACAAAGTCTACGTCGTCCCAAAATGCAACCGCTTCATCCAAGTTTTGCAATTCAGTTCTAACGTTATACCGACTACTCAAATTAGTCAGTGGACGGCGAAATGGATGACGATTAAGATCCAGTTCGGGATAGCCAGCTGCATTCGGTGGGGTATTCTCCTTCTCAGCTGTCAAATAGTCCTCCACCTGACCATCGCTCATACTCGGTGGTCCGAGATCGTTGAAACTAGACGTAGAAAGTTCAGGGGTTGGTGGGATGTGAAACGGTCCTTCGAAGGTGGGTGGTGTTGGCGGGAGGGAATATGGTCCGTCCAGATCGGGAAAGGAGCCCCAGTGGGATGGGAGATCCGTAGGAAAATCGTCATCACTGATCGAAGGTAATGGGCTGGCTGGCGATAAAGGTAGTGTGCTTGGTCTTGGTAGTCGGCTGAGATCAACCATCTTCTTGTATGTTCACGAGTGTTATGAAGGCGGAACATTTTCGACTTGGCTTTATAGTGTTGCAAATGCCCCATCCCCTGCTCCGAGCATTAGACGTGCCCCATTCCATGCTCAGAGCACAGAACAGAGCATTGGACGTGCCCCATTCCATGTCGGAGCACCTATCGATTGGAGAACTAGGTAAAAATAGAGAAACGATCAAGACACATACATGATGGAAGACTTTCACGTGTACACCTATCCAAATCAGCTCATTATTTACCCGAAAACGACATGTCAACCGCACGCGATGTTGGAGAAAGTGATTCCCTATGTGAAGGAGAAGATCAAAGTGAAGCCTGAATGTGAACTCTCCATGGATACATTCACGATTTATGAATACAAAAGAAATGGTTCTCCACCATTGATGGGTGCCAGTGAACGGTATTATGAAAGTGACGTCGAAGAAATGGATGACTATTTAGCCTCACTGAAGAACGTATGGGACTATGAATTTATGGACAGTGATAACAAAGAGATTCTTGGTGTCTATTGTATAACGTTTAATTTTGAATATTTCTCTGTTGGATGGACATCAGAAGAAGAAGAATATGTAAGCGACGCAGACTAAGTATGAATAAAGAATGTCGTTTTATGAATCATGTTGCTTTTCCATATGATAAGCATTCTGCTATTGGGGTTGATAGATTTGGAAAAACATGCTACTGGTACTCCTTTTTCTTCTGAGAGAGATTGTACGCATACTCACCGCGATGAGTGACTATTTAAGTTATGGATCCTCACGCTCTCTCAAATAAGATCATGTTACTCCTACCCTATTATCGAAAAAGACGACATCGCCCTATTCGGACAAGACATCTTCGAAAAAGACGATCGCGTGGAAGATGGACATCACGCCCACAGACAGTTCGACCACTCCTTCGCACCAAGCGCGGATGAAGATTCTTATTGATTTTTGGTTCGATGAACGCATCCGAGGCAATGATATCCCCACATTAGAAGAGTTTACCGACACGTCCACCGTCTATTTGAATCAATTGGTACTGAATGACCGCTATTCCATCGTGGGACGTGTGTATTTACTCATGGCTATTTTTGAGGATGACGTTTTGTATGAGGACACACTATGGAAGTTTATGAATGAAAAACATTTGACCTATGTACAAGAGCTGTATCATAAACGTGTGATTTCAGCAGCAAGTCTTATTTATATCAAAGAGACATTGAATCGTATCTGTGCTCATTTCAGTATTTTGTTTCAATGGCCAACAAATGTATTTAAGCATGCACAGGAACACACCACAAAAATCAACCATGAAGGGAGGAGCGCGTGAAAGTGAAGAGACCCTGACGTTGCGAAAATTGAGAATAACCCTATGTCCTATCTGTAAATGCCCTTATCAAAAAGATCGTCTGAGAAGGCATATTTATAATTCACACCATCTAAAATATAAATCAAAAGAAGAGATCAAAGCAAGTGAAGAGTTCATCTATGCATGTCTATGCGGGGAAACCCTCGATGGAACGGTGGATAGGAAGACAGCTCAACAATTTGCGCGTCAACATACCCATATTTTAAACGAGCGAATGGAGGGAGAAAATGTGAGCAAACTCAAGTATATTATTCAACAGCATGTTCCGAGATCCTCTTTGAAGGTGTCCTCTACGTTGACAGGACAAGATCGTCAATTATCACCCACCGCACGTCGTGCAATCCCCTTGCGACCCCCTCAACCTATGAATACAGATTTGGATGCAGACGATAGTCTAGAAGCACTCATTCAACCTTCTCCAGCGGATCATCGCGCCTTAGCAACACCTGATCCATCTCACACTATGCTACAAGCTGTCGTGAAAAGTATGGTTGACGATCGAGCCAGAGTGGATGCTCCCCCGGATCCCACCCATACGGTCCATCAAATACAAGAAGAATGGAATCGATTGCCGCCCGATGTGTTAGCCATGGCTGCGAATGAGATTGATATGAGTCCTCTATCGTTAGAGAATATTCAACCTACACTAAGTCATGTGACATTTGATAACTACCCAGGTCCTGTCAATGATCACAACAGTTATGTCCAAGCCATGTCGAACACAGTGGGAAATCCAGAGGTACAAGAATCAAGCGAACCTCGTCAACAACACTCGGTGGGGGTAGGAACCCCTCAACAACAACACTCAGTAGGGGTAGGAACCTCTCAACAACCCATGGACGCACACCCCGTGGAGGAAAGAATGTTTTACCCAGTCAATTCACCTGTCATTGACAACTCCCACGAGTACATTATTCAACTGAACAATTTGAAAAACAGCGCCATTGTTCAACTGTTGAACGATTCTATTCGTCTCCATGAACGTCATTTAAATGCTCGCAAACGCATCTTGCACGTGTTGGAAGAGGCATTTAATCAACACATTCATGAACCCAATCGTACAGATGGCAATGGAGACTATTTGGATGAGACATTGGAAAGCATGCGTGACTTGCTGACTCAAAAGGAAGAGTTTATTGCCCACTTAACCAACCAAAATGCAGACGTCCACGCACGCTACATGAATTTGGTGAACGCCATGTAAACTAAGTTATGTGGGATAGAGGATGATAGACAAGAATGACGTGTCAGTGTGAATCATGTTCAAATCGACGTCAGGACTTTACCAATGTACTGAAATCCCTAAGTTCAGGGATAGGATGCTCGAAAAAGAAAATTAACCGTCATCTCGATCAATTGCCTGAGGAATATGTCAAGGATATGCAAGCACTCATGAGCAGAATGCGAGAGAATCCAGGGAAATTAACACCTTTACAGCACGAGTTTATTCAATCTTACAAAGGCATTCTCCGCAAATTTGTGAAACCACCCCCTCAAACTCGCAAATACTTGGGCCAAAAACGGAAATTTAACAAGAAACAAATCCCCTTCGCACAAGCCTATGCCATGGCATATCACGATAATCCAGCAGCTTTCAAACAAGCCTTACATGCATCGATCGGTTCCAAACACTAAGTAAACCATACCCACGTCATCAATACTATCATCATGGACAATGTTCAATCCATAGTGAACACACTTTCAACAGCCAACGGAGGAGATTTAAAATGTTCACTCATTGGTTCATTCAAAGAAACCCTATCACAATTCTTTACACTCGTCATATTCATTTTGGTTACCCTCTTATCTGGTCGAAAAATGATGAAAGATATCAAAAAACGTAAAGAGAGTGGAAAACCCTTACTCGATGTGGAAGTCATCAATTATGATGTGTCCAAAACGCCTATACTCAACCCCACCAAACCGCACAATGAAATTCCCATGAAATCGAACGATTTATCGAAGAGTGTGAATAAGACACGTTCACACAGTAAAATTGCTATGAAATCAAACGATATACCGAAGATTTAAAGGATGATTTTCCCATGACATCGTTAAAAATACTACGGATTTGATGTGTTATTTTCCCATGATATCAATCGATTCACTGTGACTTTGAAGAACACACTCTGTTACAAATCCTCGTAAAATCAGGTGATTTATCGAGAATTCTGAGGTCCTTTTCCACACCAAATCGACCGATGTTATCGTAAAATGACTCAGCAAATTCCCATGAAATCAAGCGTTATCTCGTGAATTTGACCTACAAAAAGGGACAAGCCCCGTACACCACCAAAAATGAATGATTCATCGTGAATTTGACGGAGCACCAATCAGAGCACTTGTAGGCGTGGGCGTCAACCAATGAGAAGAAATTTTCCCACGCTCAACTCTATATAAACTGAGCCATTTCAGTCATTTTCATTCAGTCATGGGTAAACGTACGAACACGTTGGAAGCTCCTCTCGCGAAGAAGGTGAAAGTCACGTATTCGTCAGATACACCGACATCGAAGCCAGTCTTTGTTGAAGCGACGGAGCCCTATTTCCATACGAATGGGAAAGCCGAGAAGAACTACCTTACCAAGGCACAACCACAGTTGGAGCCTCTGCCCATCACACGTCTGGTATTGGGCAAGAAATGGAATAACACTGGATATTATCCCATTCGCGGAGAGAATGCGATGATGGATGCGATGGATTGGCAATCACGACGAGACATTTCAAAACTCGTGTTTGCCACGGGATTTTATGGATGGCGTGCACAAACGTACAATAACACTGGGTACGGTTCCGATCAACTCACCTCCCTCTTCACCATTTCTCAAGCCGTCTCACGCGATTTGGAGACGTTGGAAGATGCGCTACAATCCCTCTACAAACAAGTCCAACCCGAATCTACCTACAACTTTATCTCCTGTCTCGGTTATGTACACAAGAAATCGGCCTACGACAGTGTCTTTATGAAGCTAAAGCAGGACACGCCCATCTTCCTGATGAAGGAGAATGGAAAGAACAAGAAGGTTAGTTTGGCCACTATTGGACATCTTCTTGCCAATCTCAAGGCGAATACCTTCCTTCAAGCAAATACCATCTTCCGCGTCACAGGCATATACTATAATCCACAGACAAAGACTCTGAAACTGTGTTTTACTGTGGATCAAATCCAAGTCCGCATCAAACAGGTGGAGGAAGGTCAGAGCACAGCGGTGGGGGAAAAGAAGAAGAAGAAGAAGACAAAGCTGACACTCGATATAAAGAAGGCACACATTCCCTCCAGTGGTTTATTTGATCTGATACATATGGTGCAATCTAAACAAGACATTGATTGGGAGGAACTCAAACACTTTATAGAGGATCTCGATCATCTCTCCCAATTAGAGGACAGTATTGCACTTATGAAACAAAAGGAGGATGAGATGACAAACATGCTTTCTCAGAGGTGGAGTGCTCAACCTACGGAAGAGGAGGATTGGAGGACGATGCGGACGGATTATGCCAAGGCGCAAGCACTCGGTGTGTACATTCGCATCCGGGAAGAGTCACACGCGCTGCATATCTTTGACGGTGATCAAATACAAGCCGAGAAATGGATCAATCGATTCCTCGAAATGTTCAAGGATATGGTGGAACACAAACAGGAGAGTCAGTGGTATGTGTCATCCTCATGGTACAAAGCAGGACAGTGTGTCAATGAGAAGTGGTCTGTGTTGAACTATATTGAACATTATTTCATTGTGCGTAGTGCCTACGAAATCCATCGTCGCGCCTTTCCCAACATGTTGAAGGAAGCATTTGCACGGTACAATATGAATCCTCTTACCCATGACATGGAAAGGACATTGATGAGTGAAATGGTGACTGCTCTTGAAAACTCACTCTTTAAGACATGTACACGTGGACGTTTTATTCCACCTCTTCTTTATTCTGGAAATGATTCTATGTTTTGGAAACAATTTTAAGTTATGTTTAATACATGATGCATGGAATATATGTCTGACTTTTATGATTTGACAAGATGGATTTCCGTTTAGAGAATGACTCATCCATGATTGTCTCGGGTCCTAGTAAATCGGGAAAGTCCACGTTTGTGGCGAATATGATCAAGAACCGTCATACTTTATTTAAAAAGCCCATTCGTAAAGTCTGGTGGTATTATGGGATAGAAAGTCCATTTCATAAAGAGTTACAAGAGGTGATCTTGAAAATGGGTGTCCCTACCCAAGATGATTTTGATCAATTGCAAGAAAATGATTTAATTGTTCTCGATGATTTACAACAGGAATCTCAAAACAATGAAACTGTGACGGGCTTATTTTTAAGAGGATCTCATCATAAACGGTTTTTCGCAGTACAAATCACACAGTATTTGTATGGTGATAAAGAACAACGTATGCGTAATGGCAATGTCCATTATTTGGTCGCGTTCAATAATCCGAGAAATCAACAACAATTGGCTCAATTCATGGGGAAAATGCTCCCAAAAGGCAATATGAGCGTCGTGCATGATATATTAACAACATTGGTTCAAAAGTATGGGAATTATGCCTACCTCTTTATTGATTTCACTACAAATTGTCCGTTTGAGTACCGATTTCGCACCAACTTATTTAATCCACCGATGATTGTGTTTAAGTTAAGCAAAAGACCCAATAAAACGAAAATGGACTTTAGTGAATTAGTGGTGGTTCCCAAATCTGACATGAATGAACACACCGGTGGCGGACAGCAAATGGGCGGCGGTGGTGACAGTACCCAACTGATGTCGACCATGTTGCAACGTCAAGCGGAAGATCAGAGGGTGAGAACCATGATGATGACTCCTCAACAAGCCCATCTTGACCGTATTGCACGAGATATTGTGCGTCACCGTCCTTCCGCCAATGATATCGCTGCATGGAACGCCCGGTTGTATTTGTTCGATAAATTTCGTCGCCAATTTTTCAATTTGGACAATGATCATGGGAAGCGAATGGAAAAACCTCTGCTCACGCACACCGCAAAACCGCAAAACCTCCGCTCACGCACACCGCAAAACCTCCGCTCACGCACGCCGCAAAACCTCCGCTCACGCACGTCGCAGATCCACCCGTCCTCAAGCGATCGAAAGGGAAAGTCGTCAAACCTTCGGTTGTCACCTCTCCCAAGACGAAGCGTTCTCCCTTGAAATCATCCATCAATACTCGTTTAAGTAAAAAAGGAGTTCTTGAATTGGGATCCTATGGCTCACCATTCAGGTAATGGCAACGGCAGCCGCGCCAATTGCCTCCTCATTCTTATCGCGTATCTTTGGACGTTGTTGCGGCCAAGGCAACGCAGACGACAGCGCAGAGACACAGTACACCATCACGGCGAGCTTTAATTGTTGTTCCAACGGGAATACCGCCTATCTTCAACCCCCACGTCAATACCAAGCAGATTGTGTCGATGGAGGAGGTGTTGCACAAGATTTATTACAATCCCAAACATCCCGCTGGCTACGGAAGCGTCAATGCACTTGCTGCTGCTTCACATTATTCAAAAACAAAAGTCAAACAATGGTTAATGCGTCAACCGACCTACACCCTTCACAAATCTCGATTGCATCGTATTAAACCCTTGCACCCGTATCGTGTACGCGGTCCGCAAATTCAATTTCAAGCGGATATTGTCGATTATCAAAAGTATGCACAGCATAATCGTGGCTACAAGTATATTCTCATGGTGATGGACATCTTTACACGCAAAGCCTGGGCATTCCCTCTCAAGACCAAGAGTGCCAAAGAAGTGTCGGGGGTTTTAGAAGCCATTTTCGCAACCATTCCCACCCCGCAACGACTACAAACGGACCAAGGCCGTGAATTTTATAATCGACCGGTGAAAGACGTCTTGGACAAGCACGCTATTGAATTGTTTTCCATCTACAGTCCCTATAAATGTGCTCATGTCGAACGCTTGAACCGTACGGTCAAGAATAAATTGGAACGTATCTTTACAGCCACCAATGACAAGAATTGGGTGGATTATATCGCAGATGTCATGTATGCATACAATCACAGCACCCATTCATCCACAGGTTTCACCCCGATGGATGTGAATGCCTCCAATACCGAGGAAGTGAAACGAAACAATGCGAAACGTCTCCGACAAAACTATAAAAAGGTTGCAGTCCCCAGAAAGTCTATCCCTGTGGGAGCACGGGTACGTATTTCACGTGATAAAGGAACGTTTGGACGAGGGTATGAAGCGAATTGGTCGACGGAAGAGTTCATTGTCTCCAACATTCTCAAGAACCCTCATGGTACCAAAATGTACAAGATCAAAGACTTGAGTGGAGAAGAGATCAAAGGATCCTTTTATGCTCAGGAATTACAAGTGATTCATCGGGAGGAAGAAGTCTATCAAGTGGACAAAGTGCTCAAGACCCGACGTCGGAATGGACGACCAGAATATTTTGTGCACTGGCAAGGTTATCCGGCCTCGATGAACTCATGGGTGACAGACTTAGAACCTCTAGGTAATGTACGCCGCTATTGATTTGTAATCATGCAGGAACTGCATGAGGAACAACATGTGTACTTGTTGAGCAATACTCAACCCCATTTGTATGACAATAAAGCCAATCATTTCTTTACACGACTGGAAAATCCACTTTTTATTCCTAAAGGAGAAACATGGGAAGTAGGCTTGAAAGAGTTTGGGTATGTGAATAATGTGGATACGATTCCCGAAGATTGTTATATTACCGTGGGGAAAATGGTGGATACGAAAGATTTGAAGGCCTATTTGCCTTATTATACGATGGAAGGGACCAATGTGGTCCGTCGTCACACCATTTTTGAATCCGATGAGGAAGTGAAACGAGTCCCCATGATCACAGCGTTGGAATTATATACACGCCGCACCATTTCCAGCATGATGACTGTCACGACACATCCATCCTACTTGTATTATGGAGGCAATGGCATAGAGGAAGCAGATGTCTATGTGATTGACATTGTCCCATTTTCCCTGTTTCAAATCAAGGAATTCTCCGCCTTTCATTACGTCCTTGTGTTTTCCCCTCATTTGGCGGCCTCACTCTTATTGGACAAATGTGTCTATCATTTATCGTTGACGGATGTCGTTCGGATCCATACACGACTCTCCATTCATCGAAAGGAATGTGACGTAAAGAAATATCCCGCTCATGACTATTGGTTCAGTGTGATTCCCTTACACCGCTGTCATTTTGCCAAACATGGGATTGAAAGGATGTTGGGAAATGAAATCTCAGTGCTCAATTTATTCAAACAATTAGAATGGTTTGGTGTGGGGAAGTTAGTGTTTCATTCATCCAACAGATTGTCCTTTCATGTAAAGCATGCTTCCAGTTATACATTGTCTGCGATGGATTATGGGATCCTCTCCGAATTGCAGAAAATAGCCACTGTTACCATGGCTCCCCCAGTGACTTATCAGGATATACAACCCCTGAGTGATGATACGACACGTGCTGTGTGGATGAGGACCGATACCTTTGTGAGCTCTCTCAAACGCAATGCAAAGGCTCCTCCTATTCCCAGAGGGCATATAGGTCTGTTTCATAATCTTCGCATCCTTCTTCCTAAACTGAGAGCGTTGATGAAAGCCGTGAAAATGTATCAACACACCTTTTTCCGAATGCAACATTTGGCCTCTAAAAAATGGATTGCTTTACCAACACGCACCATGAAAAATCAATTTATTTTCCCAGTGGAGTTTCTCAATCCACTCACCCCAAAAGAACGTGAAACGAAGTATCCACATCCCAAGAAAAAACATGTATCATGGTTCAGAAACCGTATTGATCAATTGTATGACAAGATTGATACACAGTTACACAAGATCGATCCTACCCTTCATATAGCTGATGCTCCTGATTTAGTCACCTCCCGTTTCTTGCCTACCTATATCAACACACTGAATGCAAAGTACCGCAACATGATGCGCATCCTACGTCAACACAAGATGGAAGGTGTTTTAGTCTCTAAACGATTCGGAGCCAAGAAGCGATTGTTTGATACGGTCTTATTGAAAAATGTTCGACAATCGATTCAAAAGGAACAAGGTACAAAACGGCCCATCATTCATCATCATCATTTAGTTCATTCCCATCCTAAAGATGGGAAAGAAAATGTATTGGCCAGTGGTGCGGATATGCAGCATGAAACGGGGCAACACGCCCTTCCCTTCACATCTACGGAAAAGTATCATATCTACAACACGTATAATGTATTTGCCTATCATAGTTTGGTGGATTTGATGGAGATGTATGGGCATATTCTCCATGATTTTGAAGTGAAACAGGAACGGTTGGCTACGTTAAGAAGGAGGGTGAAAGCATTCAAACCCACTGCAGGAACTGACAATCTTGACGAGATCGTTCGTGAACGAGATAGGGTGAATGCAGAAGTGACTGTAATGACATCGGATCTTTGTCAATTCATCAAGGGGAACAAACTGTTATTTTATGTGTCTAGACCTGAATCGTTTTATTACAAGAATGTAGAGAGTGATAAGACATGGAGTTCTATCGTCCCCACAGGTTATTATTCGTTGGAAACCTATTTGAATACCATCTTCCCCGCCCCCATGACATGGACCATCACATCCATGTCCTATCATTATGAACTGACCATCGATTGCACGGACGATATGGAAATCAAGATGGACCGGCACTCTAAAGCCTATGAGATATTCAAAACAGAAGAAGTGACTACCTACGTGTGGGAAGAATGGATCTTGGAAATCCCCCTCAGCACGATTCATGTTCCCTCCTTTATCCTTCAGAAACAAACCATGGAATTGGACGCTCTCTTTGAAAAGAAGAGTGTCCCCTATGCATTGAGTGGGACCCATGTCTTGCTTCGAAACGGAAAACCGACACAACAGTATAAGACCGAGGATAAGAAGCATCCCAATATTCTCAACATCAAACATGGCGACTCTTTTGAGATTTTTCATACCCTATCTCATCTCCCTAGTCCATTACGCTTCAATTTACCCACGAAATATTATACCCTTCAATCGTTTGTGCAAGCTTTCAATCAAGCCATCCCCCTGCCTGATATGGTGTGGGTGACGTATACAACAGTGGGCGTCTTTCACGTGCTTCACTTTAAAATCGCGGAAGGGTATGGGTTGAAAATCAATCCCCCACAACTCTGGCAACACATGTTGAATCATAGTCATGAATATGGTATGTTCACCTATCATGAACAAACCTGTATACACTCGGAAACGCCGGAACATTGTTCTGCAAGTTACCGTCGGTATCAACAACGTCCAAAACATGTCACCCATGGGATGACATTACACATCTATGGTTTACCGGAATATACCTTTGATTATGCCAAAGGATGGAACCACACCCTCGACACCCTCTTCCCATGGAAAGGGAAGGAATTGGATCGCTTGTTTCAGAAATCCTATTTCCCTTATGCTTACGAATCGAAAGAGCTGTTGGCCAATACGTGTTTACAATCCTACTTGTTTGGAGATAAACTCTCTGATAAGACATTGTATTCACCCGCTGTCGCGTATCAAGAAGGATCCACCCTGAAAGTCTGTAAAGATAGATTGACTTCCTTTATTGGATGGTTCAGTGAGGATATGCAACAGCTCATGACGACCATGATGGAACGCTGGCAAGAAAACATGTTTTATCTAGTGGATGGTATGGTGTTGGGAGTGGATGTGGGAAAACAAGATATTCAATCGGTGATGGTGAATACACATCCCACACCTCGCCCTTTTCTTCATCTCTATAGCAAGACCATGAAACCGTTGCACATCTATGACCACATGATTCGGCAAGGTTACATCAACCCCACCCTGGACATTTCTACCTCGTTTCATCGTGTCCGCATTCCCAAAGGGAGTTATACCTTGGAAGGACTCTTTTCTAAACTCCAAGTGAATTTACAGATGTGGACGGATGTATCCCTCTCTCTCTCGAAAGATCATTATTTGACGGTGAAAACCGCGGAACATGCCTTTATTGATTTTGGAGAAGCGTTGAGTTATCGTATAGGTCTACCCCAATCCTATTATGGACCCAATACACAAATGACAACACTCTCTCCGCTCAGCCTAACTCCCAATTCCTTCAACATTATCGTCTATTGTAATATTGTGGCGGAAAGTATTGTGGGAGGACAACGTGAACAAATCTTGAAAATTCACCCCATTGAAGAGAAACAACGTTTGGGGGAAATGGTGTCGTATGAAGTGTCCAATATTGATTATTACCCCATTTTTACATCCGCTATTGATGAGATTGAAATTCAGTTGCGTGGTGACGATGGTGAATTTATTCCGATTCATGAAGGACGATCCTATTTCAAACTCCATCTCCGCCGTAAGGAGACTAGGTAATTATGGACAGAGTGACACTCAACCATGCATGAGGAAACGATTCACTTGTTGAGTAATGCTCAGCCCAATTTGTTTCCTGAAAATAGAGCCAATCATTTCAAAAATCGCTTGGTTCCTTCCATCCCCATAGTCCATGGGGATCAATGGGAAGCCGGTATCTCCGTCGTCAACTTTATCAATACCCTTCAGACAATACCCGTGGATGTCAGCTTTAGTGTGGGGACATTGAAGGATCATCCTGAGACGATTTCGACCGTCTTTACATCCTCTATCCTTCCTGTCAAAACGGATTCACCGCGAGGAGAGCAAGGCAAACAAGGCAAACAAGGTGAACAAGGCAAACAAGGCAAACAGGGTGAACAAGACAAACAAGATAAACAAGACAAACAAGGCAAACAGGGAGAACAAGGCAAATTTACGCGCTTCAACATTCCACGCGGTATTTATTCGGAGAAGACGTTGATGCAGTGTTTGAATCAAAATCGACAGCATGGACACAATTTCCACTTTTCTATCACTACATTGGCGCCTCATGTCCATGTTGTTTCAGTGGTCGTACCCCCACACTGCAGTATGAAACTCCATCCTTTGCTCAAAGACATTCTTGGGTTTAAAACAGACTTACTCACTTCCTCACAGCAAGCGACTGCCCCTTTGAATTTGAATGCCTTTACCTACAATATTCTCCTGTATTGTAATATTGTAGGTTATCATTATGTAGGAGGTATGAAAACAAACTGTATGTGTGTGATTCCCTACACGGGGAAAGATTATGGAGATAGTATTCATCATGAATTCCAGAATGTCACCTATCTCCCTGTGAAAAGTCAACAGGTGCAAGATATTGAAATCAAACTCATGTCGGATGACGGTCATCCCATCCCTATGACAGACGGACGGTCCTATGTAAAAATGCATCTTCGACGTCGCGCAATTAAGTAATTGTCTGTTCCCAAGCACATCAAGACACGATGACGAATCTCTTTTTAATCCGTCACCGACCACATTCCTCTGGACGATTGTTTGGAAGAGGTTCATTTATGCAACGCGGTGGATGGAATAAAGTGATTGGACAGAAAACACGCATGATTAGACCCCGTGTCACTGGTGTCAAGAAACCATCCATCCGTTTGCCCAAATCACTCAAAAAGAGTGTTCCCAGAAAAACATTTCGAAAACCCTCTCGAAAAACAAATCGAAAACCCTCTCGAAAACCCTCTCGACAAGCAACACGAAAACCTTCGCAAAAGGGACTTGTACATACGGTACAGAAAACGTTGGGAAAATCGTTACGTACGACAGAGTTTCTCAATGCTGCGAAACAAGCTGTCACGGATGCTGTCAGCTCTACCGCACAAGAAGGAGTTCACCATCTCAAAAAGGGTGTGAAAGCACTCGCCAAACGCACTTTACAGACTGCTCCCGAACGTGTTGTAGAAGCTATTCAAAATAAAGTGAGTCGGAAACGCGTCTTCACGGATGAAGAAGGAGATCGGGTGGAAGCACCTGCTCCTAAACGTCGCCGTGGTCATGTGGCCGTTGCCCATCATACGAAATGGGGAAAAGGAAGTTTGATGGGGCGTTATCGCGGAGGTGCTAAACAACGCATGCTCTTTTAAGAACTAAGCAATCTTAGAACATCCGTCTCATCAAGCATGGCGGAAACCCCTGCCTTATTGGATGCGCGTTACGATGTATTCCAAAGTGATAAAGTCGATGTCTCGAGTACGTCTCAGCATACGAGCGTTCTGACACCAGTCAATGGATTGGAAAATCCCGGTACCATTCAATTCACGGTCCCTCGACTAGCCATTCATTGGATGGATGTATGCAATGCCTATTTTCGCGTGGAAGTACAACTCATGAAACATGATTCGGCTAAAGGAGCAGACGTGCCATGTGAGGCGTCAGACAAGGCGATTATTATCAACAATACGGCCCACTCCCTCTTTTCCGACATTACTATCCGCTTGAATGAACGCACCATTGAAGGAGGCAATGACTTGTATTATTTGAGAGCTTACCTTAGCAATCTTTTACAATATACCAATGATGTGAAGAATACACACATGGTCACACAAGGATTTACTGTTCCTCAAGTGATGTATGACACGGAGTATGATGCAGCGACGAAGACGATAAAGACTAAGGCGGTAGAGTTTACAGATAAAGAGAATGCACTCAATCAAGCCATTCTCAAACAATGGTCAGACCACAAATTTAAACGTACCTTTGACTTTCCCCTGAAATGTAATTTGTTCCAACAAGTGATTGCTCTGCCCCCAGGCATGCAACTGGATCTCATTTTCACCTTGAATAAACCGGAATATGCCATTTATGATATGGAACATCCTGCAGGGACGACCTCTACAAAGTACAGGTTCAAAATCACCTCTTTCCAATTGTATATGCCCATGCTCACCCCGAATGCAGAACTGCAATTGAAAACTGCGAATCGACGCAAGACAGAAGCCATTTATTATCGCTACAATGGCATGACCGTCCAACGACAAACGATTGAAAGTGGAGTACAAAAGAAGACGTTTTCCAATGTGGCTGCTCTATTGAGTCCTAAACTCATCTTTTTCGCGGTTGTTCCCAGTAACTCTTGGTTTGATCCAGGAAGCCGTAAACTCTATTTTGAAAGGCATGGACTCTCTCAAGTCACCATGACCACCAATGGAGCCATCATGACAGGAGGCACCATCAATTGCAAAGATGACGTGATTGCCTACAGTCAATTCAATCGTGCGATTCAAGTCTATAACACGAATGAATCATGTGGTATTGATTTGGAGAGTTTTACCAAATACTGTTACTTTATCGCTTTTGACTGTACCTTGGATAAACAAATCGATAGTGTTCAACCCACCAATACACGTCAATATGGACTGGAATTGCAATTTGAGAATACGACCACGCAAAATTTGGATTTATTAATGTTTGTCATTCATGACGAACAATTCT
The DNA here is from genome assembly GCA_907163375.1 of Prostheceraeus crozeri. Taxonomy (NCBI): domain Eukaryota; kingdom Metazoa; phylum Platyhelminthes; order Polycladida; family Euryleptidae; genus Prostheceraeus; species Prostheceraeus crozeri. Next base: position 246,160 of record CAJQUW010005679.1, on the reverse strand, counting down.
CCGTCACACCGGAGAATGCTGTCATCTCCAGTGCGTATATCCCTCCCGCTATTTAAGTGTTGGTGCGCATGGACATCCTCATAAGTCATGGTGAAGGAGCCCGAGAATCACGTGCCTCCTATCGCTTGGACATCTCTTTATCAACATCGTCTCATTAAAGCTCAGCGTTGGCTGAATGGGAGACTGGTTAAGCAACACGGAAATCGAAGGAATCATGCAGGGTATGAATCAATTACAAGAGAAACATTTACTCAATGCCTGCATGTGCGAAGATGATTTTCTCTGTGCTATTCAGTGTAGTTGTCAAACGTTTGCTCATCGTCTCCTCCAATCTTCTTACGTTCCCTTCCAAGGTGTGTTTCCTGCTGATCTACTTCCTGCTCATTCCCCGGAATCAAAGACACTTATTGTCAATAGTGATCGCTCTCATCAACCTGGCAAGCATTGGTTGGCCTTTTATCAAAATGCGGATCAACACGTGTGCGAATTCTTTGACTCTTATGGACTCACTCCATCTCACTATCCACATGTTACCGAATGGTTATCGACAACACCTTATCCTCTAAACTATCGTCGCCCTCTGCGTATACAAGGACCTAAAGCCTATTGTGGTGCTTACTGTATTTACTTTTTAAACCAACGCCCTTTTAACACGTCTATGGAAAAAACACTGACTTTCTTTCGAACATTGGATGCTTACGAGAAAGATCAAGAACTCATTCAAACCTATTTGTCCTTCAATGATAAAATTGTCTATTCCTATTTGTATTCTACATTATCCCATGTTTTGAAGTCAATAAAGAAATGAATCATGTCAATGATTGTATTTTTATTTCAGACAGAGGGTAATACTACAAGGTTTTGTACAAGGTTCAGTCACTCGTGATAGTACACTATACACTATTCACAGAGTTTTTCCATACATCATGCACGATAGACAGTCACTGTTGAAGCAATGTCTTCATCACAAAGGGGACAAGATGACGTTTCAAAGGGATTATAACATGTAGAACACATAACATTATGAGAACATGGTAAAAAGAGAAGGGACCGTTCCTGTTTAAAACATGTAACACAGTTCCGTTCACATAATAATTGAAATGTCTCTTCTTCTAATTTCTTTCTAAAGTCACTTTTATGGGAAGAGTTATCTGACACATCCGTTGCAAATCTCACTTTTTTCACTTTTTTCACTCCAGATCGCGCCAATGTCATTGTATTGCAGTGTGGCAGGGAGACATCCTCTATCCACCTGCGCTCCAAATGGTGATTCATAGCATGCTCATCGAGATCCATGAGTCGATCCACTAATTCACCAGCAGTGATCGTTTCATTGAGATGTGTTACCGTTTCTATCGCTTTGAATGAATATCCCAGATCTCTTGCGACAACCCACGACGTTGGGATATTAGTTGCTGTCCGATTCATTGAGGGAATCTCCTTCGAATAGGGATTTGAGAATGTCTTCCACCAACGATTCCGCTTCTGCAATCGATAAAACACCCGTCACAATCACACTTCCGTTGGAAAAGAAGGAACAGTGTAAATTACCTTTGCGTATTAACGTTCCGGGAAACAGCTCGCGCTCGTTGGAAATCACTGATGTCGATGGCAACTGTTGAATGGTTTGCATGCGGTCTTTTGTATAGTTCCATTGACATTGAACGGTGCAGGATTTTGTGATTGGGTCGCTCACGTCCAATCCGTAGGGGGCGAGTAATTGGCGCATCTCTTTACAAATACGATCGTAGGTTTCCAGAGAGTGGTTGCCCAAAATTTGGATACACCCCCGTGGAAAAATCTGTACAGCAACCGAAGAGTTCCATTTCCAATAGACTCGACAAGGGCGTGATGCTCGGTATGTGGCCAGAGGGAGTTGCGGTAACAATGTCTGCAGTGGTATTGCGGAGGATGCTCTGAGCTCCACCATGCGGTTGCAAATCCTTGACATTTTTGAGAGCGGGGTGTAGATACCCTTCTTCATATAGCCGATGGTTACCGTAGGGAAGGCTCTGATTGGGTAAATACCAACACCGCTTGTCCTCCCAGATACTTAAGGCTTTCTTCACTTGCGTCACTGTTCTCATCTCGTGGTGCTGGGATTGGAGGAGGGTTTGTGACACTGTGGTAACGGAATGTTTTTCGAAGGCGTCTACATAATTCTGATGTTTCACTTGTCGCTTCTTTGCTTGACACACTCCTTTCATGCGACAGTCGTGGATTTCTTCCTCATTGCCTTTGAGGACAATGTAAGAGTACATCTTGGCACTCAAACATACAAACTCCTTCACCCTATTTCCCACACACTCGTCCTTGAAACATCCCAAACGATTCGCATTCTCGGTACGTCTCTCTGGATGACTCACGGGATAATTTGAGGTATCGAGAACGCCTTTCGCCTCCCTATCAATAAAATTGGGGATGGTTTCAAACGAACGCAGCACTTCTTCGCGTGTATACCGGCTGCGGACTTTGAGGAAGAAGGAGTCTGTGTCCCCACCAATGAGTTCCACTGAGGTGCACGTCTTGTTGGCTTTCCACTGGTCAAACAGCTTGTACATAATAATCTTGCTGTTGTCCAGGATGCATTGCCCGATATAAATGGGCTTGTTCAAGTCTACCTTGGTCTTGCGCACATTCACCACCACGGCTTTGTCGCTGATGTTGAAGAAAGATTGGCAATAGGGATGACGTGTCCATTTGCTAAATACATTCGGTGATCGAACAAAATAGTGCTTCCCATATTTCCGCACATTCTCCATTGTCTTACCGTACAGTGCGTTCACCATCAACTTGTGGAGATTGCGGCGCATTTTCGTGGTTGCCTTGGCGCGTTCTTGCGTATGGTATTGAACATAGGGGCGAATATACGGTTCTTGGTTGAAGGAGATCCCGTAATGAACCTTGGTGATATGTAAGCCCTTCTCCACATAATACTTGAGAGCAGCGATATGTACCACATACTCTTTGCGATTTTCATGTGTCATCATTAACTTGTTGGCTGAGTGAAAGGGTCGGTTCCCGTTCAACTCTTGCCATAGCTCTTGCATATAGGGAGACATGTCCTCCCATTTCGCCGTCCCGCGGTAAGGAGCCAATGGTAAATCTTCCGTGGCATCTTGGACGTGTGGGGGATATTCCAAATCGACGCACAGTACATGACCCGTGGTGCCATTGACATTGTATCGTCTCACCCATTCGTCGTTGATGTCCACCAAGACCTCCGGTCGTACCCAGGCAAAACAATCCTTCGGCAAAGGTCCCATCATGGCCGCACCGTATAAATTGTTCGCATCGATGTAAAACAGGTGAGTGCCTTCTTCTGCTTGCGCGCGGTGCTGATTCACAAACGTCATCCCTCCACGAATCCCTGCTTCAAACACGCGGTACATATCCACGTCATGCAATTTCTCCAACTTGACCTGTGTCTTTTTAAAGAAAAATGAATAGGTCAAGCCAGGAGTGCCGAAATAGTGGATGGGGTCCAATGCAGACACGTCGCGTATTTCACTTCGAAAGTGTTCGAAGATGTCTGCGAGTAAGGCTACATCCACTGTCAAATAATAGTGGATATAATCTTCAAACGTGCTGCACCCCGTCTCTGTCCACGCCTTTTGTGCCACAGCATACTCATCCTCTTCCAACTCCTTCTCACTCAAATCATTATAAAATGCTTTCTTCGGAGGCAATTGAGTCTCGTGGATACGATCCCAGCAGTCAAAATATGTATAGGGAAAATATCCTTTCCGAATAGATGTGTGATCGCAATTCGGATAGACGGTGCTCAATATGTGATTTGAGTGAGGAAAGTCACTGATGGTCGTTGACAAATTGTTTAGAGAGTCTTTCAAAAACTGACATGAATCGATGAATCGGAGTTTATATAGGGTATTGGATGGCATGGGAAGAAAGATGGTCACTCCCAACGTCTTGTCTCCTGACGCATAAAGGGGCTCGATCTTATACTTGGGATCCAACTTGGTAAACCCTTGTACAATCACCTGGTGACTGTCATATCCCTTCCAATTGTGAAACAAGATGTTTAATGTGTTCCGGGATTGACGTCGTCGCATGTTACATGCATTGCACAGGGTTTGCAGATACTTGCCCGTGATATGATCGTGGTCTCGCACCTTGGTCGTAGGCCCATTCTTTTCACCTTGCTTCTGGGGTTTTACATCACATCTGCACATGTTACATTGAGCTGTCTGTTCATAGTCCCGTATATCATCCTCCGTCAGCGTCATGTTATGCTTCGTCTCTTCCATGTGATTAAACATCGACCAGACCACCTGTCTGATGTGTGTAATAAAGGCAGGAATGCACTCGTTCCCCTTATGGATTACCACCGATTCTTTCATGTCCAGCGCCGGATGCCACACCACATAGGATCCCACATACGCTGCCGTATGCTTCTTGGACACGGCATCAATCATGCTCTCAATGTCCGCATACATCACAGCGAGGGGTTGAGTGGTTTTCGCGTGGTCGATAAATTCGTGCGGTTTCGTATCTTCTGGGGTCGTTTCCATCTGAAAAAATCCTCCATCGCATTTGGCTTGATGTTCCACACGTTCTTTGTGCGCCATATCCTTTGTCTTTCCATACTTCATCCCCTTCTCGTAGAAATTAAATCGTAAGCTACATAACTCGCATGTTTCAAATCGTTTTACTTGTGTTTGGCTCATGTTCCGATACCACATGCGAGCACATTTCTGAAAATCCGTCACGGGAAGAAAATGTCCAGACTGATCCTCCATATCGTACCGCGTCACCATCACCAGATGAACGATGCGTGTGTTCTCCTTCACAGCTTGACGGACCGGGTATAATTGGCCCACAAATCCTTTACTGTCATGCACGTGGATACGAAGAATGATATTGTTCTTCTTTTCAAACTCCTGAATATCCCGTGTATTCATCAACCCCTCTGACGTCATCATGGAAAAGTCTAGATGATAATATTGATTCAAATTCAACTTGCGCACTGCAGGAAGTCGATTCTGATAAGTGTTATAGGATTTCTTGGTGCGGGAATTACCACGATCACGTCGAGGAATGCGATTGTCTTGGTAGGCTAGTGCATAGAGGACACTGTCTTGAAAACAATGCGATGTATACGTGTTGCACTCAAACACACATATACCTTTGCAGAGCTTGATATCTCGGGGTATTGGAATCGGTGCGCCCATGCGAAAATTAGGGAAGGAACTTGTTTGAACTAGTAACTCCAATACTTCCTTCACCGCAAATCCTGATCCGTCTTCTCGATAGTCTTCAACAAATTCTTCAAACATTGACACCATGTCACGGAACCATGTATCAAAGTTGCGTGCTTGGACGCCTTCGTGAATGTATGGGGGTGTGGTGATGTCTCTCACTTCCTCTTCGCCCGTCGACATATTCGTCTTGGCAAACCTGAGTCTCATACTCACAAACACTTTCACATCCTCGTGGGGGTGTTGTTGTACAATCACACGATATAAGTCCGCATAGATTGAATTTAAATAGACCTTCCATTCATTCGTGGCTTGATGAGGGGTAAATCGATAATTATATCCGCGACCGTCCATGATCCGTTCTTCTTCCACAGCTGCACCGCCCTCTTGCATGAACTCAAACAGGTAGGGACATAAATGTTCATCCCATCCTTCCGCTTCAGCATTCACCGCTACATCACAGTAGCGACACCGTCCACACACGCATGCTTATGGTACGCCTCCACGTCGAAACTTCCATCGCAATCCAAACACAGCAAGTCATTGTCATCACCATAATTAAACGCGCGGCAATCGTGTTCGTCTCCATACCATTTACAGCATGTCCAACAATAGTTGCGACCCGTCTCCGCTGCTCCATGAGCAATACAGTCTTGAAAGCGAGAGAAGGACTGACGGCAGAATTCACACGTGTACTGCATGGTTAGAATGAGAATGACTTTCTCTGACAGCGCCTTCCTTATATACCGTGCGGTGACTCATCACATGTGCTCGGCGCCGCGTGCTCCGATTGGTGCTCCGTGCTCAACCCCCAAGTGCGCCGATGCGTGCTCCGATGCGTGGGCGTGTGCTCTGATTCCTGTCTTCTTCGCTACTGATGCGTGGGCGTGTGCTCCGATGAATGGAGCAAGGTCATGTACTTTAGTGCAAATTGGGCAAACGGGGGCTAGAACTGGCTACTCTCCTGATAAAAGAACATCAACCGATCCTGAATAAACAAGATCAAAGTTTGACCCACCGACTAATGGTCATGTAGCCACTTTGTGCACACACTTTAACATCTTCTATGTCTATGTTTTTCTTTGGAAAGCAAAACTCATCTCTATTTCCTATTTCCATATTTCCATATTCAGATATCCTTTTAGTGATTTTGTGCTATACTTTCCATAACTTCATTTTAAATATTTACTATCTTAAGGACATTTGTAAATTTTAGTATAAGTAGATTTTTGTAACCCTGAGGATGGACGTTGTAACAGTCCGAAGTACCGATTGTATTATTATAAAATCAAAGTTATCAAAGTGTATTTTGCGTTTTTTAACAACTGACGAAAAAAAACTATATAGACAAATGGAACATCACTATTTAAAAGTCAATAAGATCGATTGCGATATTTTATACAACAACACTTGCCTATATATATATAATATATATACCTGACAAGATACGCAAAATTACGCATTTAGCATCATACGTGTATTAAGCTTCAATCATAAGATAATAAGCCAAACTACGAAGTCTAAATGTAAGTATATTTTCATAATGTATCGAGCATTTAGTTATTTGACATACAATGGATCTTCGATTATCCGGATATCGATTATCCGTTCGTAATTTTAGAATCCATTCGATTCTCCGTGATTCCATCAAAACATGTGCATGTACATACATGGAATCAAATGTTCATTTTAGCATTCCTCTCCTCTAGGAAGTACATACACGAAGTAATCTTGCTTTGCCAGCAATTAATTTTTGCTCAATGTACGGTTCTCCCCGTTCTCTGAGTCAAATAATAAGCAAGCGGCTAAATGATTGGAGCATTACTAAGTAGGTTATGCATGCTTGTCAAAGCTGGGATACAGCTCTGATAAATCACTTTCAATTCATGGTCTCAGTTCATGGTCATTGTTTGTGTGCGTGTATTTATGTGCTTTAATATGAACGACAGTGAATATATAGCAGACATGTGCAATTGATGCTCATAATTTCATTAAACAGTCGAAGAATCGGAATCAAATATGTCAAGTATTGCATTCTAGGTAGGTATGCAGGATGGATATATACATACAGATTATATAGATACAAATGTCGATCATATTCTACGGGGGTCTTGGTATATAATCAAATGTCTTTGACCTAAGCCCACAAGCTTTTGCTAACATGGTATTTAAAAATTCGCTTATCCGGATCTTTGACTGACCTATTGGGTTTTGACCATTCGGATAATCGAAGATGCACTGTATTTTTTGATGCTTCTACCGATATTTCTTAATGCTTCTATACTCGGAGATGTTGGAAAATAGACTGTCACTCAATTGAGAGGGTTGAAATGTAGACCGCCATGGCGGTCCATTACACGGAAAGTGTTTTGTGAGTGCTATTTATTAATTTTTTAGGTATGGCACTTTTCAGTATAGTCATTTTTATGTCTTATCATAATAATTTGATCGTCTTATAATCATATCTGAGGTCTCTTAGATTTGCATGACATCATTCTAAGTAGATTGGCGTCTAATCAATGAATAGAAATATTGAGGGCTAGTCAATGTCTTTCAACTCGTCGCTCTACACATAACTATTAACAGCTTACTACTTTACTTGCAGATGAACTAACGATTCTTACATAGGGCAAACCTCGCGTCCTTTTCACATCTGCTTTAAAGAGCATGAAAATAGCTTAAAGCTATCGAACAATATCAATGCGTTGGCAGAACATGCGAATAAAGGTCATATAAAATGGCTATTAAGGACCTTGATATTAAAATCTTTGCTAAACTAAATTCACCAATAGCGACACGTCTAAGTGACTTTATCAGAAAGTATACACCCAAATTAAATCGGAAACACGAGCTGATCGATTTAGAGATACTCGGCCCTAAGACCATAGTATGTAAACCACTCATTGCTCCTTCAGCTACTTTTAGTGCACTTTGATGCTGACAGAGACTGTCGAAACGTTGGTCTGTGAATATATTTTACCGTCACTTTTATTGAAACGTTCGGCCTATTAGAGGGAGCTGGCTTTTTGCTTTTTTGCCTTAATGACATCACTCTACAGATGCATTAGAAAGGAAATTTTGCGCATTTCATATACATGCATTTGAGTTGTATTCCATGCACAAATCAATCTTTTTTGTAGTCATAAGCAACTTCTCAGTACATTCAAGCAGTGTGGCATCGTAAACTGCAATTTCTTGGGATGCATAGCCAAAATTGAGTAAACTTCAAAAATCCGTCAAAATTGGTGATCTCAAATTTTGAATTGCTATTCTTAATGAGAAGATGAACTAGTTAAGGCAAATGAAATCCACCATTAGAAAGTTCATACAATAAATATGCATTACCGTGAATTTCGTGTGATTTGGAGAAAACGTTAGGGAGGGGGACTGAATCGTCCCCGTGATTGCTACGGATAGAGTCATGCTAAGAGGACATTGAAGAGAGAATATGGAGCTCATAATCTCTTCCTCACAAACTTCTTCCATCCATCACCACTTCCCATGTTCACACTCTGGTCAGTGTACAGCACCAACTTGCAGGTTTCAGCTCTGCTATGATGATAGAATGCGACACACCAGTCATATTCTTCCTCTGAACATGCAATAGCACAATCTTTGGCCCTCTTTATACCTTTGACATCACGTGTACATCCGCCTTCTCCTGCGTAGTCATGGATATCAGAGAGAACAGCGACAGGAACCTCTCGGAACTGATGTGACCGTTGAGTTTTCCAAGTGGCGATGAGGTGCTGCCTTGGTTGACACATGGGGATTGATTTATTATAATTGTTGAATTTCGGTCCGTCACCGAATGTGCCTTCAAAATACATAGAAATGTAATCTTCGACTTTCATGTCATTGCCGGGATCTCCACTAGCCCAAGCTAAACCGCTTGAGTTCGGCACAACGCTGCCGTCTGTCCATCGCCAACCATCACGATGTCCTCCTCTCTCTATAAGTGTATCTGTTAGACCGATGAAGTAAACACCGACTCCCAAGTCTTTATTGTTAAGATTGAGGGCGTTTTGACCTGTCACCAATTCTCCGTTGACTGTACCACAGTAACGTTGAGAGTCGCACCAGTTTACTTTGATACTTGTATTGTGCAAACAGACTCCGTGCCGAAGTTGAAAAGGACTTGGGCAAGTGTTTGATGAAGTACAGATTATGTTGATGAGAAGTCCCTGAAGAAGAAAGCGACGCATTGGAACTTTGTGTGTTAAGAATGATTTCTGGTTTTAATCCGAATGACAGCAGACGATCTCTGCCAATGTTCATGGAAGGGGCTTCGTTCTGATGATGCCGTGTTTTATGCGAAAGTTCTATCCATTTGGAAGAATTAGAGAATTCTTCTGTTTATCATAAGTGATAACTCTAAAGGATTTTTGTATTCCCTGAAATGAAAGTCGTGCACTTATCAATCATTCTGAAATGGATTAATTGAAATATGGTCTTCTCCTTTGACAACATTAAAATGGTTAATTTTCACGTTTTCAGTTGCCGCTATTGTTAAAGAATTAGTTCGACTGTTGGTGGTCCGACTCTGTAAATCCGGTGAGACTATCAATAATGAACACTATTAGGAGAACCAACAGCATGTGCCCAAAAGTGCAAAGCGTGTCGAGGAGAAGTTTCTAGCATCACAACAGCGACTCCTATGAGTAATTTAGTGAACGAGGAAGAAGAATACCAAGTCTTTCCAAATGTTTGTTTCCTTGGTGACCAGGGATGGAAGCGGTTAACACATTTTTGCACAACGTATTTACGTAAACCCTACATAACAATGCAAGCCCTTGAATCAGGGATGAGCTTTTCCGGAAGTTGAATGTGATTTCCGGAGTATTCGTCCGAAATGCAATATCAAGACAGGGGAAAGGGGGTATGCAGGTATTATTAAAAATTAATTGAATACTCAGTAATTCCAGTTTCAATTAATTGATTGGAATGAGCAATAAAATTGCAATCAGCTTTTGTTAATCCCTGGTCCGTACGCGTGAGTAGCCATTTGCTGTCCACCTGCATATGTGTACTTAGTAAACATACATGTATAGAATAGCAGGGATACGGAGTCCTATCATTTTGATAGGACTCCGACTCCGACTCCGGGGGTTGATAGGACTCCGACTCCGACTACGGGTGGCAAGTATATAAGCTTAGTTTTTTGAAAAATTAACTGGTACAGATCATTATAGGCTTACCTGAATCGATATTTAGTGATCATTGCATCAATTATCAATCATTTTCGATGAAAGTTGATCAAATGTCGCTTTAAGTTGGATGCATGCTACTCGGCTCCTCCCATCTTGTTGATGTGTGCTTCACATGGTTTTTCGCCAGTCTCCATCAGTCACGAAAATCCCCATCCTTCTCCAAAAAATATGAGTACACTTTCGATTTTATTATCCGCTTTGTAGGAGCCATCACACACGATTAATGTGAGGATAGGATGCAATGTTCTCAAACAAACCAGTATTTCATTTTTTTCTCTGATGTGACCTTTGGCGCGCAGGTGTGATCGAGGCTAGGAAGGCTTGCCTTCTCTACTAAATCACCGAGTGAAAAGACAATCCCTTTTTTCACTTTCACGGTTCATTCCCTCAACTATTATAAGCTTTGTATGCACTGCTGTCTCTGTACTTTTGTTTGACGGAGGAAGTTGACATCAAGACAATGACAGCTATGCACGAGAATAAATGATTTGCTTGTATTGTAGTTCGGGTCTAGTTATAGGCCGGAGTCTGGAGTCCTATCATTTGATGGGACTCCGACTCAAGCAAAAATGATAGGACTCCGGGACTCCGACTCCACATCCCTGATAGACAGTGATGTCAAAGCTCATACAACTTTTAATATAGGCCCTATATCTGCTTAGCGTCCTATTCTCCGTCTCTGTCGGATTTGACGATTTTTCGTCATTGAATACTTCCAGGTGTTCTATGATTGTTGTGGGTACTCCGCATTATTGTAGTGTCGGCGTAAGCAATAATGACTCGTGATATGTTATGCTTTCATAATACAGTATTTCTTTCAATAAGCGCCGCGGTGTTTATTTTACTTCGCATACTTGTAGATGCGGCGTTTATTGCAGGGTGGCGTTTATAAAAATATATAAATGGTACACCATGTTAAAAGACTGTTCTCACAATCATTGCTTTAATAATAAGATAGCCGACAATCTGAAGAGACGAAAAATCTGTTTTCACACGCGTTATATTGATTACTTAAGCATCTGAGCCTTTGCTTTTCTTGGAAATTTGGAAACTTTTTCCGTGCACGAGTTTATTGAGTGGTGAGTGATGACTCAGCTGTTTGAGAGTTCGACTTCGTTGAACTTCAAATAGCACAATGGGTGAAAGAAGTGTGGAAATCAGTTAGTGCGGATATGATCAAGAGCAGCTTTGATATATGTGGGATCACGACCAACGATGTGGATCAAATCCATTGTACAAAAGTTCAAAGAAATTGTACAAACAGCTGAAGGAGCCCGAGAGGCAATTTTGCAGTACTCTGGGGCTAACGTGGATTAGATGCGACTGCTCTTAACACAGACTCTGATTCTAACACAGGTTCTCCTGTCAGTGATGACATAACATCAGATGAAGAGTGTCGATTTTGACGTTGTAATTATGTGACTTACACGTATACACTATATTACACGATATTACACATATACATGTAGTTTCTATTTCTTTTGTTTAAAGCTAGAAACTTGTACGACTGTTCTCATCTCATCACAATAGTTGTCCACAATAACAACAGACATTCCAGTGACATATGGTCACCGATCTTTGTAAATTGTCTAGCTCATTAAAATGCTTCATACTTTTTGTTTTAAGCTTTTTCTACTTCTGAGAGGTGCGACGTTTATTAAAAAATTAACCATTCTGCTGCGGTTCTCATTAGAGGGCGGTGTTTATTGGAGGAAAGACGGTATAATTGTTAGAATAAAGTTGCTTATTCATTTGGTTGATTGATTGTTCACCACTACCAAATTCAATCAATTGCATGTTTTTAGCTTCAATTTCAATTAATTGATAGAAAAGAGCAATTAAATTACAAATATCATTTTTGATAATCCCTGGGGTATTCCGAAAATCATGAATGTAAGTTGTGTTGCTGCGTAATGAAAACATCGTTTTTCAGTGTAGAAGAATGACAACATTTCTGTTTGAACTATTTACCTGTAAACGAATTTTATCATTTTGTCAACGTTTCATCGTAAGTGTCGTTACATAAATGCATGCACGCAGGCATAAATACATTAATTGGTAATGGGTTTCTAAACATCTTGGGTCTGGGCATAGTTATGATTGATAATGATCCAATGAGTTTTCGTGGGTTTTCACTCGTGTATCAAACGGTTATCGAGACTTGCAGAACTTAAGGTGTAATCTGTAATGTTGGATGATTCAAGGCATGTGGTAGATCACGCAGTGTCGAAATTTGAGGAAAACTTTGATCCACCTTAAAGTCGTTAACTTGTCAGTAGAAGAGAAAACAACTACTAAATGTCCATTCATATACACATGTTTATATAATGTAAATGGAATAATTGAGTTGCATCCTCAGTTGAAAAATGGAAGCAGACCGAAATTTCACCAAATTGCTAGTTGCAAATCTATATATACAATATATTATCTAAAAACTAGCAGCTAATGCCAAAAAAATATTTGTAATCAGAGACATTCGTCTCTCTTGCGCTTTGCCCCAGTGTTTTTTTAATATTGTGTACGACGCTCGGCTTGCTATTATGACTTGATTCAAGAAAAAAGTAAATTTGAAAAGGGATTGAAGAAATACATGTATATTCCAACTCCGAAATATATGTTTCCAGTTCTTCACTCTACAAAAATGCTTAAGGCTACTTAGAGAGTTCGAAGACTAGCCTAATCTATCCTTCACTGTGCTGTCTGTCATGATTTTCTATTTGTCAGTTCTGTAGGCCGTATCAATTTTAAATATATAATAGCCACAACCGCTACATATTTGTCATTTATTTTTGAAAACCAATTATGGGTTCCATGATCCCTTGTCAAATGTCTATGATTATTATGTTATACGGGGTGTATTATATCTAAGTAAATGTTGGCACAATACACTTTGATAGCAAGCATTAGAGTTATGATAATGAACTTAAATACTTCAAGCAAGTGTGGCGTGAAATGAATTTGAAAAATTGGGGTCATTGGACCCGTGTTTCCCCTACATCACACCATGCAACTACTCGGGTTCTACTTTATTTTGACTCTTCTTTCACGGGTTGTACTTGTGGACTGGGTCGCATTAAATAATCAGTAAAAATATTTCCTTTGCATATATTTTTAGGCTGAAAAATTATATTATTTGTGAAAATCAGTGACTTTCATAATTTTCTAGTGCTCAGCTTTGGGAGAGTGGGTGATTTTTGCACGTTTCCGTTATTGATGAAGTGAACAAGCATTTGACAAAAGTTAAACAGTGTTCTTTCATTCACATGATGTGCGCATCAAATTTGTTTGTCTCTTTCACATCAGCAATCACGTCCCTCAACCGATTACCTACTGGCAATGAATGTTAGTAATTAGTTTGGCTGTTAGCAATAATTATATACCTATCAACTCAATGTCACTCTTTCAGTTAATTTCCCGTCTTGAGCAGTTGGTCAATCACTGACTATCGCATCAATTGATTTCAAAATTGATAGCACTGCTAGCGAGAAATGTCTGCTGAATAGCAATCTAAAATTGATGATTGTTGAATCGGAACCACACTCCTTGGTATTTGGGGGAGATGTAGCAACAGTAGGTTACTCCTGGCTGCATTAGAAGCCCGGGTTCTATTCAATTTTGATTGTCCTTACCCGGGATCTATTGGAGGCAAGAATTTCTAAGTTTTTCTTGTACGAGGATCACTCCATAAGTCTTTAGACTAGCCCTGAAGGAATGCGCCAAACTAAATGAAACTTTGCTCGATGCCTCCTGTAAACGTCATTATCGATTGGTGAAAAGTTCAGCGCTGGCCGGTGAACAGACATCACTCGGTCTGCGCTTAAAGTTGGTCAAGACCAGTTTGCGCCGAAACCAGTCTTGTGCGAAGCATTTTCGCCAAATTTCTTTTGGAATTTCCACCAAGGCCTCCTCGAACGCCTCCCGTGCTTCTTCAGGAGAGTTGAAACGAACTCCTCGGATCTTATCCTTCAATTTCGGAAAGAGAAAAAAGTCACACGGCGCCAAATCCGTGGAATAAGGCAGGTGGGGAAGCAGTCAAATTGAACGCTCTTGCATGAAATCTTGAGTTCGAGCTGCGGTGTGGGCACTGGCGTTGTCGTGATGCCACAGGAGTACTCTCGCTCCCGTCTTCGGACGCCTCCTGCTCCAGCTTTCCAGCACTTGTGGAATACAAACAGTGCAGCACCAGTCTGCAGTCACTGTTCTTTGAGTTTCCAGTGGCACAGTGACGACATGGCCAACAGCACAGAGGAATGAGGCCATCATTTGTTTTCCGATGCTCCGACTGCGAATGCATTTTTGTGGTGCATTTTCTCCGGGGAACACCCACTGGCTGGACTGGCGCTTGGTCTCAGGGTCGTATTGATAAATCCACGTTTCGTCACCAGTGACCATGTCCCAGACTTCCTTACAGGCTCCACCGTCTAACTTCTGCAGCATGAAATTGCAAAAGTCGATCCGCTTCTGTTTCAGCTCCTCCATGAGCAAGTGTGGGATCCAACGAGCAGAAAGCTTTCGTAGCCGAGGATGAGCATGCAGAATCCTATTCAACGATGCCGATGACAAGCCAAGAGAGACCTCTATCTGATGGCATTTGATTCGTGAGTCGCCTTCACCAGTTTTTCGAAAGCAGCAGTCGAATCTTCATGAACAAACGAAACTGGCCGACCTGAGCGTTGTTCATCTTCAAGGGAGGCGCGTCCGCAGCGGAACTCCTCAAACCAATTGGAGACTGTTGCTCTCGAAGGCGCTTGTTCCCCAAAAGCGGCAGTGAGGCTGGCTAGCGACTCGGTGGCAGACAAGTTGCGCTTGAAATCGTAAAAAATCATTGCTCGGAAATGCTCGCTGCGAAGCTCCATGTCTGAATGCGCTTTCAGCGTGTCTTGACCAACTTTAAACGCAGACCGAGTTATGACTGTTCACCGGCCAGCGCTGAACTTTTCACCAATCAATAATGACGTTTAGAGGAGGCATCGAGCAAAGTTTCATTTAATTTGGCGCATTCCTTCAGGGCTAGTCTAAAGACTTATGGAGTAAGCCTCGTTCAGGAAATGCGGTAATTACTATATTCAAGCTCTGTTATTCAGCTGGGTGGATGTTTGGATACTGTCATACTCGTAGCTCATTTTTCGTGTTGCCTGATACGAATACTGAACACTGCATGTTGTTAGTTAATTAGAAGTGTCAGGTACAGGAAAGTGCAGATGCTCCAGTGTTCAAGTCTAATCTCCGGATGAGTTACCATTGGTCACTAAGTTGCTAATTACACTAGCTTTATAAGAGTTGCCCTGTCAGCCACTGTCTGAAGCGCAGTTCCTTGTCTTGGACACAGTAGGGAAAAATGAAGGAGTACCAACCAAAGATCAAATCCAGACAGGAGAGGGAGGAACTCAGAAACAGTCTTTTATCTTCCAGTTCTTCAATATATTCATTTTGTTATTTTAACACTTACTTTGAAATTGATTTTTTTACCTAATCCTGTTTGTCAATCGCATTCACGATTCACGCTTGACCTTACACACTGAAAAATGATCACTCATTGGCTGTTTGTCGCATGACCTACTGCTGACCAGCGGTCAGGCTGAGCGTTCGCTTGGATTAAGCAGTCGTCCGCGAAAATTTGCTTTCATAGCAGCATCGACTCGACCCCGACCGACCTCAAGTTTGGTTGATCATGACGAATTTAAAAGTAATTAAATATATTCTTTAAAGTTTCCAATTACCATGAATTGCATTTTAGCTGAATAACACATCTTGAACGGAATTCACGACTGCCTGACTTCATGACATGCAGGAGATCGGCTCTGATCTGTTTCGGCATTACGGGAGCGTTATCTCCGTCTTGTGCGCTCAGCCTTTTCGTCTTCGGATATTCTCATAATTTCAAGCTTGATGACCGTAATTGGTCGAGCATGAAGATTGTTATCGTTTCGTCGTTTGCCTGCAACACGCAGTTTGTGACGATCAATCTTATCAGAGTTAACGAGGTGTTCTAATCCAGGGGATCGGCTGATCTTGTAACATAGAAATGAATATGAAATGAACAAAATGATGTAGATTGCAGAGAAAGAAACATTCTTCTCAGACGACTCGAAAATGTCAAGTTATTTTAGCTACTAAAATCACGCAATGAAATAATCAACTGTAGCATGAGAGGAATGATTCGACCGGTATTTGTTGAAATCTGTACAGGATATCGCATTTGTGCGTCCTGGAAAATCTGTCTATACTTTTCCAAGTGTTGCTATTTAAATCATTACAATAAAACGGATTGATTCAAGTGTTCCTTAAGAAGGCTGTCGTGAATGCGAAGTAATGATTGTAAATATTGTCTGTAAATGATGTAATTATTTTAAGTTATGATGAAGATTTGAATATGATTGCATATCTGTAAAATGTTGTGTGCGTGGTAGACTTGCTTGTCAACCGAACTTTGTGATTGATAATTTCAATAAAGAACTTGTCACTCAAGCAATTATTTTGTGTGTTGAAATTAGTGAAAAGGCAAATTTCACTGCAAAGTTATTCGATTGTGACAGCTCTGCACGCTGATTTTAAGAATGCCCATGTTTCATGGAAGTAATTTGCAAAATGAGAACTGGCCTAGCTGCGAACCAACCATTGAAATTAGTAACAAAGCACACTACATCACATCACTATCAAAACAGCTGCTGAATGATGAATGCAATCCAAAAATTGATGAACATTCAAATTTTCAAAATATCAAAATGATGGTGTTGCCACTATCTACCTCCATAGACTGCGAACTACCCGCTGATGTAGATCACTCACTCAACCCTCTTTGCGTCCTTGTGGTCCAGAAGATGCTGGGTTGGACGGTTTCCGCTTGGTGATTTTCCTCCACTTCTGGCGATCGTATGCATCAGCTTCTTGAGCACCAACTCATCAGATCTTCATCCATCACATTGCAACAGGTCTTCCTTAGACGTCCTACAGCACGCCTGCCAGAAAGTTTGATCTCCATGACTTTCTGAACCCAATCTGACTCCCTCTTTCTCTGTACGTGACCAAGCCAACGCAACCTCTGTCTTCCGATGAGATCCAAGATGCTCTCTAGTCCCATTTCCTGTCGAAGTTCTTCATTAGATCTTTTCTCTGATCTTCTCACTCCATACATTACCGGTTTTATCTTCAGGTCACTTAAAAGGAGCCGGCCTTGTGATGCACATTCTTCACGTGATATAACTTTCGTGTCGACAATTTTTGCTTCGATCTCTTCTTCGAACCAATATGTAATCGATGACACTTTCCTTACCACCAGAGCCGTAAGTAATGAGTTTGCTGGTGCTCTTTTTGAAGTACAGTTGTGGATAAAAGTATCCGGGCAGTATCTTTCTTGATTAGCTTTGCAAATAATGGATGTTCTTAATCGCCATCAAAAGTACGATTCATTAGATCATCCAGTCGTTTGTTTTGGTTCCTTGGGAAGTCCAAGTTGCTAAAAATAGGAACCAAACTAATCAATAAAGCATATGAGGTATATGTACAGAGCACTGCAGACACCTGGTTTGCATCATTCACAGCAAAATGTAAAATTTCCAACACGAAACGAGCTCAAATGGCCGCTCTTAAAGAAGAAGGTTGCCGACTAGCAGGGCCGGAAGACCAACGTGCCCGTCGAAACGAACTGATGCTTGAATCAGAAGACTAGCTGTGTGTTCACCGACAGCTTCAAGTTCATACATTCGTTGTCAGTTGCTCTAGGGAGACAGACGATCAAGCCTCTTACGATTCTACGAAGATTGAACAAGGAATTCAACTTACGTTCTTTTAAAGCAGTAAAGAAGCATTTTCTAAGTTTACGTAACACTCGTGATCGATTGGTGTTTGCAAGAAAATATGAACGATTTACTATTGATGAGTGGAATCAAGTCCTTTTCACTGAAGAATCCCAGATTATTTAGTGCCAACGGTGAGAGCAGCTTCTTCTATAATAGTGTTGGGCTTCCTCCAGTCGTGATGGTCATTGGTTCATGCTCCATGGAAGCACAGTAAAAGCGAATTCCGATCTTGAAATTTTGAAAAGGAGGCTTCTCAATCGGATGGCAGTTCGATCTTGTGACACGTTTCAACATGATGGAGCTCTGGCAAGACAGAGCTTCAATATTTTAGGACCGTGGCCAGGTGAATTTGTCCGACCTAAACCCATTCGAACATTTGTGGAAATTTTTAAAGATGAAAGTAAATGAGATGAATCCGACGTCGTACGAAGACGTTAAGAGCAAGATTTTGCTAGCATGGACTGAAGAAGT
The DNA here is from genome assembly GCA_907163375.1 of Prostheceraeus crozeri. Classification (NCBI taxonomy): domain Eukaryota; kingdom Metazoa; phylum Platyhelminthes; order Polycladida; family Euryleptidae; genus Prostheceraeus; species Prostheceraeus crozeri. The sequence goes on along the minus strand of CAJQUW010005679.1, from coordinate 227,461 downwards.
GATCACTTCGCTCTGTCAATCTTCGGTGGAATCCATGCCGCGGCGAGTGAGAGTAATTCTGGCAGCAAAAAAGGTGGAATCACTAAATATTGACAAATGTCGACAACGTGATCCTATGAAAGAATCGGAACTTGATGTTTTGTATCTGTAATACTCTTACATGTGTTTTGTGGTTACAAATGTGTAAATACAAGGCCTCTGATAGCTGGTATCTTGACAGTGACATTACTTGGCTTTTCGTTTACTTTCATTATATGTCCTACTGCCCAGATTCTTTCGGCCACAATAGACATCGCATAGGAAGAGTTCCAGAGCATCTGCAGAGTCCAGCACACACAGACCCTCATTATTTCTTGCACCAAAACCATATCCACTGTGAACACTTTCAAAACTATTCACTTCCCTTCCAGCATGACCATTAAAGTCAGATTCAATGATAACCGCATCTCTATTTGTGATCTTCCCAACCACATGTGTCATCTAATTCCAGAACATGTCTTTTTCAACATCATTTCTTGCGTATGTAGGGGCATTCGCTGACAATATCTTACATCGTTCATTTATTCTGTCGACGCCAACAATTCTGTCCGTCAATTTTTCGGCAACGAGAACACCTGCTCCAGCAGTGCCGTCTTCTGCGCCTTTCCAAAGAAATTTGTACCGACTTTTAAAGGACCGAGCCATCTGTAGGATCTGCCTTTCCAGCGCCTTTCCTGTAAGCAACAGACATCAATTTCACCTCTTCTTATCGCTTCCACAATTTCACCAGATCGTCGTGAAATGCTACCGACATTGAAGCTCGCAAGGAGTCCTTCTTAACCTTCCGGTCAGTATCAAGCTGCTTGTCATCATCACTTGAACTTGTTTGGCTTCCTCATCCGTCATTCTTCTTATCGTAAGCTGACGAGGTCGCCCACGGGACACTTCGAGCTGTGCTCCGCCCACAGCAAGCAGAGGTCATCATCATCAATGCAGTAAGATCGGGTACAGTTTTGCGAGAAGTTTGCACAGTTTTACTTCCTTGAGAGTAAAAATGTGGCTACCAAATTGCTTGATGGCATTTCCGCTATTAAGGTTCTACTGTCGTCCCGGACTGTCCCGGTTAACCAGGTCATTAAAAGCCGCCCAACACTCGGTTGTGGTTGAGTTAGTCACCACTGGCAAGGTAAATGCCAGTATCCAGGGGACACGACCGATAAGCGCTATCAAGTAGGCAGTTCAAAAGGGGGTCGAAACCTGGACCAAATGAACTCGTGGACGTACAACCAAAGCCACCCCCACTGGTGTGCGAAAGTCTTCCACCATTCCGAGGATGATTTTCTTTCTCTTCATTTGGAATATGCATTAATGCATTAATAAGACTTGTCACTTACCTATTGTCACTAAAGATGAAGAATGAAGATTGAGTTTTTGATACATGGAGCAAACTTTTTCGATGCCTGTTTAGGATTCGTCATGTTTTTCCCATTTTTAGCACATTTTTAGTGACATGTACATGTATCAAACTTTCTTTTCAGAAACGTGTGATGTTTGGCGAACATATCGACGTCACTTCCTACGAGGATGGCACCCGTTCAACTCTCAATCCAGAAGGCCGCGCATATCCGTCAGTTATATGGGACTTCTTCCGAGTATGATTAATTTCATGGATCACTTGTTTGTGATTGTTACTTAGAAACTTGCATTTCAGTCAGCTTAAATTTACATATCTGCAGCTTACCATTACCATTCGCTTCTTCATCTCAGTCATAGAATTAGATTGTTTAAGTGTGTCGATTCTGTGATAGTCTTTATCCTCGATTTCATTGACAATACAGTACAGAGATCATAGAGGCCCGCTTGCTTTATTTCCTTCAAGCTCGATGACTTCCATCATTTTGTTTATCTCTCTATGCTACTCCCCATACATGAATTTTTCATTATGTCTCCCTGTAAAATCCATCCTTCTGATGATGACCAAAGAGCTGGTCGAGATATATAGAAGTTTATAACGGCAACAAAAAATTCAAATACTTGGGTTCCTAACTTTGAAATTTGGAAATTGGAATATGACCCAAGGCCTTTTTACACATTTAAGCGTGTCACTTTGCTAGAAGTGCAAACTGATTCAAGACGATGGCACATGCAGGAACTTGCTAAGTGGACAGAAAGAAATTTTAAATGCCTTGAAGAGATAGGAAAAATAGTCGTGCGCCGCCTGCGGATTACTGTGAATTCCTTCAAAATGCTCAGACCAACACGATTCCTTCACATTCGGAGAATTTAGATCATTGCGCAAATGTTTTCTCGATAATGTTGGACCCTCCAATCATTATTATTAAAAAATATAGTAGGCGAACGAAAAAGCGTTCACAAACATCTCTGTAGAACTTGACATCGTCTGCGTCTCTTTGCTTTGTGATCCGGTTGATAACAGTCACTGAAACTTCGCACAGATTGGCGTGTTTGATGTTGAACTGGCAGCTCTTTGTTCGATTGCTGTGGTATTATGTCATCAGATTGTGCCATTTCATTAGCGTTGCATGTTGTAATGCTTCCTTTCTAGTCACACAGATGAAGAGATGACCTTTATAATGCTATGATCTCAGCATTGGTTTATTGATTTATGTTTGTGAATTATTGAACGGCAGGCATCTTTCACATGCTTTGTTTATGGTCATGAACAACCAGATATTAATGTCACCAATAAGCCATGACCAAGAGATCATTCATAATTAAATTCCACAACTTGTTTGTTTTGCCATTTATTTCAAAATAATGAAAGTTTAAACGACCATCATTTCCGAGAAGAATGGAAGAACTGTCATACACTAGACGTGGATGCTTAGCTTGCATCGCGAAGCTTATGAAGAAAATTTGATAGTAGTCCCAATTGATACGATAATATGAAAGAGTCAAAATCTTCTTTCATGGAAATTTTCTTATCGTTTCAATCGATCGCTAATGCTTTATGCAATTTTTAGAAGGAGATGAAGTGACTACACAGCCGATCGAAGCTTTGATCGTCAAATATTGAAGTAGTTAACGGAAAACAACTCGCAAGTTGGTTCCAGGGTGGATGTAAAGCAGATAAGTAGTGAAAATTAGCTGTAATTTCTCTAATTTCCATCGGATTGTAGTGAAATTATATGTGTATGTACCCCATAAAGTAGGAATATGGATGGAATAAGTTTGACTCTGTCAGAAAAGATTATTTTTCTAGAATTTTTTTAAAAACCTGCTCTTTTTATCGTCTAGAGATAAAATGAAAATTAACTAGGTAGTGAAAATCAATTTCAATTCTTCCATTAGTGATATATCAACCATTGCATCATAAAATATTCATATAATCAATATTCTGAACACGTGTGTACCGAAATTACTGATTAGTTTGCTCCAACGAACTGGAATGGAATCCACTGACTTCTGCAAGAAATCCAGAGGAACGTTGGTTAGAATCTCCTGTATTCGTTCTTGCAGCTGTTTTATTCTTCGTGGCTTCTTGCTCCTGTAGACCTTTTCTTTTGCCCAGCCCTAGAGGAAAAAGTCATGCGTTGTAAGGTCGGGACTCCGAGCTGGCCACGCATGTGGTCCTCTTCTTCCTAGCCATCTTCGTGGAAAGAAGTCGTACGACAAAGTACTCGCGAAATGTGGTGGCGCATTTGCCGCACCACAGTGTCCATCTTGCATAAAAACAAATTCGCGCATGTTTTCCGATCCTGATAAAATGGGCCTGTAACATTGTCAGGTAGCGCTCACTGCTGATCGTGTCATACAAAAAAGATACAGGCCGACCAGTCTATCGGCCGTCATTCTGCACCACACTGTCACCTTTGGTTGACCCTGTGTCTTCTCCATTGTAATTTGTTGGATCGTGCTCCGTCGAATAATGGCAATTATGGCGATTGACCATTTCGCCCACATGGAATGCGACTTCATTACTCCAGAGAATGTTCTCCAACATTTCTGGCCACTGGTCACGCCAATCCAGCATTGTCTCGGCGAACACCTCAGGAGTCTCTTCTTGCACATCATGAGGCTTCCAAGGGCGAGACTCTAACTCTTCCTGTAATACGGAACGCACCATGTGCCATGATATTCCGCTTTCGCAAGCAACCTCACGTGTAGACTTCTCAGGACTTCTTGAAAACATTTCCCTTACAAGTGCCGCATTTTCCTCAGGCATGACGTTGATGGACGTCCACTTCTCTGTGCATCTGTTACAGACCCAGTGGTCATCATCCTCTTGTGACAATTTTTGGTCTCTGGACGGGTGGACTCATTCCTCCCTTCAGCCGAACGGCACCACCTTTTCATAGGCATCACTGACTTCCAGGCTTCGTATCGTGCAGCAGGCTCTGAAATGGTCAACCACTCGCTCATCTAACTTAATGAAATGCGTGGTCAGAAGGTGTGCGCCATATATGAAGTTTGCGGAGTTTCTTTCAACTGTTACGACTGTTCAGAGAAACCATGATTATGAGATAACAGATTTCTATGCTCTTTAGGTACAGAGAGGACGTGTTCTTCATTGAGCTATTTAATTTTCACTACCTAGCTGATTTTCATTTTTATCTCGAGACGATAAGAAGATCACAAATTTCAAAAAAAATTCGGGAAGAAAAGAATCTTTTCTGAGAGTCAAAGTTATTCCATTTACATTCCTACTTTATGGAGTACATGCACATAAATTTTCATCACAATCCGATGAAAATTAGAAAAATTATGGATAATTTTCACTACCTATCTAGTATCTACTTCACACCCACCCTGTAGTTTTGCAAATAAAGGTTATTAAAATTGCAACTTTAGAATCTGTAGCCTCTCATATTTTTAATAGTTTTCGTGGCGCCATGTCGCTGTCGTGGTCATACTACGTCATCGCTGCTCAAGACCCCAAGCCAGTCAAAGACAAGATGACTTTTTCCGAAAATGTCAGTGGGCACATGTGTGTCTTTGCAGAAATTTTGATAGAAATTTAGTTTGAATTTTAGAAAAAAAATTGACAAGAGTAGCGCAGAGAGCAGCTCAAGTGCCCGTTAAAATTTCAACAGTTCGAGATATCATCTTCGCATAGAAACAGGACCCCGGAAATGGACAGCTTTTTGCATCGAAATTTGTCTCCCCGCCTTTTACTCAAAGAAGGATCCACTCAAAAATTTGAGATTATTCACAGTAGCACTCAAAACTGCTACTTCGTGGTAAAAATTGGTAATCAAAATGATTTGTAGTTCCTTGGAAAGCTCCAAGTTGAAAATTGCCTAAATTATAGTATGATTTTTTCCATAGTCAACATCACTTGTGAGCCCGCAATTTTGATCTCACGTTTAGGACCTTTTGACGGGGAGATGTATTTGGGCTGGTGTGGATTCATGAAATATGAATGTAGAAGCCGAAAAAAAATGTGTCAATATTTGTCCCCGTGTTTGCCTCCCCCCCCCCCTAAGATCGGGTGTCCCAACTCGTACGAAAATTTTTTGGAAAACATTCATGTAAAATATAATGAAACATTACATGAAACAGCATAATGAAACCATTAATGAAACATTAATGTTTTGTCTACGGAAATTTGGCCATTTCATTAGTATTTTCATTAATGTTTCATGTAATGTTTCATTAGTATTTCCATTAGTATTTACATTACATGGAGCATACGCATGGTTCATTAATGTTCCCAGTACTGTTTCATTAATGTTCACAGTACTGTTTCATTAATGCTCACAGTACTGTTTCATTAATGTTCCCAGTACTGTTTCATTAATGTTCACAGTACTGTTTCATTAATGCTCACAGTGCTGTTTCATTAATGTTCCCAGTACTGTTTCATTCATGTTCCCAGTACTGCTTCATTAATCCTCACAGTACTGCTTCATTAATGTTCCCAGTACTGTTTCAGTAATGGTCACAGTAGTGCTTCATTAATGCTCACAGTACTGTTTCATTAATGCTCACAATACTGTTTTATTCATGCTCACAATACTGTTTTATTCATGTTCCCAGTACTGCTTCATTAATGTTCCCAGTACTGTTTCAGTAATGGTCACAGTACTGTTTCATTAATGCTCGCAGTACTGGTTCATTAATTTTCCCAGTGCTGTTTCATTAATGCTCACAGTACTGCTTCATTAATGCTCGCAGTACTGTTTCATTAATTTTCCCAGTACTGTTTCATTAATGCTCGCAGTACTGGTTCATTAATTTTCGCAGTACTGTTTCATTAATGTTCCTAGTACTGCTTCAACGTTGTTCCTAATGCTATTTCATAAATGTTCTTAGTAATGTTTCATTAATGCTCCCCGGCACTTTCATTTGTGGTCTGCGATAATGCACCATAATTATTTCTAGAATAATCCTTCATTGTATAATGTGCCATTATTAACAAAAAGAATACCATCATCAAGTTTGTATGACACTTTTTATTCCAAAGTACATGTATCTGCTTATCTACCGAGCACTATCTATCTACTTGTCTCTAAAAGAGTTACCCATTACAAATACAGACAGCATACGTCCATTGTTCTCATAATTCCTCGGTTGCCGGTTCTTCCAAGTCTCTTAATGTCGACTTTGATGTTGCTGAAAGAAGACGGAACCCTTTTTAATAAACTTTTTTGGTAAATCACTGGTATGACAATCATGCGTTTAAATGCTGTGACGAAGTGTTTTGAATTAAAATTGAAATTTGAATTTTCTCCAAAAAATCCATTTGATATTCGATATCAGATAGGATGAAAACCTACAACTGCTACATGTATGTGCATGTTCCTATATTAGCACGCACTAATGTAATCACATACACATACATCACAATCACATACATTTAAGAATTTATTTCAGTTTATTGTAGAGGTAAAAAAATTGGGTCATTAATTCTCGGTAACCCAATTTGCATATTTTTGTTCTATTATTTTTGATTCTAGGCCGACCGGAAACTATAATTTTTTTCTATTAAATGTTAGTATTATTTGCAATAGTGTTTTCTATTTATGATATTTTGTCACAATACTGTGTGCCAATGACACATTACTTCAGCTATAACTAAGTGCACTATACGGTGTGTAGGTCTGCATGTGAACTGTAGTAGGTCTACATGCATGCATGTTTTCAATGCACGTTGCTATTTGTCAGCAGGTTACAATTTAAAAGTAATTTTCAATTGATGTAAAAGTCTATTCCCATTAAGCCAGCTACAGAAAAACAGAAGAAAACACGTTTAACTGTTTTGGTGTTGAGCTAGTAGAATCATAATTTGATATCTATAAGCATTACTTGAACATACCATAGTGTTACTTACATTTGATATGTTATGAGAATCACCACTAACTGATTGCTTAAAGGCTTCTAGAGCAATGGTATCTGACAGAAAATTCACTGTCATCACCTTGCAAAATACAGGCAGCATTCAATGCATGACTTCGTGGTACGTTAGTAATTGTGATTTGACTTTTTTAAATTTATTTATTTATTTACCCGGAAAAATTTATATAGCGCTGTACCCTAAAAGGCTCACAGCATTAAAACGAACAATGAAGTCACAAATTACATAAAATTATCATAAAATAGAAGAAAAAGTGTTAATGAGCAAACAGCTCTTCAGGCGATGCTGCGCGCTAAATATTCAAGGTCATTCGTGTTCGTGTGAACGATCTGAAATCGGTATTTTGAATTACATGTATATGCGCATAAAATAAACTGCTTGTAAATTAATGTTGTTAATTAATGTAATTATGAATACAAAACTGCAGCCACGCTACTGTACTATAATAGTAAATGCATTATAACTGCCTACCGTTTTCCTTTCGTAATTCCTTGATCTTCCGCTTCAGTTCGTTTTCTTTTAACTCTGTATGCGGTTTGTCAGATTTCTTGTTGCATTCTGGATCTTGGGTCACATTGTTTGAAAAAATTGCAAGAAGTCGTTACACTTTTTTGTAGCAATCATTCAAATTTTCTAGACTTTCCTCTGCTGTTTTTCGACAATGACGGGATTAGACGCGACTGTGTATGATATAGCGATGAGACGACAACTACGAGGCGAAAAGGTCACTATGAAATTCTGAATTACGTCCAGCGCATTGATGAAATGGTCCGTGTTTCGGCGTTGCATGTCGATTACCCAATAGAGACGATAGCATTTAACTTCGAGGAAAGTCGATAAATGCGCATAGGAAGAAACTGATGGCTCACGCGTTGTCATGACATGACGTCACTGCGGTGACACACAATAGGGAAGCATGAATAATCCAAGGTAAGGACTTCTAAATGTAGAATGGTACATTAATGTTTCATTAATGAAACATTAGATGAAACCATTGCAGTTTTCATTAATGAACTTTACATTAATGTTTCATTAATGAAACATTAGATGAAACCATTGCAGTTTTCATTAATGAACCTTACATTAATGTTTCATTAGATGAACCATTAGTATTTTCATTAATGCTTTATCATGAAATGCTGAAATTTCATTAGTCATTAATGAAACAATACATGTTCATTAGATGAAACATTAATAAATTGCAAAATTATTTTCGTACGGGAAAGTGTATATGTGTATAGGCCAACCATTGATCTAGAATGTGTATTTGGGTCGAAGATGTCATACCAGCTTTGACCGCTTGCCACAGACTAGGTGGACCAACCACTGTGACCTTAGGTCGATTGCTTTACATAGATATCGGACATGATGCTTGCTAGGTGGCAACAGAACTATGCAGTCGAAAGTACAGCGTGTCCCAAAAGTCGCTAAAAACTTTAATTGCAGATAGTAGCTCTCCTATTACATCGATTAGTCTGAAAGTTTGACAGTAGAAACTACACATGATGGGGTTTTGGTACTTACTTACACATGGTTCCTCCCTGATGACTCCATACATAGCAAACTTAATTTTGTTTTTTAGGTTTCTAATTTTCACCTTTTGTTATTTTTAGTTAGCTCTCGTCAGGTCCATGACGAACTCTTATTACAGTTCTTATTTGATAAAAATTAAATCGTTTATAAGTATTAATTTATTTCCCTTACCGTCTTCAGTTGAGTAGACTTGCCTTTATACGTATTTCAGTACCTGCTCTTTACTAGAGTAGGTTACTCTATGTTGTCAGTATTAATTTATATTCATTCGTTCATGACTTTTAATTACCTAATTATTTACAAGATTCTCCACTAGGGTAATTGTTTAACTTTGGCGTCTTCCGTTTCCTGGATCCTTCGAATTTTTTTGACCGTGTCGTGTCTTGATTTGATTATAATTATTCCATTTAACGTCGATTGCTCCATCCATGTTGGGTACGACGATTCGCTTGTATGGCGGCTCTCCATTTCGCTCGGTCGTTTGCATCTTCGACACGGAGCCCGAGCGCTAGAAGGTCTTCGTTGATGTTATCGCTCCATGTCTTCTTTGGACGTCCAACTGGTCGGCGCCCATCCACTCTCAATTTCTGCACGCGCTTCACCCATTGACATTCGTCCTTTCTTTCTACGTGGCCACACCATCTTAAACGACGTCTTCTTATGGAGTCGCCGATAGGCTCCAGGCACACTCTAGCTCTCAGCTCCTCGTTTGAAATGCGGTCGCGAGAGGAGACTTCGCACATCCGCGCGTCCTGTGCCACTGCAACGCTTGTGAGTCCAAAATTGACATATTGTGCACTTGATGGAATTGGAACCGACACCTTTGCGGCACACTGCACATGGATCATGGCCAGAGGGTTCTGTCTCGCCTTTGACAGGGTGTGAAAGCATGACCTTTGTCTTACTGGAGTTGACGATCAAACCTTTACTGTGAAGAACGCCCTTCCAAGATGCCATTTTGCCCGCAAGCTCTTCCTCACTCTCAGCCACCAGGAGTAGATCATCAGCAAAAAGAGCCTCCCAAGGTAGGCCATTTCTCACGCTCTTTGTAACGGCTTCCAGAACACATGTGAGTAGAAGAGGGCTCAGGACCGACCCTTGGTGAACGCCTGCACTTACATCGAACTCTCTACTGTCAACAGAATTCCATCTCACTACCGACTTTGCGCCGTCAAATAGAGTCATGATCGCTCTCACCAACCATTCGCAGACTCCGAGATTGCGTAAAGCCCAACTCACAACAGGGCGAGGAACACGATCGAATGCCTTCTCTAGGTCGACAAAAGCCAGATACAGGCTTCTCTTCTTTTCGAGGTACCTTTCTTGCAGTTGACGGACCAAAAATATTGCGTCAGTGGTTCCTCTACCTGGCATGAACCCAAATTGCATTTGATCGATGGTGACCGTTTCACGAATTTTCTGCTCCAACGTGCGCTCGAATATCTTCAATACCTGGTCCATGAGTTTGATGGCCCTATAGGAATTGAAAGATTGAGGATCGCCTTTGCCTTTGAATAGTGGAATGATGACGCTTCTTTGCCAATCAGATGGAATGCATTCTTTCGCAAGGATAACATTAAACAGGTTTGTTAACCAGTCCACTGCGATAGCACCCGAAGCTTCGATCATTTCGATAACGACACCGGAAGGACCTGGAGCTCTTCTTCTGCGGCTTTTCCGCATGGCACTTGTTACATCCGCTTTAGACAACTCAATACCTGGACCCTCAGTCAGCATAGCATCCTAAAGGTACTCGGACTGATTCTGAGTATTCAGTAAGGAGCTCATAAAGCTTCGCCACTTTTCACGCAACGTCACCTCATCTGTCAACAAGTTTCCCTCGTCATCTTTCATGTAGGCAGGAGGAGTGGGGTCCTCCCTCTCGTTCTTCATTTGCCTTGCGACCTTGAATATGGCCTGACCAGAGTAGCGGTGTTCCAGATCTTGCGTCAACTCACACATTTTCATCTGTTGAGCGCTCCAAACCGTTAGCCGTGACTTTCGCCTAGCCTCGTGATAACTTTCGCGATCTGACTCCTGATCTGACCTTCGCCACACGGAATACCAATGCTTCTTCTCCGCAACTGCTCTTTCCACTCCGTCGTTCCACCACCAGGTTTCCCTAGTGCGCGCGGGGCCCTTTGTTTTGCCGCATGTTAATTCAGTTGCCTCGAGCCAAATGGTCTTCATTGCACTCCATTTATCCTCCACATTTGTCGCAATCTCCACTTCACTAGCTCTTCTCTTCACCTCGGCTTCAAACCTTTCACGGACGGCCTGATCACGAAGTTTCCATAACTTCAGTCTGGGGACAAACTTCTTCCTTAAGGTTTTGATCTTCTTGATGGAGTAATCGGCGACTACAAGGCTGTGTTGTTGGACGCATTCTTCATTTGGTATTGCCTTCACATTTAGAACTTCCTTCAAATCTCTCTTTCGGACAAGGACGAAGTCTATCTGGCTCTTGTTTCCACCGCTATTATACGTAATAAGGTGGTTCTGCGGTTTCGCGAAGAAAGTGTTGCATATAGCCAGATCAAACATGTCACCTAATTCGAGAATGCTCTCTCCGTCGTTATTTCGAACTCCGTATCCTCTGCCTCCATGCACTCCTTCATAGCCATCGCTTTGACGACCCACGTGACCATTTAAGTCACCACAAAGGATAATGGATTCGGCTGTGTTGACATTTCGCATTGCATCGTGCACTGATTTCCAGAAATCTTCCTTTTCGTCAGCTTTTCTTCCTGTTTGAGGGGCATAACCGCTAACAATAGTGAAGGGACGGCGGTTAATTAGCAGTTTCAACACCATTAACCTGCTGCTGATGCCATGCACGCATGCTACAGTTTCGATTAATTTTTCAGCTATCAACACGCCCACTCCAGCAGTCCCATCTTCGCCACCGCTCCAAAAGAACTTGAACCTTGAACCACTCGGACCAAGCCATTTTGCACTTTTCCCTCTCCACCTCGTTTCTTGGACGCAGCAAATATCCACGCGTCTCCGTCTTAACACCTCAATCAACTCGCCAGCTCTTCCGGACATGGAACCAATGTTCCATGTTCCCACTCTGAGTTTGTCAACCATCTCACCTCTGCGTAACGCATCAGGCAGCGTGCCGTCATTAACCGCTACGCATGAGGTCCCGTCTCCCACCATTCTTTTTTTCGTAGGCTGGTGGAGACGCCCACGGGGTGCACTGGGCTGCACCCTGCCCATTTCATTTATTGCCATTTCCATACAAGCATTGAAGTAGTATTTTATGGCCGGATGCCCTTCCTGACGCCAACCCTTTCTGTCTGGGTGGGACCCATAGACTTGCCAATCCAAAATCTACCAAGGCAGTAGAGGATTTGATTAGGCAGAGTTACCTTCTCTGCAAAGTGTGGGTACCAAAAAAGTTTCGATGGCATTTCCTCCATCAGGGTTCCAATACCCTCCCGGATTGTCCGGGTAAAGCCAGGTTTTTGAAGCTTGATTTAGTTACTACCGGCAAGAAAGATGGCAGTATCCGGGGAGCACGACCTACAAGCGCCACCAAGTAGGTATTTCAAAAGGGGGTCGGAACCTGGACCTAGTGAACTCGTGGACGTACAACCAATGCCCCCCATGGTAACAACCAATGGTAAATAGTAAATTTGTCTTCATTCGACTTCTGAAAGGTATGTTATAGAATGTTGTGTATTACAATAAATTTTAAGCTTTTTTAATCAATTACAAAAATGTAATCTAATTATTTTTTCCTAGAATATCAAATTTTACACAAAAGTAGAGTTCATGAATGATCAGTTACATTCACAATCACTCAATGTGTCCACCATGATATTATTGAATCATTTGGAGGCGATCAACAAGTGACCCAAGTGCCTGCTGTACATCATCTGTTTAGAAGGTTCTCCGCCGCACGAATGATCCTGGCTTTCAGGTTGGCTATTGTCAACGGTTGTCCTTGGGCATATACAAAACGCTTTAAATTTTCGCAGTAGCAAAAGTCAACTGGTGTCAAGTCTTGAGACCGCGGAGGCCAGAAGTCGGGGAGAAAGCGACTGATTGCGCTATCCGTGGTGAAGTTGGTCTCTAGAAACTTCTTCAAGTTGCTCTTGATGTGGGCCCGAGCACCGTCCTGCTTGAACGTGGTTGTCGAACATATTCTGTGAGTCTTCAAGACTGGAATCACATGAATCACCAGCATGTGTAGGTATCTATCGCCGTTAATTGTACCGCATTCAAAGAAATATGGAGGAATCATAAGTTAACCACTGAATCTGATCCAAACGCACAATTTGGGAGATTGAATTGGCTTTTCTGCATGATAGTGGGGATTGCTGCGACTCCATGCGTAGACATTGCTCGTGTAGACCGCTCCATCAAGGTGATAATGCGCTTCGTCCGTCCAAAGCACGTTCTCCAAACTGTCAAGCTGATTATTGATGACCTATTCCGCAAATTATCTTATTTCTGGTGATGTAAGTGACATAAGAGTTTCAGTCGTCAACGAAATCGACTTCGTGTCCGAATGGTGTGCCAACAACCGATTGACATTGAATATCCAAAAGTCCAAATTAATGTTACTCACGAAATCAGAAATAAGTGAATCTACTACAATGCCTCTTCCGAGGCTTCGCGAAATGAATGTACTCGGTGTTATGCTCGATGACCGCCTGAGTTGGAAGGCTCATACAAGGTAAGTTATCACCAAGGCAAACCAGCGCTTCCACATCCTTCGTCGTCTGAGATCTTTATTATCGGACTCGGATCTACACAAAGTCTATGTTTCGTTGATCCGCTCACTTTTTGAATATGCTGCTCCAGCGTTTGTTGGCATGAATAAGGCTCTCTCAAAGCAGCTTCAGCGTGTCGACAACAGAGCCCATCGAATGATTTGCAGGACGTACTATGGCAGCGGGAACACACCAAAATGCGCTTGTCTCAAGAACGAGATCCAAACGAGGAGATTAGTCCAAAGCAAGAAACTGTTTCACCGTATTGCTGGACATACTGAGCACTACCTAAACGTTTACATACCGAAACGTCTACGTAGCCAGTATTCTGTGACATTGTGTCGTACATATAAAAAGAAAAACACATTTTTCCCATTTGTAACAGCTTTAATCAACTCTGATTTGTGTATGCGTTCTCAACAGTTTTAATTGATGTATGTGTAAAGTTATATTTTTGTCACTTCTTGTCATCACTCGATACCATATTTTATGAATGTCACGATTTCCATTTTTCCTTCAAATATACGCTCATTATTATTATTATTATAAATTGTCTTCGCTTCTCGAAGTCAAATGGTTGTAGCTGATGGCGGATCGATAATCGCACTTTTGATAATGAAGCTTCTTTCGAATAACTCGATGAACACTAGATCGATCGCCTCCAAATGATCCAAGAATAATATGGTGGACACATTGAGTGATTGTGAATGTAACTGATCATTCATGAACTCTACTTTTGTGTAAAATTTGATATTCTAGGAAAAAATAATTAGATTTCATTTTTGTAATTGATTAAAAAAGCTTAAAATTTATTGTAATGCATAACATTCTATAACATACCTTTCAGAAGTCGAATGAAGACAAATTTACTATTTACCAAAACCCCATCATACGTAGTTACTACTGTTAAACTTTCAGACTAATCGATGTAATAGGAGAGCTACTATCTGCAATCAGTGTTGCCACAGCGGCGGAATTGGCTGAATCAGGTTACTCAATTTAGTATGCATCATTATTTACATAGGCTAAATTGCGTGATGTACGTGCGTGTGACTGTAAATCGATCCCCAAAATTGCTTTATCTATCTTTAATAAAGCGATTCATACATAGGTCTAGGAATCGGCACACCTAGACCGTCGCGGCGGAATTCTTGCCAGTTGGCCGCTGTGGCAACACTGTCTGCAATTAAAGTTTTAGGCGACTTTTGGGACACGCTGTACATATATAAAGTCACACACATGTTTTTCCATCTCCGAATTGCCATATGATCATTTGAAATTTTCATCTTTATTGTTAATTTGCGTTAATGAGGAAATGAGAGATACGGACATAACGATATTAATTCGATGAGAAATAGTGAGATTGGAAAGTAAACCAGACTGCTGAATCCTTCCAAAATTTTGCCGTGATAGCGGCCTGATCACGGTATAATGATCTGACACGGTATTACAAAAATTCATCTGAACTCAACATCGATGTCGATGGCTCCAATAAAATCCATGAAGCCAACATCCATAAGCAGGGCTGAGAGTCGGGAGCTATCTACGTTGATACTTTGAGTTCCACTTGCTTACTTCATCGTTTTACATCTCTTCTTACCAGTTCCTGGTCTGGACGATGTTGCGATGATCCGTTTCCCCTTCAGTCGTTCGAGAGCAGTGTCCTCCGACAACTCTAGAGTTTCAAGGCCTTCTTCAATGTAGACTTGCCCTATATACAGGCAGGAAGTCTTCTTAGGTCTTCCTGCTGGTCGACAACCATCGACCGACAAATGGCCAAATTGCATGAATTCGTGTGTGAATTCATGATTTCACATCATTATATCGTGATCAAAGCAGGGATGCGGAGTCGGAGTTCTATCATTTTTGGTGTAGTCGGAGTCCTATCCACCAATAGGACCCCGGAATCCGGCCGATAACAAGACCAGAAATATAATACAAACAAACAAATTATTTATCTTCGTGCAGAGCTGCAGCGGTCTTGATGTCAACTTTCTCCGTCAAACAAAAGTACAGAGACAGCAGTGCATGAAAAGTTTGCAATAGTTGAGGGAATGAACCGTGATAGTGAAAAAAGGATTGTCAATTCACTTGGTGATTTAGTAGAGAAGATAAGCCTTCCTAGCCTCGATCACAACTACACAGCAAAGGTCACATCAGAGACAAAAATGAAATGCTAGTTTGTTTGAGAACACTACCTCTTACCCTGACGTTAATCGTGTGTGATGGCTCCTCTAAAGTGCATATTAAAATCGAAAGTGTACTCATATTTTTGGAGAAGAATGGGGATTTTCCTGCCTGGTAGAGACTGGAGAAAACCGTGTGAAGCACACATCAACAAGATGGGAGGAACCGAGTCGTATGCATCCAACAAGCGACATTTGATAAACTTTCATCGAAGATGATTGATAATTGATACAGCAATGACCACTAAAAATAGGTTCAGGTAAGCCTGTAATGATCTATGATGTAGATTAACAGTTTATTTTTAAAAGAACTAGGTTTTATATACTTGCCACCCGTAGTCGGATTCCTATCAAAGTGAAAGGACTCCGCATCCCTGGATCAAAGATGTGAGAGATAGATGTCTATTTCAGCAGTCTGATGTACGGATGAGTGCACTTACCGTTTAGCTCTGAAGGATGCACGTATATGTCTGGATTTTAACGGGAATATCACAAAGCAGTCTAAACACAAAGTCGGTTCTAAAGTTCGACTGAATGCATAAACTGCAACGTTGGGTATGATATCGTGATCGCGATTAGTGGTCCGAGTCAGAAGATCGCTGCACCATAGAAACAAATAGCTATCTATTTTCAGAATCACTTGCTAGGTTAATGTAGCGAAAGCTCTCACTTTGACTCAACACCTTGATGTCCAATTTCGAGTGTTTCGACGAATTAGGGAACTACTGTTAAAGTCAGCTTTCGACAAGCAAATCATAGAATGAAATTCATTTCGGACCTCCAAAGTTGTCGCCATTATAGAGAAGAACACAGAGCAAATGTTTGCGCTAATAGCTATGATGCACTTTCACCTACAATTTTCAAGAAATTGCATTTTTGCACCCAGTCGTATACCACAGTCTCCGCAAATTCATATGAACTCTTTGGAAGCCATCAAAATTTTCCTATATGGTTCTGTGATTCTTCATTCTGTTGCACGTAGCAAAATTAAAAAATGTCGATTATTTGGCAAATTTGATAAGTGTTCTACATGACCTCCAGTGGAGACTTGACAATAGCGAAACGATAGTCCAGCTCATGCTATACGTCAGAAAGCATTTGCAGATATTGGTGATCACGTGAAATAATAACAGCTCATAAACTATGAACTATGAACTATTTTACTATTAAATAAAGAGACAATATATGACAATAATCAACTGCATATTTGCTGATCACCCTTACATTAACACGGTGACCTCTCAAATACTACATGCTGTTTGTACCATACCTAAAAGTTAAGTCATTCCACATTTTTGAAATGTTTGCCATAGAGCCATTGTTGTAGTGCCGTGCTATGGAGTCATAAAACCATTTATAGCATGATGTACAATACCCGTCATCTTTACAGGTATTTTGGAACTCATTCCGAGGCTCCACCTTAATAGATGTACAGGTGGGTGATGTGTTTGGGAGATCCGGAGGCTGTGGTGGGGCGGTGCTGCCCGGATAAGAAGTGCTTGGAAGAATTTCCATGATCTGTTGTCAGTCCTGACGAATAAAGGGATTTCTCTCAGATGCAGGGGTCATGTTTGCAAACCATGTATAGGAAGCGTACTGTTGTATACTTCGGAGACATGGCCCATCAAAGCAGAAGATCTCGCACGCCTCATCAAGAACGAGAACTCCATGATACGATGGATGTGTGCGGTCATGCAGCTGATACTTAATGAGAGACGCTCGATATGTGACCTACAGAGGATGCTTGGCCTGAACAATTCGGAATTTGAACAATCGCTTAAGGTGGTGCGGTCACCTCCAAAGAATGTCCACCTGCAAGCGGCCGAGGCGAGTAATTGATCTTCGAAATTCCGGTTCCGAACATCAAAGGCGGTCAAAGGAAAAAGTGGATGCACAATGTCAGAAAGGATATGGTCATGGTGAAAAATTCACTTTCTCTCCTTTATATTTATTGACCGATGGTAAGTTAAAATAAGTATAAGCAATAAAATGCCAACGCTTCGTGCCACTGACACTTCGATGGGCCGACTTCTGTACAACAGTATTTGATGACCCACATTAAATTACCAAGTCGGCCCATCGAAGTGTCAGTGGCACGAAGCGTTGGCATTTTATTGCTTATACTTATTTTAACTTACCATCGGTCAATAAATATAAAGGAGAGAAAGTGAATTTTTCACCATGACCATTAGTAACAGCCTCCTTTTCCTGACCATCAATTGGAGGAAGGATATGGAGCTCCTAAATCTCAACCCTCGACTTGTGCAAGTACCGACGGCGTGGAGGCGCACCCATGCGAACTATAATCGACGTAGCCCAAATGTCGCACCATCAAACCTGTGGCCCAACCGACAATAAACGAGGAGTGAGAATAACAGTAATTAGGCTATAATACAATGAAATCGGATGATTGTTTTCAAACACTGTGGTCGGTAGTCTCCATGACACAGTGGTTAAGTGCTTGGCCTAGCGATTTTTTTCGTCCGAAGGTCGAGCCAACCTCGGGGGGGGGGGCGTGACGTGGGATAGTGACGTTGAACTATCCTGCATTCGGAAAAATAGTGAAAAATTAAAGATTTCGGTGCAGCTTCATTTTATGAGAAATTTTGAATCACAAAGTCAATCGAATTTCTTGAGCTGCCTTCAGTCGGCAAAAATGTGAGCTTGAGAAGAATTCTCGTTCTGCATGGTTTACGCTGCGGTAATCAACATTCTGCTTTAGTGATTTCTCGTCATCGTTGTCTCTAATGCTAACTTCCTGTAGAAATGGATTTGTTATTTTTGAAAATTTTTGATTTTCTTCGTTTGACATGCGTCGCAGTAAAAGGGAACGATTTTCGGTAGATAGTTATCTAATTCTATCAAACAATGTTCGAATGAAGTAGCGGTTCTTTATCAGAAGATTTTCATTCAGGATATTCGTTATTAATAGGAATAATTTCTGGCTCGGAAAGTCATTCATGCAGAATGTCTTCTAAATCATTCAGATTAGTAGGAAGCTGCAACTTATCGGTAATCCACGCTCCAATTGATACAAAATGTTAAGTCATGAATCTAACTGAGCTTGAACATGTCGGTTTTCAAGTCCAGATCCGTTTTGACTCCGAATATCGCAAAATTAATAGTTTTTGCAGGTGACTATCTTTAAGTAGGTTCGTGAGACTAATCGCTTAATCAATCTATTAATGTAGCACATTTTCAATCATGTACCAAATGCTATGTCAAAAAATTAAATTTTGAATGTTTTAAGGACGAGAGATAATACTTGGTTTCGATTTGTAAAATTTTATTCGCAAATTACGACGGGGTTGTCTTCTAGCAACGTCGTCAGCAGCTGTTGTGTGAAGGTTTATAAAAGTCATCTCTTTATAAACTTTCACATGGCGGTTACTGAATACGTTGGATCGATCTTACAAGTCACAGGACGCTAAAGGCCGGTTGTATCTTCTTTTAAGATGTTTGATGGAAGTGGACGAACCTATGAACCAGAGGTGTCCCTCAGCAGAAGATTAAAGGCAAAGAAGCAGAAAATCGAAGAAAGGAATGTGGGAATGATAAATGAATATAATTGAGTCCTATTTTACGAATTCAATGTCACAAGTCGAGACCAAACATTTTCTCTTTTCACAGGAGTATTAATCAAAATGACTTGCAAGGTGTGACTAAAAATTATTGAAACTATTTCAGAAGACCAATTTAATGGACGATTTTACTATTATCGATGATACTTATGAGACATGCATGGCTTGAGCTCATTATTTATAAAAATGTGATGAAAATAAATAAAACTACCTATCTTCAGCACGTTCTGAAAAACCCTCCCATTTTAAGTGCAACGAGATAGAAACATTAGCGTGTATCGTGTAAATTCAATCAGAAATGGTTTCAGTTAATCACCTTTTTTGTCAGATTTTCACGGAGATCTACCAAACTTTGTTAGAAAGTGCTAGAATGAGGACATTCTGCTGAACTGGACACTCATTTGGCTGCATGATCTCCACCATATTCAGTCACATTGCCACAATGGTCTAAGAGATTTTTTGACTTTGGTCTGAACAAAATTCGTGTTTGGCGACAAAACATGGTGAAAGCATTCGATACCATTTCGAAAAAATGACCGTCTGTAATGCCTCGTTGCATTCACGTTTGCATATCTATGATAATTAGCGATAATCACTTGAGATGGCAATCGGAGAGGCTCAAATTTTTATTAGATAATTACTGTAACGCTACTTTACTGCGACACGTCGAATTGTAGGCCATAGATATGTTATTACATCTTCTCTCATGAAAGTCAATACTTTTCAGTTACACCTTACATGCCTTATAACATTATATGCCTACAAAACATGTAGTATCCCGATTCTTGGTCAATTACATGAAAGGTTCAATGTTAACCACTGAATTTTGTTTTGAATGCTAAATCTGACGGTCATTAATTTAAGATGCTGCCTTAACTCAGATATATTTATTTACTACTAGAGAGAATTCAGCGTCGAGCCCACCACATCATTTGTGGTGAGAATTGTCATTGCTCCTGTTTTCCGGACCTGAGGTCGCGCAGACAAAGCGCGTCAATGCAACTGATGTTAATTGCTTCTAATAACCCTCAACATCCACTCCACAGCTTTTGTCCGACAAAGTCCAGTTTTTCAGGACGCTTCATGCAGCCAATTGTTCGAACTACACGTAGACGAAACATTTTTTTCCCAAAGACAACTATCATTGTCAATCAGACAAATGACGACTGACTTTGCCGATGATTATAGTATTACTTGACTTGAATGTAGCTTATAACGATCACTTTCAAATGTTTATCCATGATTTTCATTGTAATTGAAAAATGAACATCTATCTCTCTCTTTTTTATTCATGAAAGTTATCTCATGTCAAATAAAAGTAAAAACTAACACTGAAGACGCATCAGAATGAAGAAGTTAAACATTCCAATCTCAATAATGAAAACCAAGAGTATTTCTGCAAAGCCCTAAATTATTATCCTTGAAAAATGTACTTTTTAAAACTTATTGATGACTTCAAGCATTGCACATGAACTGAATTTTCGGCCACTCAGCCTGCTTCAGGTACAAAACTTATAATCATCAATATTATTTCTAATGTGCATTTTCAAGGATAATAATTTAGGATCTTGACAGAAAGACTTTTAGTTTTCATAATTTCAATTTAATTTGCTGATAAAACGGAATTTTAATACTTTATTCCAATCTCAGGAAGACAAGGTATGATGTTTCATTCTGAAAGCAGTGTGTTCTGCCGTTCGAATGAAGATGGCTTTGGAAAAGTCCCGCTCGCTATGAGCATGTGCATTAGCTCTGGTTTGGGCACATTTTCTCTGAACACTTGCAGATTATCTAACTGACCACCTGATTCAATTGATCAGAACATTCCGACTTGATGTCTCTCCATCCAAGTATTTTCGTTCGGGTATTTGCCGAAAATTTCAGGCTTGGACCCGATTGCTGCTGTTGCAAGGGGTATAGGCTGTAAGTATTTTAGATTAGGATCCAAGTATTTTCTGTAAGTATTCCTTAAGAGGATGATTTGTAGCTGCAGGAATTAGAGGGTACACAATCATGTGCATCTCTAGAGTGTTTGTTCTGCTTTGTGAACTGTGGAGGAGTGCGTTCATAAATTCGCTGAGGCACGTGCGACATGTGTGTGCTTGTTTGAGTAGTTGTTTTGTTGTCGTATTGAGTGGGTTTGTGGTGTACTTTTCCGGGCTTATTTTTTCTGTGAGGAGGTGGTTGCATAATGAGAGGATGTACTCGTTGGTGGTTTTGAAAATTTTCTTGTTTAAAAAGCCGCTTGTTGACATTTGTCTGAATAATTCTCGAGGACTACTTAGAAGAAGAAAAAATGGGTTAATTCGGACAGTAACAACTTATATAATTCTGAACAAACAGAAACAGTAAGAACAAATTGAATAAACGCTAAAGAAAGTCTATGTGCATTTGGTACACTCAGAAAAGGGATCACCACCATAACACCTGCCACAGAGCCACTCAGCACACGTCACAAATTGAGATCCAGTCGGGTCCACTGGAATTAATGAAGTCATGTCATTGCGATAGCATCTGAGAAATATCCTCTCGTGTTGGAGTAGATTGACCGGGTTAAACTGGACTATTAGCCGATTCACATATTTTCTTCAGTGCACTGAAAATTGCACTGGTTCTGGAACAAGTTCCCAAATAAATGAATCGGCAAAGCGCGCATTTGAATTTCATCAGTACGTGGTCATTCAAAAATATGCAGCTGCTCGGAGAAATTCACTTGTATATTGGGAAACATAGAAATTTCTGTGTTGGCCAGGAACGTGGAATGTGCGGGAATGCATTTCTCTGAATTCTAAGTCGATCCAACGCATTTAGAAAAGCCATTGCCTGGATGAACATCGAATGTCGCTTTCTTGAGTGCATCACGGTCGCAGCGTGTGGTGGCGTCCGGCAGTTCCGCATCAAATAACTGCGATAAATGATGAACGACTGAACGGCTGTATTAATTAGCTCAACACTGACACCTTTTTGTTTGCCGCTAATACTGGTAACTTTCGTGACCCATTTACTCGAGATAAATCAATTATTATTTTTAATTACTTGATTACTTATCTGTTTATTGCTTCATTATTCATGAAGATGGCCGTCCTGGTCTCTTGTCATATTCAATGAACCCATCTCTTGCATCTATTACGTGTAATTAGTATCTTGATAAGTACGTTGCCGTTTGACGATTTGACAAAAGTATGATTTGAATTTGAAATCATCTTTAATACAGTAACTAACAGATTCCTCAGCGTGGTTCTCAATTCTCTCATCATTCTTCCAAAAAGCATACAGCATATTGCATCTATCAGAACATCTTCGTCAACAATAGTCATTGCTTGCGCATCTTCCTCAATTAATTCATTCAATATAAAATGTAATCATCTATGATACAATCTTTTACTATGTGATTAATTTTTAGCTGGTCATATGTTTACTGTTGTTATAGAAACTCAGTGCACTCAGGCCTTGTTCTGCTTCTGAGGCAGAACAGGAAATCAGTGTTTTTCAGAACGACCTTGAAAATTTGATGTTGTTCTGAAAACAGAACACAGTAAATGAATCGGGTTTCGTCAAATTGATGTTGTTCTGGAATCAGAACATAAATAATGAATTGGCTATATGTTTTACTACACACGCTGACGTCAAGTATTCCAAGAATTGTGGTCGTGTGCATTTGGGTACAACCACCGCTGAGTCACAAGGAAAACGGCTGATTTTTAACTGTTTTATCGAGAAGTTTGACCAGATTGATTAACGAGAAACCGATAGATATACTCGATCTACCATAATGAAAAATCGTAGGAATATAATTTTCACTTACTTTCGAACTTTTGAGAACTGAATTTTCGTAGCTACTGATTCCCTCTTGCTGATTAATGTAAGTTTAACTTAAAGAATGTGTTTTTCTTTCAATAGATTAACTCGTTTTTGCTGATGTAATTTCAACTTAAGGAATGTGTTTTGACCTCGATGTTATTTAACAACAATACAACATGTATCTGGCAATTAAAGAATGATTACGTGTCCGAATTACCCCATATTACGGTATATCATACATCTGCGATAAGTGAACTTTTTTCCTCACCGGTGTTTTATTTTCCAAGAGACAATATAGCATTGCTTTCAAATGGCGAACACGCTTTAAATCAGATAAACTACTTTATTCTCATACTTAGACACAACATAAAGCACTCAGACCTTTGATCTTCGTGCCTTATCCTCTCAAAGTATTCGGAATAAGTAGTCTATCTAATACATGCGTAGACAGATGTGAAATTTTGAATATGCATTCGCAAAAGCTATCTACAAAATCACAGGACAACATTCGTAATGAATTGCCCATAGAGGTCGGAATGTCAGCTATATTTGCTTAAATAACTTTGATATCCGACCTCAATGGATGGAGTCACGTAATAAAAAAATTGGTCTCGGCATGTATAGATTAAGTCACGTAATAGCATAGAAGTGGATAATAGCACACTAGAATGGAAATTTGATATCTTGCCTATGTACAATGATAGCACATGGAAAAATCTATGGTTTGTAGATCAGATTCGATCTAAAACATTGTATCATAGTCAAACTATTTGCCAAGTTGGTTGTGGAAGTTGTTGACAGTAAATTGCAGGATTTTCATGAAGAGAATTGCAAGTGAGATGGCGGCATTGTTTCATGTGAAATAGCCTATTATTCCATGGATTAATGTAGTGTGTCTATTTGTAGACACTATTCGGTCTGGGTCATTATCGCTTCAAGAGTTGTGGCGACATGACTTTGTTGACCTAGTGCTAGA
Organism: Prostheceraeus crozeri; assembly: GCA_907163375.1. Taxonomy (NCBI): domain Eukaryota; kingdom Metazoa; phylum Platyhelminthes; order Polycladida; family Euryleptidae; genus Prostheceraeus; species Prostheceraeus crozeri. The sequence continues at coordinate 203,363 of CAJQUW010005679.1, read as the reverse complement.
CGATGAGGTCAGGGAAGTCAGCTCAAGCTGCTGACATCGCTACACTTCGCGTCATCGTCTTTAATTGAGAAAGTACTTGTCCGATTTGCATAAAGTTTTGCATGTGGGTACTCACATACGTGTCTCTAAAGTTTTGTGACGATTGATTCATTTCTACGGATTTTAGATAAATTTGAAAACATGGTGGGGGGAGATAACCCATAAGTACCGAAGTCGTTTTTAAACGTCGAGTAACAAAATTTCTCATCGGCGTTGGTTTTTTACTTTCAGTTATGTATCAATTTTCAAGATAGAGAGAAGTTGGAAAATGAATTGACATCAAATAATTTCGTGAAATTTGCCGCAAATGAAAAAGTTTCTCGATGCAATTTCTAATTCTGTAAAAGTTGTTGAAGCACGATAACTGCAGTCTTGATTCAGCTCGTTAAACTGCAACATGACAGAGAGGAAACATTACTCTCAGATGTTATACTATTTCGATTCACCTACAACACAGCAATGTGAACCTCAGATTTGCTGGTAATGCATGGTCCCATTAACTTGAAAAGTTAAGCTAACAAACATCTGGACTTGTAAGGGAATCGTTCTCAAACCATTAATAAGTTCTGCCTCTAGTTTTTTGTTGGAGTTATCAAGCATTCCATTTTCGTCGGAAAGGAAATTACTTGAGTGCTGAACGATGTTCTGAACGAATTCTATGAGCATCTGCTTTCGTTGCACTTCGCATACTTTCAGAACTCAATTTTATGTTGTGTGTGACTTTCATTTAATGCCAGACTAGAAAATAAATGATTTGTTTTAAGACCGCGTGCTGAAAGTTGGTTTTATGTTCACGCCAAATCTAGGAAGACAGATTTTAGTGATGCTTCTTTCCTCATCAAAGCATTTGTTTTAAAGGACTGATAGAGCAGTAAATCACGTTTCAGAAATTCCGAAATTCATTTATTTTACTGCTGCTCTTTCTGTTAGGGGATATGAACACATATATCATCGTGCCCGTATGACACATTTGTCACGCTGTTGTTTGATTTCAAACTGAGATTGAAGAGGGCCGCCGGTTCGGATTGGCTTCTTCTGAGCTTGTGGAAAAGGTTTCCATTATTGATGAAGTTGTTATTTTGTAAATAGAAAGAAAGGCCGCAATTTGAATTTAATTTATGCATAGCATGCACTACAGTGGTTCCAGTCTGAATCTAGATTGTTGGGGCTCCGAACGAAGATCATGCACAGTCGGGTTTGGTCTCCTTATATCCTGGAAAAATAAAAATCTTTACATTCATCAACCTGTGTAATAAGCCTATGTAATACATACATGTATTCCTCTCATGCATATTCACACAATGGAAAAGTTTTAGGCTAAATAGCATGAACAGATTACAGTAGACTAAAACAATGCGGTAGGATCACGCCAAAGATTAATTTCTATGGACCGTATGCATCAATGCGTTAATTTAAGAACAAACGTTATTCCATCAATAAGAATGGACGATTCGCATTACTAATCATGGCTTAGACCAAGCTTCCACGTTTCTGGGAAAAAACCAATGTTAGCTAGAAACGTGACACACTTAGCTAAGGAGCAATAACTGAACTGCGGGCAGCGGTGCGGGAACAGGCAAGCTTTCGGACTTGCTAGGGTGTGGGCACGGGCACAGGCCCCACCCCAGGTTATAACATAAAGGACTACATTACAGTGCACGAATATGCCAGCTATATTTATATCTTAAAAATAAGATGAGGCTTACTTTGTCTATTTTTGAGTTCGAATTTCAAACTAGGTATACCGTTAATTTACGTAGGCCTACAAGCATTAATCGACCTATAATACATGCTTATGTAGGTCCTATCTCTGATCCCAAATTAAAGACCCACAAATCAAATTTCTTTGAGCAAAAATAAAGAAAATTGTTCTTGCTAAGATGGTGAACTATTCGTTTGACGTCAATTAACTGCAACGTCCGACTACCTGACATACTATACATGGTTTGCCGAAGAAAGTTGTTCTCAATACGCTGAACTTTCCGATTATGAAGAAACCAGAAACGTAGGACTACCTGAGGCGAATCTACAGCGACTTTAAGTTGAGAATGGACAAATTCTCCTTATGTGTTCTAAGGTTTCTGCCCACCTAATAAGTTCTACATTAGGCTCTACATTGCATTTTATTTTTGTATGTTTTTTATGATATGATATATGTGCAGCAGAATTTATGTCCTTAACTGTACAAATATGATTGTCTTTATTGGAAGGGGGTCCGACACATCATTTTAGCAAAACGGGGATCCGAGTCCAAAAAAGGTTGGGAATCACTGTACTACAGCATGAAGACTTTCCCTTTCAATATCCGATTCAGTACCCTTTATTCATTTGTCCTCTAGCATTTCGTATTAATCTTGATATCAGTCTTAGACTGTCTTTTCTCTTGCTTGCTTCTGTGTTTCCACTCTCACGCCAAATTCATGATCACTTAGTCTCTGTAATCTCAGTCCAGCTTTGCACCTGAAGGAGAGCTGGCTGAAACATGTGTGGATCAAATTTAAAATCAGTTGCGGCCTTTGTCTTTATATGCAAAGTTGTAAAGGATAAGACTTTTTCGTGAGTTTGTTATCATCAGACATACAAAGTGACATAGCATGCTGTTGAGGTGTGATTTGTTTATTGTTTTGTTGAGTAAGTGCAGAGATTCTCTTCGTGGATGACTCCGAAATACTTGAGAAATGGTAGGTTGAATATGAGTTGATCAGTCAGTGACATGTAAGAGATGTTTGTGGCCATCGCGGAGTAAGATGATTTTTTGGTTTAAAATTTGACTTAATGGCCCTTCTTCCGTCCAAAATCAAGAAATATTTGGTTAGTTTTTATTTCTTGATTTTGCGCTGAAGAAGGGCCATTAAGCCAAACTTTAAACCAAAAATGACTATGTCTGTCATTTTGCGAAGTTCAACATATTTTATTGCGGGATTGAAGAGATTACCCTGTCATGTTATAATTCAATTTTGCAATGCTTCGCAACCATGCGCACCAAAATTCCAATGAAAATTGCCGCAAAGAAGGTTCTATAGACAGAACCCTCTTCAAGGCAGTTTTCATCGGAAATATGTGTGAAATGTATAGATGAAATGAACTTTTGATATACAGGGTGGCGCACGTAAACCGCCGGATTTTAAACTTTTATTACTCCTCAAATATTCATCCGATCGTCATGAAATTTCGACTCATACTAGCTTGGAGTATAGGATTTATGATGATTATACCTGTTGTACTGAAAATTGTCAGAAAATTTTGATTCTATTGACCGAATGACATGTACTCATTTTGTTGACATCGAAAATCTAGATCAGGTTAATTAACTTAACATGAATCGTATTCTGCACAACGAATTGTGCGCAGTCTTGAAGTGACTATTGTTCAGTTACTTCCATGTCATATAAAATACCATTCGGCGATTAAATCACTATCTGAAAAGAATAGATCATAGAAGAATGGATGATTATTCGGTTGCAGAACGAGCAAAATGCGCGGCTTGGTACGAATGGCTCAAGAGTCCAGTGGAGGTACAAAGGCTTTATCATTTAGAGTATGGCACGAACGCGAGAGCACCGGATGCCCGTACCATAAAGCGGTGGCACACAAACCTGTTGACCAGTGGTAGTGTGGTGACTGTCAAGCGGGACCGGTCATCTTCTGAACGAACGGAGCAGAATGTAGAACGAGTTGTGCAGCACTTCCAGGAGGACTCAAGCACATCTACCCGTCGTGCATCTAATGCTCTTCAAGTGAGTCGCCGCACTATCCAGCGCATCCTTCATGACTATGGATGGCATCCGTACAAGGTCCAGGTGGTGCAGCGATTACACGAAGAAGATCTGGAAAACCGAATGGAGTTCGCAGAACAGAAGCTACAGCGCATCCAAGCCAACCCCAGCCATTTAGTGGAACTAACCTGGTCCGGTGAAGCTCACTTCCATCTGGATGGTGGTGTGAATCGCCACAATTGTCGTTATTGGGCCAACCAGAACCCTCACTGGATCAAGCAAGAGTCTATGCACTCGCCACGCACCACAGTCTGGGCGGCAATCAGCCAATCAGGTATCTACGGACCGTTCTTCTTCGACACCTCCGTCAACAAGGATCGGTATCTCAAGATGCTACAGGTGGAATTTTGGCCAGCGGTGCAGTCGGACAGAAGAGGCAGGAGCATCATATTCATGCAGGATGGTGCACCTCCACACTGGGGACTTCCTGTGCGTGAGTGGTTGAACAAGAAGATGCCTAACAGATGGATGGGACGTGGATCTCCTAACATGCCCTGGCCACCGCGTTCACCTGACCTGACGCCTTGCGATTTCTTCTTGTGGGGTTTGTCAAGTCCAAGGTTTACCATACACGGCCAACATCCATGCAAGACCTGAAGGACCGCATCATACAAGCATTTCAAGAAATGACAACTGAGATGTGTCGAGAAACTGCTCTGGCCTACCAAAAGCGACTCGAATCCGTCCTCGAGAATGGAGGAGGACACGTTGAAGTTCGATGACTACTAACACTTTTTCTTATGTTTTTCATTTAATAAATGTTTTCTATGACTAATTCGTTTTGGTCATTATTGATAAAGACGTGGGGGAAATAAAGGGAAAAGTTTATCATTAAATTTTATATGCAAAGAAACATTGTTGATATGTCAATTTTACTACGTGTCATTCGGTCAATAGAATCAAAATTTTCTGACAATTTTCAGTACAACAGGTATAATCATCATAAATCCTATACTCCAAGCTAGTATGAGTCGAAATTTCATGACGAACGGATGAATATTTGAGGAGTAATAAAAGTTTAAAATCCGGCGGTTTACGTGCGCCACCCTGTACATCTGCACTTCACCGCACGTCAATCTAATGTGATAGACGGGCATTATTGTATATTTTAGGATCTTGTGTATTAAAATTTCATGGCACATGTCGCTCATTTGATATCGGCATGGAGCTCTGAATTACACCCAATCAGAACCCCGCATTATAAACAAAGTATGAAAATCTCAGCACTTATCGGAAGCAACTTTATCATCAATTGGCTTACCGAGAAGCACTCATTTTGAAAGACAATTGTGTTGACCAGTTTAGTCGTTTGACTACATAGATTTTACTTGGTAATGATATCCATTGACTGAGTGTGACAGCGATTTTGAAAATTCTCTGCCGAGCAATTCTTGTGATTATTTCAAAAGTATACTTGCTGGTGCTGCAAAAGGATAGTTTTGAAAGAATTTCCAGTGGTATAAATTATTTTTTTAATGTCATCCTTTTTTAAGGAATTTTTTCACCATTTAGAAAATGTCTCCACGAATTCTCTAAAAGCGTCTTGAAATACTGAGATGTAGTGACCTCAGACAATTGATCTTAGAAGCAACTGTTTGTGGTAGATAACTTTAAATATCACGAAAACATCAAGACGATTTTTCAAATTGTTGACTTTTGTATTCTGTGGCGGTCATTTTGAAAAAGCTTCATCATTTGTAAACGGCTCTGGCGATGTTTAAAACAACTCTTAAAGTACTAGTTATGGACGTCTCGATGGTCCATGGTACTAGTATACTAGTAACTCTTAATAGTGCAGAGCTATGGGAACAGGTTTTGATATTGTGAATTGTAGAGGACTCTATCGATTTTTTCACATTGTGACTTCTTGATGGTTTGGTGGTCAATTTGAAAATGCTGGAACCATTTACAAACCAGGATTCTTTCAAAAACGTCTCATGATGCTTGATGATGCCTAAATAAGCTAATAATGATTTTGTAGTTTTTTTTTATCTTCCTCTGTATAATGTATTGCGAAGGAAAAAGTCCTTTGAAATATTTTCTTATTTTAAAATTTATCTGCCACTCAAATGATGATCATATATAACTAAAAATGATAGGTATCTGTACATCAGCAACTTCGTAGGTCTATGTAGATATCACACCATACTAAATGATGAATGCATAGAGCAGGGTTTTTTTAAGGTTTCGTTTACCCGCCCACTCCCAAATTCTACCCGCCAATCTAAAACAAAGCAAAACAAAGCTTGTAGATCTTTCTTTCAATTTCCTTTCCAGCTGTAAAAAGAAAGCGGAAACAAAGTTGCATCTTTTGAATATTCAGCTATTCAGCAAATTAGAGGTGGTGGTACAATATATGCCTACATGACGTACATGCACTAAAATGTGCACAGCAACAATTGCTGGATAAGATGGAGAGGAACAGTGGAAAATTGTCTCTTGAACTTGCAGTAAAACATATATGATAAATGCATAATACACTACATGATTTCACAGTGAATATGGCAAACTGCAATTTATATAAAAGACAAATTGCATTCTGCAACGTCATTCCTCATCGACAAGAGCCTATTGATGATCAACGAAACAGTGCCGCATATCAATGAGAAGTGAAGTTAAAGAATGTAAATAACCGCTGATAAGCGATGAATGTGTTATTTGCACTGCAAAAGTCTGCAAATTGCTTAGTTAAGTCATGGATGATGAAAAGTTGTGTTACAATTATTACTTAAAAATTGAATATGCCTAGTTTCTCTTTAACGATCGAAATTTATTGTCAACTACGTATAGGGGGCATACATACATGTACTGTACAGTTGTACACCTCCATCACTTTCAGTGATGCAAATTCTATAAATGAAGTAAGCTATGTGAGACAAGAAAGCACCACTGCGAATGTATTTCTTCATTTGCAACCAGTAAAATTTTTTTTGGCATGGTCCACTACATGACTACATAGCATTTCCGTTTTGATAACTTCCTACTTTTAAATGCGTGTGAGTGAAGGAAAGTTTTTGTACTTGTTAACTTGACGATGGTTGCGAATCGCATAATCGAACATAAATAGGTTTCGTATAGATTATCCACACCTGAAATAGGGTTGGGTTTAATAATTTTTAAATTCGAATTATGCGAATAATTCGAATTATTCGCCTTATGTGAAAAACAGCAGTGACTGACATGGACAGTGGTCCGAGTTGACATCCGAAATTTACCCGCCCATTTGAAATTTTTACCCGCCCAAATCGGGCGCGTATATCGCCTTAAAAAAACCCTGGCATAGAGTGCATTGCGAGACATTTTCAAAACAAAGCTTCAGCGAGTCATACCTCACTGTTGCTAGTTAACAAAATGATTTTTTAGCTATGCTTTGACTATGAATTAAAAGACAGAGCATCACCAATGTGTCCTGTTCTTCTCTTCTATTCAAATCTGGCTTCAGGTATCGAATCTACTCTTAGTTGCAAAATCATAATGAGGAACTTGCTCCCATGTGAAGTCGTTTCAATAGGCTATTTTGTGTTTTCTCTCTTCATCTTCCTCACCTCACTAAACACGTTATTTTCAGGCTGGATGTTCGACGAGAATGCTTTGTCCACAGGCATTTTCAGATCAACTTGCATTCAATTTGAACGTTCTTCAAGAATATTTTGGCTGTTTTGTTGGAGCTAACACGTAAGTGTTGAAAGCATTTTATACTGTAAAATCTATTACAATTTAGTATTTTTTCATTGCAGCTACCTCACTCCACCAGGAACACAAGGATTCGCTCCACATTATGACGACATTGAGGCATTTATCTTGCAGATTGAAGGCACAAAGAAATGGCGAATCTATAATCCCAGGTAAGACAAAGTTTCCGAGGGAGAAATGCTTGCGAAGGATGCTCGTGAACTGAAGCATTGTCGCTTGAATTGTTCGAAGAAGCATTTTGATTTCCCAAAAACAAAAATACAATAAATTACTGAGTAATGGAGTTTTCAGAAGCAGATGGAAGTTGTCAGGAAAAAATTAGTGGCTTAAGCAGAGCTGCATGTTATCGCTAGATGCCTTAACTTTCGCCATTTCTTTGTCAATTGTCATGTTTTTGTTGCCATTAATTTTACTTCATATTTCCATAAAATGTGATCAGCAAGCAGAATTTTTCAACATGAATAGAAAGCAAATAAGCAATCCACAGCTGCTGAGAAACTTTCTCTTGGACATAGAGATTTGGTTGTTTTCCATTGATCCTCTACTTCAGTGAGTTGAACATTGGAGCCGTTGACTGCAGATAGTCACGCAAGATGAAGGTTTACTATTTTTCAACAATGTTAAATGTCCAAACTAAACCACGACAATGACACTTACTTTTTCAACCGCTTCAGTCTCGGAAGAACAGCTACTATCTTCCTTTTCACGGACACTGCCGAATTTACAGAAACACTCAGTGGAAGAAATTTTAATAAACAAATTCTTACTTGGAGGTAAAACAGAAATATTTGTGCGTGTGCGAACTATTCCTCTTTTTTCTATCAGCATTTATGAGCCACTTTTTGTTGGTTGTCATACGATGATTAGATATAGCCACAGAGATGCATTCATTTGCGTCTGGGTTAGTCTGGAGCGGACATAATCCTATCCCAGCCATTGTATTCGTCTCTCCTTGGCTTGTGTGATTGGCCAAGCCCAGGTATTGCAGAAATAGCTCTTATCTGCGAACCCACGAACTTAATCGGTCAGATTGCAGGCAGGCCTGTCTAGTGAAATATACAAATCTCAAACTCATGTGATAAAACGTCAATGGAAGTATTATTTACACCATTCGACTCTTCACGATCTAAATTTGCTGACTGCACGTTTAATGTGGTGCCTATGTTCTAGTTGATCAGAATCGAGGCTTGAATTTGCATGGCGTTCAATGGAAAATTTATCTTGCCCCTCGAGACTAGTTCTAGCCGTGACCATCAGTATCGAGAAAAGTCATCGCTAGACCTAAACACGCAGACAAAGTAATTTAACTCTGGGGATATAGTACTCAAAGCATGTGCTTGTTGCTTAGAAATTTCACGTTAAAGCGATGCCAGTGTTTCCAACAGCTGCGTAAAATACGCACTGCGTGTTCTTTTTACGATTTGCGTAAAAATTGTGCGTATTTTTCTGCCGATGCACGCTTTTAAAAATAAAATTGTAATATAATTACAAATTGATTATATTTAATGTGGATATTGGGGCCCTGGCAAATGTGTTTTTGCTGTAATCCCAATTATGTCGCTTTCATAATCTTGTTTTTATGAACCATGAGAAACTGATTTTTTTTGTTTTGTTTTATAGTTACACAAATTTTTTGTTACATAGCTACACATGCATTTATAGTCTATTCAGAAAAAAAGCACTGTGTATCTGGTGCAATGTGTGCTCGCGAAGGAGATTATAGAATTAAAAACAACTCTGGCATTGTTATTTTTTTCGATTTGTACGTGTAATGTAGTCTGTCAATAGATAAAGATCTAAATTCCACAGTATAAATTCAATACCTGTAGTGTGAATACATGTAACTTAAATTTTCACCTGCCACTTAGATCAATTTGCTCTCAGTTTTCATTGAATGAATTTTTATGTTCATAATTGGATTCAAGTTATGTTTATGAACAGTCGATCTTTTTTGGTGTTACTGCAAAATCATAAAAGCCCAACTTCTATCAGACAAGTTAAAACAAAATGCATGAATTAGTCCCATATGATATATTTACCGTCATGATTTGTTTGAATATCGATTGATTCTCGATGTCAAGTAAATTGCGTAAAAATTATTGGCCTGCGTATTTATTTTGCATTTGAGCCGTTGGCAACACTAAGCGATGCACTTCTCAACCGGTGGGGGGATTTCACATATCCAGGGGGAAATTTCTTAAGAAACATTCTTCACCATGCTTTCGTGGATGTCATGAATAATTATATTCTCGATTGAAGATAAAGATAGATAGATCCTCTTAGATAGAGGAATTTCCAAACTTTATCAAATTGTCATTGTTGCTCAGTATATTACCAATACATTCAGTCCAGTGACTTTGAGTGAGACGTTAACATAGTCGAATGCGTAGAAGCGCAAGTATCAAGACGACTTGGCTACGGTTTTACTTATATAAAAAAGAGAACTGGATACTCCACAGTGTGTGTTGTGTTTGAAAACGCCAGCTAACAGCTGTCTGAAACCGTTCCAACTGCAACAGCACCTTCGCAAAACCCACGGAGACCTAGCCAATTCAATACTTCAAAGCGAAAGAATGCAGTGTAAAACGTGCTAGATTGGATGCAGGTAGTGCATTCCAACAAACACATTATTCCGTCGTCGAAACATCCTACGCCGTCGTACTCCGCATCCCTAAAGCAAAGAAGCCATTTAACATCGGAGAAGCGATGGTGAAGCCTTGCCGCATGGATTGTGCGAAAATGGTTTTCAGGGCCTAAAAAATGGAAAACAGGGCCTAAAATCTGTTGTTACAAGTTGCCCTTTCGAATGACACAATCAGGAGCAGAATCGCCGAAATATCAGGTAACATCAAGTCACAGCTCACTTCTGTCGTAAGATCTTCGCCATTTGGACGAATCTGCCGATGTAGCCAACGTGTCAGAACTTGCTGTCTATGTTCGGCATGTAACCGAGACAAGCATCAAGGAAGATATCTTATTTTGTCTCTTCCACGTAGCTAGACTTTTTTGTTTCTCATTATCGGTAATTACAGATGTGAAAAAGACATACTTCCCCAAAGTAAGAAGCGGTATGTGAATACATATCTGACACATGAACAAAGTGTGTGTTGCTCATCTCATACATACGTTTTATTTTTCAGACATGCAGTAGCACATAATTAGCAATTAGGCGTCACAATCATCATACAGTAATCTAATAGTACTTACTTATACTTATGCGTTTGACATCCGTTTTCTCCGACTTCGTCGGGTTGGACGGTTCTTCCCAATGCTGTGGATCGCAGAGCGCCAGCGTTGACGATCGTTGGCGTCATCCGTTTTGAGACCATTCTGCTTGAGATCAGCGGCAACAGTCACTCCATGTCTTCCGAGTCTCCATGTCTTCTTCTTCCCTCTACTTTCCATGTCAACACTTGGCGGACGCAGTCTTCAGGCCCTTTTCGCATCACGTGGCCAAACCATCTGAGTCTGTTTCGTACGATAACATCGGATATTGCTTCGATGTTAAGCATATGCCTCAAGTCGTCACTTCGTTTTCTGTCACTTAGCTTCGTGCCACACATCCACCTTACCATGCACATTTCCACCTTCTCCAGACGTTGTTGACTGTCCACTTTCAGCGCCCATGTTTCGCTTCCGTATATCATACCCTTCCGGACACAGGCATCATATACTCTTCCTTTCATGTGGAGGGACGGAGCACGTGAGGTGAGGAACGGCATCAACGCCTTGAAGATTGCCCAGCCGCATCGAATTCTTCTATTGACAGCAGCATCTACTAATAGTAATATAATGTAATTACTTTACTTCATGTTGCTTTAATTTTCATATCAATATAGGCCTAAAATCATCGCTAACACTACAATGACTGTTTAACTCAAGCTTCATATCAATTGCATGTGATATTTTGCATTTAGATCGAACTTATCAGAAGGGGGTATTCATTTACGCAGGGTAAATTGCGGCAAAAAAGGGTTGAGACTCCTAAAGCTTCTGGCGTCACGTAAGTGGCATAGCTACTTCAAGAAGTAACGTGAAGACGAGCACCGCAGCCTTTTGTCATTTTTTTGTTGGATATCATGCATTGAAAAATCAAAGAGCATAAATGTGCATGTGCATAGTTGACTGACTTAGTGAGGAAATTCCTTAAATATTCAGCGTATTTGTAATATTTCTCTTCGCAGTTTATCTGAAAGTTTCATATTTTTCAGGGCGCCCTCTGAGAAGCTTCCCCGGTTCTCTAGCGGTGAGTATCTGCAAATCGCTATTGAAACAACCTAATGATCTAGTCAGACGTAAGGTTTAGTCAATTGAAGCCTGAAACTGATGTGGCTGCGTTTGACAAGCGATTCACAGGCCCCGAAATCAAAGTAATTTTTGAACACATCTGCAACAAAGACGGAAAAAATCATAAAAATGCACATTTTGATGCATTATTGTTCGTCCACTATTCTATCACGTACATAAATCATTTTTTCAGCGAGTTCTCTTCAGTGAATGTTACGGATTTAGATCAAGCAATGCATGCTATGTCAGACAGCTGATCATTCATAATGCTCCTATTCACGATAAGCTGAATAATAATGCACTCGTAATAGTAAACTACCTTATTAACCAACTGAACGACCGATTTAATGGTGTACAACGAAATGCACTTCAATCCTGCGGGCAAGACGACAATTTCGTTGAAAACACAATAAACTTTCTCTGATGCCTGGTTCTGTTACAGGCAAGGCGCACTACTAAAAAATGGCTATTGGATGACTGTCTGAATGTTTGCAACTTTGCGAGTGAGTCTGAAGTACACTTTGTCTAGCAATACTCGCATGCTTGGCTGATAGGTCACAGCTGCCGATCGACGAACGATGCGATCACGCTGTTCGAGCTTTTGAAACGAGATTGCCCTGGATTACAAGTGAATGGCCTACAAAGAGATTATTGGAGATAGCTTAAGCAGCGCACATCACTTCTACTTTTTTCAAAAGATACTATTAGATAAAAAGCGATTTTGTGCATGTCTATGATGTTGCACTATTGTTCACCAATTTATTGTTTCCTTCATGCTTGTACTTGTGTGTCGTGTTAGAAGACTGCAAATGAGAGTATTTTGCTTTCTCACATGATCACACGTGACTGGTTGACCTACATAAAGAACTCGGCATAAGCAAGTGCCCAAGATGAAAGCTATCATTATATTCATGCTTCTACGAACAAAGACAGTCGACTAAAGATGAACGATCCTACACGAAACCCGAATGTTCTGGGGGTTCGGGTAGGACAATTTTGAATTGGGGTCGGGTTGGATTACTGCCTTTACCATAAACCCGAAATAACCCGAACTTCGGGGTTTTCGGGTTTGATCACACAGATTTTGGAAGTCTGTCAGAATTTATGCATAATTATCAGGAAGGTTGATAGAATATCATTTTTACATATAGTTAGATGGTCTGGCCAATTGATTTGATCAATATTTGTGACGTTTTGCATTATTCTGATAAAGTAGTAAGGGGAATTATTATTTCTTGCTTCAATACTACAGATTTGTTATTATGTCGTTTTTTATCGAAACTGTTTCATAAATACTTTCATGTCAATTTGAGTTATCGAAGACTGAGAGCTTTTTAGGGTAGGTAATGACAGCAGAGTCAAGTGATGTTTGGAACAAACGGGGAAATTTTTAGAAATTAGCAGGTTCCGTTTTACAGGTTAAACGGTTTTACAGGTTTTTTAGGTTCCTGAAACAGGCGTAGTAAATGGATCATGCTCACTTAATTTAATGTCGAAATGAAGTTGAAATGATACTTCACTAAAAGCTACGAACATATCTCTATGGTATTCGCCTATATATGACACAAAGCTCTGTCTGTGTCGGTTGTGTCTCCGCGGTCTCTCTGTGCATTTGCGTTTTTGCTGATTTTCTGTGTTTGGAGTGTCGTATAGCAGTTGAGTTTGGTATCATTTTTATCCTCTGGTGTCCATATTTGTCATCGTGATCTCCTTTCGTTCCATCAATTGAGGATTTTGATAAATTTGAGTATTTTGGTAGCTGCGTCTGTCAACGTGTGAATTGTGATCAGTTGACATTCTCTCTCCTGTACTTCGTTCGTCGGAATTCCATTTTGGAATTTCTCAGTGTCGACTGCACCTGCAACCTGCATCTGCATATCTGTGTGATTTTCTAAAAATATTTCGATAGTCATAGTGTGTCTTCATCGCTATCTGTGCCGTCGATTATTTGTCATTGTCATAATTACCATACCATTGATATTGGAGTGCTTATCGTGTTGGCTACGTCAGTCCGTGCGTCATCATTCGTTTCGTTATTGCTTGATTTGAGCAGCTGGTAATTGTCAGCTGCAGCTGATTTTTGTGAAATTTGACCTATTTTGGTACGATCCTCCTTTCCATCGGTTCATCGCAGTATTGATTTTTAATCACGTGTGGACTGACGTATCATCTATAGTATTGATCAAATCCCATTGCAATAATGAATGACACTGCTATGAAACTGCGTGGTCGTGCGAATTTGTTGTCACTGAATGACGTCAAGGATTTGATCCAACAACTGGAAACTAAGATAACATCGCAATTATCGGTTGTTATTGAGAAGATAGAAAAACTTGAAGGTTCTATCGAATCCATTCAGACCAATCAAATACGAATTGATAATGAAATAACTCAAATAAAAGGAGTTGTTGTGACCCAGCAGCAACTTATTGAGAAGATCGAGTCGAAAAATCGTGAAAATAGCGTTATTATTCATAACATTTCGGAATCCCCGTTAGAAGATTATCACATATCTATAAAAGATGATTTCGGGAAAGTTACTCACCTTTGTAGTCTCATGCCAGATGACGATTACATGCCAGAAATTGAGTCTGTAGTACGTGTAGGTCGAAGAACTGCAGGAAAACCGAGGCCACTACATGTTCGATTTCGCAAGAAATCAGACAGAAATCATCTACTATTTCAACAAAAGAGACTGAAGGAATCGAGGGATTATGTCGAACATTTCAACTCTGTGTTCATAAATAAGGATTCCACTTTTCTCATGAGAAAAGAAGAGAAGCGTTTACGGGATAAGATGAGGTCATTGAGGACCGAATGCAAGAATGGTGAACGCATATTCATAAAAAGTGACAAACTACGAGTATATGTTAATGAAACGATAGTTGATAGCGTCGACATATCAAAACAACTTTTTTGACGCCTACTTTGCTTATCAAATGACTGTTCAACTATCAGTACTTGTAAATCAGTTTTCACTGTATACAAATCCTTTTTGACTCAATTCTATTACTCGTATTTAGAATATGTATCGAAATACATACTTCGCTTTGACAGTCTTTTTAAGACTTCTTTGAAAGAGGTAACTCGTGATTTTGGGCTACACACAATAAATAATCAGACAGTTACAAGTAAATCGAACAATAACAGTTGGCTTGTTTTGTGTAATGCACAATCATTATTTTACAAAATTGATGAGCTTCGTGCAATTGTAACTGCAATCAGACCTAGTTTTGTTATTCAAATCTTATTATCAATCTTATTCAAATATCAGGTTTTTGTTCCTTTCGAAATGATCGCCAAGATAATTGTAATGATGACAGACGTGGAGGCGGTACAATCATGTATGCATCTTTGTTAGTTAAGCCTGTTGCTGTAGAATTGCCTTCTCATTTTGAAAAGCCTAGTGGTATCGAGTATAATTTTGTCAAATTTTATCAACTAGAAGTGAGCTATCCTTTGTGTGCATATATACCACCAGGCCTAAATGTTGCAACCTATACAAATTTTCGTCTGTATATCTGTGAAGTATTTGATCATGTTTTGTCAGCAACTCCAAATGCCAAACTTTTCGTTTGCGGAGATTTCAATAGATATGACTTTTCTTTTCTGGATTTGGAATTTCATTTACCCAACATTGTTGACTTTCCAACCTTTCAGAATGCCACTGTGGATAAGTTTTTTGTGATTCTAATGACATTGATGTATTTAATGCTTACTGTATGCCGCCTTTGGGTAATGCTGTAGATCTTCACAACATTGCCGTCGTTAATAATGAGTCGAGTAGTGCGAGCCAAGAAACGTTTACTTTACACAAAGTGTATGACTTGAGTCAAATGTAAATGCTTTTTGTCAAAAGTTATCAACAATTGACTGGTGTATCATAAACTCACACGAGGATGTAAATGACAGAGTCAATATTTTTTACAAAGACTTTATGATTGCTATGTCTACCATTCCGGTTTCATGTGTTCGAATTACAAAGAAGACTAAACCATGGATTACTCCCATTGTACTCAATTTGATAAACGAACGTTGGAAAGCATTTAAAGTAAAAGACTTTGTGTTATACAACCATTATAAACAGAAAGTGAAAAAAGAAATATTCAAATCAAAAGTTATTTGGAGCAAGAAAATGAGGTCTACTAGCAAAGGAATGTGGTCAGTAGTCAACGAAATTCGAGGAAACAACCAAACTAATTCTGTTAATCGCATTGTTTCACTTTTCACTGATGTATACGAAGCTGTCGAGTATTTGAACTGTCTATTTAAGGAGTGTTTTTGTGAGAGAAATAATGTAAATGTACCGATATCTACGTCAAATTCAACTCGGATACCTTTTGTCAATTTTTGCAATGTTGATGATGTAAGACGAGGTCTCCGTAATTTGCGTACCAACAAAGCCACAGGAAGTGATCGAATTCCATCTATCTTACTAAAAGTGTCTGCTGATTTCATTTGTATCCCTCTGGCCTATATATTTAATGCATCTTTTCGCAATGCTCAGTTTTCGAATGTATGGAAAATAGCCGATGTATCTCCTGTCCCAAAGTCTACACCTGTAAAGACGGATGATTTCAGACCCATCTCACTTTTGCCTGTTTTCAGCAAGGTATTTGAAAAGCTCATTCTTGATTATTATTACGAAAGTTTCATGAAAGTTTATGATAATCGTCAATTTGCATATCGGAGAAAATCATCCACAACTTGCGCCCTCATTAGCATTCATGACCAAATTATTAGATTACTGGATGATCCTAATGTACTTGCCATTCGTCTTGTCTGTTTTGATATGAGTAAAGCATTCGAAAGTGTCCCCCATGACTTATTACTTCAAAGAATAATTGAACTTGATTTTCCCGAGTGCAACAAGTTTGTAAATTGGTTGTCCAGCTATTTGTGTGAAAGAAAACAGCGTGTTCGATTGGGAAATGTTCTCAGCTCTGTCACTAACGTAACTAGCGGTGTGCCACAATGATCAGTTTTAGGTCCTCATCTTTTTTCGATGTTCATGTCAACTTTTTCTGTATCTTCAACACAGACTACTATTGTTAAGTATGCAGATGATATTACCATGGTGATTCCTGTGTTAAGAAATGCATCGGACGATCTTTGTATTATGGATGAGGAGATACTTAACTTTAAAACATGGTGCTATGTGAATCGTATGACTATTAACTGTACTAAGTCAAAAGTATTGAAGATACATTTTTCAATGTCTCCAATCTCTCCTGTTTCGTCACTCGAGAATGTAAAGGTTCTTAAAGTTTTGGGACTGTATTTTAATGATAGATTGACGTGGACAAACCATTTTGATTATGTTATTTCTGTTCTTTCTAAACGCCTCTGTGTTTTACGTGTACTGAAATGCCTGTTGACTCACGACGAGATGGTAACTGTTTTCTTCAGCATGTTTCAATCAGTGATGGACTATGCTTCACCGGTCTTTATCAACCTCGGAAAGACGCTAGATTTGAAACTTTACCGTATCTACAAGCGCGCTTTTTATATAATTCATGGGAGAGAAGTCAAAGAGTGTACAAGATGTAATATACTTGATTTTGGGAATAGAAGAGCTGCACTTGCAATGCGCATCTTCATGAACGCGAATAACGACCCTGAACTTATTTTGAATGACTTAATTCCTTCTTCGTCTGACTTCAGTGATCGAATTCTTTTACCTTATGTTAAAAGTGCACGGAGACTTAATGGTTTTATTTTTCAATGTACGAAGTTATATAATGAAAGCCTGTGACACAATTATTGCTTATGTTAACGACTATTGTACCTCCTACGATTCTCATTTGGAGGTTTTGTATTTTTTGATCAATAAACGCATATTATTATTATATGTAGGCCTACTTAGTTAATACATCATAGAATAAATATATTATCTAATAACTGCAATCTTAGATATGTTGCACGTGTTAATTATTTCATAGATCTTTATAATAGTTTCATTGAATATCTCAATTAAATTGCTGGCATATTCTTGCGATTTTGTCATCATTTCTATTCTGCTGAAGTAGTCGGTGCAGCTTTTACCCCTTGAGGAGAGTACAATTAAATCTGGCTGATGGCCCTTCCTGAAGACCGCAAACGGTGTTTAAATAGATTGATTTAACTCAGGAATTACCCGGATTCCTTCAATGCGAGAACTTTCAGGTGATGAGAGTATTAGCATAACATCATGAATGGTTTTCAGATCTAATCTGGTCGGGTCGGGTTCTGGTATTAATTTTCTTTTCGGGTTCGTGTTTGGCTTTTAGTCCGAGTCGGGTTTCGAAATTCATGAAAACCGACCCAAGATTACTGTTGACCAAGATTTCACTGCACGTATTGATGAATATGAGAAATCCCAAGCAGCTTTGAGAGATAATGGTTATGGCTGCGGTAGGCCTATTTCCGATGTAGGTGGGTAAAATTAAAACTACGAAAATTGTTAGAGCTCTGCAACACAAGTAATCACTCGATTCCAAAAAAAATGAAAAAAGTTTTATGGTAGCAGTAAACATGATGAAACCGCCTAAATGCAACTATTCTTGTGACCAGTGTGCTTGATTTTTATAACATCGTATTATCGTATGTGTTCACCAAGATGGCTGAACGACACTAAGGATCAAAAACATCTTTCAGTCATGTAAACATAATTGTTTTGCTGAAAATGAACTTCCCCTATGTTTTGATATCGATTCAAGCAGCAATGGTAAGAATTTATAAAAGGTTTATAGCTTTATTGGAATTTCGTTCCATTCGATCTATTATTCACATCAGAAACTTGTTGTGATTTGATGAGACCTTTTTCATTTGAAATATTCCACAGTGTATTTTTTCTTTCAATTACGATACTCCTAAGGGAATCGTTTGCATTGTGAGACTAATGCAAATAAGATAGTCGGGAATATTTTACTATTCAAAGAAAGAGAAGTTAAGAGCTGAAATATCGACACAGTTAGATGTTTAAAGAGTTCTGTTGCGTTATGAGTGTAATCGGCATTCTCTTACGTCTTCCAATGTAAGATCGATAAGCTAGATAAAAGTATATTATAAACACGAACATTAAGTTTTATGTGCTTTAATCTGCAACTCACTGCTTTTGGTGTTTCATGTAATCTTCCTGAGAGTAGGATTGAATACTTGTTCTCAATGTCATGCATGATAATGACATTGCGCATTTTCTCAAATGATGTGACATTTCATTGAATTTGTGCGATGTCCTCGGTATGTCCATAACTGAGCGATAAATTTGGGTCTGAACTGTACAAAATCGACTTTTTTATGTGATCATTTGGCTATTTCACACGATGTAGTGCATCGTCAAACTCTTTCTTGTTAGCCTTGTAAATGTTAAGAGACTTTGTGGACATAAAGACGATAAATCTCAACCTAATATATAATTAATTTTGATGAACCTTTTCTTTCAGATGCGCACGCACAGCATGAAAAGCAATTTTCATTTAATGATATTTTACTCTTATATAGTCGAAATGAGCCACCATGGTCGGAATATTTGAGAAACAGCAGAAGAGAACTTTCTTCGACCAAGTATATTTATAAGGTAAATGAATTAAATGGAATAAATAAATTCACAATATTTCGCCTTAGGCTTCCTCTGGTGAAAAGACTAAAAAATAATAAAGTGAATAATAAGCAAATTGAGTTTTCACCAGAAGAAGCCTAAGGCGAAATATTGTGAATTTATTTATTCCATTTAATTCATTTACCTTATAAATATATTTGGTCGAAGAAAGTTCTCTTCTGCTGTTTCTCTTATATAGTCCTAATTCATCTGGGTAGCTGTATATACACAATGAGCGTTTTTACTATGCGTTCTACTTGTTATTGTTCTACCTTTGTAATGTGCATGCATCTCTTAATATAGTTATCATTAATATGGTGTCTATAATTTGAAACTGAAAAGGTAATGAACCAAACTAAATATTTTTTGTAGCATTAACCCGCTGTACCACCTGTCGCGCTATTGTAAAAAATGTAACATAAGTAATCTCGTAAAACTGGAAGTTGCAGTAGTATTTATTCAAAGTATATTTCTGTTAATCGTTCAATTTATTAATCAGATATCATCAGTGTTGTTTGTTTGACTCATCACATTGACTTTCGATTGAGAAATCATGACACCAGCTAAACATGACAGTAACACTTGAGTCTGAAATAAACGCGTTTGCTGGTGTACTCTACTAATATATGCTGCGAGTTTAATGTGACGGAGCTGCGATTCGTTTTCCAATTTAGCAACACTGACACTGAATCTAGCATTACATGCATTACATGTGAGGTCAAGACCAGCCTGTTTTTCACGGGAGGACGCAAAGTAAGGGAAGCTAAAAATAGCATCAAACTAAAGAGATATCAATAAGGAATATTTCCTGGCAGATGTAGCGGGCAAGAAAATGTTTCAATACATGCATATCTATTTGATATTGGCTAGAGTTCTGTTTATCAAAGGAATGAGTTTTTAGTTCTGGCAGACTGTTGACCCAGATAAACTGTTGACCGAGCTTTCACTGCACTTATTGAGAGATAATTATTAGAGCTGCGATAGGCCTATTTCCGATAGAGGTGGGTAAAATTAAAAGTATGAACAAGTGTAAGCATTCTACAACACGCAATCACTCAGTTCCAATAAAAATGAATCTGAAGTTTAATGGAAGCAGTAAATATGATGGAACCGCCTCCTAAATGCAACTAGTCTTGTGACCAGTGTGCTCGATTTTTATAATACCGCGTTATCGTATGTGTTAACCAAGATGGCTGAATTACGCTCTAAATATGAAAAACACCGTTCACTCAGTCATGAGCAAGCATAAAATGAACTTTCTTAATGTTTTGACATCGATTCAAACAGCAATGCTAAGAATGCATAAAGGTTTTATATCTTTTAACCAAGCTGAGAACAAAGTTCTCGGGATAACCATTACTGTGAAAAAGTTGTAGTATTTTTTTAATTTCACTATGAAAAATTATCCAATTACTTGAAATCATGTACGCTCGATTAATCATACCTAATACTAAGCCTCTATGCTATTGCTTAGGGCAATTGGCTCCAAAGTTTAATAACAACCCAGTGTACGTGTCCTTTCGAAACATACTGGTCTCTACAGTATTCGACATACTTATGCTAACATCTAAAAAAGAAATACTTGAGTATAATACATGACGGTATATGCATTTTTGATAATTTAGGTAAAATAAATATGTTTAAGCAATTTCTTAATCAACAGCATCCGAATTTGGAATTTACCTCTGAAGTAGGAGACTCAAGTATTTCTTTTTTAGATGTTAGCATAAGTATGTCGAATACTGTAGAGACCAGTGTGTTTCGAAAGGACACGTATACTGGGTTGTTACTAAACTTTGGAGTCAATTGCCCTAAGCAATGGCATAAAGGCTTAGTATTAGGTATGATTAATCGTGCGTACATGATTTTAAGTAATTGGATAATTTTTCATAGTGAAATTAAAGAAATACTACAACTTTTTCACAGTTTTATATCTTTATCTTTTTGTCCCATTCGATCTGTTATTCACATTAGAAAGAAATCTTTTATTCACTTGGAAGAATTTTGATTCTCACCTTCACGCTCTTTGTCATTACTTTCTCGCACTACGCGATAGTTAGTTTTCTCCTGCTACTTTCTTGTTTCTCTGAAGTCGAGTTAGAGTTTGAGAGCCTCTTCAGATAGCAAGTTAAGGGTAGGTGACGGTCCATGAGTGCAGGATTATCCTGGACCTCCTTTCACAAATTTCATGGAGCAAGACTTTCCCTGTAGCAGCTTGGCTCGTTTACAATCGTCAGCAAGATCTGCATTAACTGCTCAAAACGTCCATCTTCAGTGCGTTGAATTGCCTGCAATTAACAGTGTCCTGCTCATTGGATCGGAAACCTTGTCTGTTCTTAACCCTATCCATACCGTGCTCTGAAGAGCATCATGATTCTGGGGGGACGGGGGAAAGGGAAGGACATTCGGCAACTTTGTCAGGGTCACAGCTGCTCTTGGCTCAGCACGTCTTTTAAAGCATACTTATCTCTATTTCTTGTACTACAATGGGGCTAAGTTAGGCGTCGTTAAGGTTCCATCTAATCAATGAAGCGTTGTTGCTATTTGACAGCCCAATGTTTCCATCTCCTCGACAGCACCCGGATTTTGTGACCCGAAGAATTCACTAACGTTTTCAATATTACCAGAGTCCCGGATTTTAATAATCAGAAATCAGTCTGTCGGGTTCCAAATTTTAGTACTGCATACTTATTTAGTTTAAAGCATAAAGGAATTAATGTCAGATTCACATTTTATGGTTTTTTTTAATAATCTTGGTTTCATTAAGTAACTTTCGATGAATTGTGCAATAATTTGATATTGTATTGAATGTCCTTTACTCACTTTCAGGTAATTTTACACAAAAGGAGGTCGGCAAGCCTATTATGGAAGTCACCCTTCACGCTGGTGATATGCTGTACTTCCCTCGAGGAATGATTCATCAGGTAATGAATCAGGCTGCATTTCTTCAAAGGCAGCATTTGGTGTTTGTTATGCGATGTTAGGAGGATCACTATGCTCAAATATATTACAAGCTGCGTTTTGTAGGCAGGGACAGCTATGAGCCAGGCACCGGGACTCCGCACTTTTCCAATCTTTTTACATTTTAAGTAAGGAATTTCTTCAAGTTCTGAGGTCAAAATTCAACTGCAATAGTTGTTGAAGATGAAGTACAAACACGAAGAATCAATAAAATTTTTCATTCGGTCTTGCAGAAAATTCTTAAATGTTTCGGTGTTGCCTTATGAACTTTACAAAAGTTGAGATCAAATAATTCGCATTTTATATAAAAAAATTGTTTTATCTGTTTGACATGAACGAAAGAGCTTTCTTGAAAAATGAAACAATTTATTTTTAGGTGTTAAATAACTTTAACTCTAAAATACCAGTCATCGAGTTATGAATATGTCAAAAAAAAAGACGGAGAGTAATGCGAAGAGAACTCGAATATATTGACGTTATGCACAAATTTTCGGCCGAAGCCTTCATCAGGTTAAATTAACAGTGAAATTGTGTTATAGATGGACGCAATGACAGTGGACACGCAGTGGCAATCACAAACGTCACATGATCTTGAAGCAAGCGCTTCAAAGGCAGGTACATTAAAACCGCAGCAAGAAGATGTGGAACATTTAATAAACCAACCCTAACAGCTAAAAACAGAAAATGAGATACAGTAACTGACCAAGAATAAAACAGCATATATACAAACAGAATGATTACAGTATAAGAAAGAGAAACAGGTTACTACAACCAAACAGTAAGTAACACAATTTGATTATGACCAGAGTAATTTACAAAAAAAAGAAGGGCTACTTTACACGTCTGATTCCCTACCTATGCATTTATTCATTAATAGTCGATGATTTCTTCTAATATTTAGAGCTTCTATAGAGCGACGGACATTAGGATGCTTCACATTTCTATCCAGCAATTTCCATTTCAGGGGTAAATTACTAGACCTAGGGTTAACATCATGACTAGCTAGATGACGCAAAATCGTAGAATTTATATCAAATAAATGTTCTTTGAAACGCGTAGCAAAAGTTCTACAAGTTTCACCGATATACATCTGATCACAAATAGTACAAGTAATTTCATAAGCAACAAATTTAGTATAACAAATCTTTGGCTTGCTGGCATATTTACACGAAATACAATCTGGGGAACATACACGATGTGCCCTTAATGGCTGCAAAGACTAAGACAAAGGTAAATTATTGCTAAAAACAATTTGCATGTTAGACTCAAGACCATTCGATTTCACTATTTTGCGAGCTTGAGATACAAATCGTTCCCCTAAGTAAGGTAGAAATAATTTTACACTTTTGTTATGGTTCACATTACTCTTCTTATGAATGGGACGAAAAAAATATCGCTTGACAACTCCTTTCGGATACCCATTGTCCAGAAACCGATGTGACAAAATGTTAATAGCTGCATCATACATTTGTTTATCAGAACAAATATTTGCTACCTGATTTCTCTCACCAATGATGACATTTATTTTCTGGGATCTTGGCACAAATGATGACCATGGTATGATACAACCACAATGACATTCCTTATCATACAGGCCTGTACGAATATTTGGGCGAGTACAAATCTTTACATCAAGAAAATTTATGCAACCACCGTCAGTAAGACCTTCAAAAGTAACTTTGACTCTACAGCTTGCTTACACTTAAATCTTCGGAAGGAAATTTTTTTTCAAATGTGTTAAGTAAAATTTTTGTTTTAGTTAACTCACATTGTTTAGGGAAGTGTTGAATAGAGATGAGACTACTACATACAGGACTTGTCACATATTCTAGTGTTGAGTTGTAAATAATGACTTCCTCTAATTTAATTTGAAAAAAATAACGCGCCAGTAAGCTTGAACGTCACCACTCCTGGGGGCTTGGACGTGTTAATTGGTACTTTTAGGCCGGATGTCCTTCCTGACGACTTCCTGTGACACTTTCAGAACCAGAAGATAGCGAGGCTAAGCACTAAACCACTGCGTCACGGAGGCCATGGCGCGAGTAAGATCTTTATTTATTTGCTCCGTGGAGTGCAGTGCGGTAATGACATGAAGATCGGCAGTTGATAATGCGCTGTCAGTGAGGCATAAAGAACATAGAAATCCGCGTTGCACTCTGAGGAGAGCTGGCGAAAGGCCTCAGTACCATTTACAACAAATGAAGATCTTTCTCGAGGTATGATTTTAGAAAATTTCTTAGCGAGATTTCTTAGAACAGTTTTAATGTAGTCCAAGTGGAGGTGGCTCGATTTGCAGCGTGCAAATGATTATTTTACATGAGCGACCGTCAAGTGGTCCTATTAGAGAAGTTCTACTGTTCTTTTGTACTCATATGATGAAGCCTTGACGTCACTACCCCTCCACTTGAGATTACTTAGATGATGCTGACATAGACAGACTTTGATTAGAGCGTTGTGATACTTTCAGTCCGGATGCCCTTTCTACCGACTTCCAATGACAATTTCTGGCCTCGACCTTTAGACGAAAAGATCGCTAGGCCAAGCACTTTACCACTATGCCACCAAAGTCACTTTTAAAGTTTGTGTCTGCGCAATAGCCACAATTTCTGCACAAGCGACTGTCAGAATCCTATAGAGAAGGAGTCTGGTTGAAAGGTATATGTTTTGCATATTCAAAGTTCGCATCTGTGCAATAACCACAGCTTCCTGAGGCATTCCCGAAAATCTAAACAGAAATCTGTTAACAGAATTATCCAAATCCCTAGATTCTACTTCTTGCAGAATCCCACATCAATTACCGGATCTGAAATTTGACAGTAATAATCAAGAAATTGGATTTGTAATGGCTTTGTCAAAGATTATCCATTCCAATTTCTCATCGTCGGTGACAGTGATAATGTACATACATTCTAGCTAGGGAGAAACTCGAATCAGGTGGATATTAATATGACAATGGAAACAGACGACAAGAGAAGCAGACAGATTCTGGCGCCATTGATTTAGATGGCATAAAACTTCCTGACTAGCTTGTACTTCGCTTTTCCTTCTCATAGAAGAAGTATTAGCAACAAATCAGTGGAAAATATATTTGTATATTCAGCAATTCTTGACTTCTTAATTCTGCAATGTGATGTTTAATTCTACTTTTTTTTGGATAATTAAAGATGTATGATGCTTGCTCTTATAGACTGAGTCCGTGACTAGATTTACTTTCTTTTACTTTTGCTTTCTCCTTTTAACTGCTTCTTTTCCTCTTCTGTTGAGGGTTGGACGATGTGAGACTTCTCCATCGAGACGAGAACGGTCCTGAGCATCCCACGCATATATTCCCAGCTCCACCATGTCCTCATTAACGATTTGGAGCCATGTCTTCCTCGGTCTTCCACGAGGACGGGAACCTTCGACCATCACGTCGAGTACCTGCCTGATTGGTTCATCTACATGTCGACGCTTGATATGACCGAACCACCTTAGCCTTCGCTCTCTGATTACTTCGTCTAACGGTGTGATGCCACACCTGCTTGCCACGGCAGCGCTGTCGATCCGATCAGACAGTGAAATGCCACTATTGTAACGAAGCATTCTTCTTTCACATGACCGGAGTTGTTGAAACAGATGTTGAGTAAGGATCCAGGATTCAGCACCGTAAAGAAATACAGGCATGATGCGAGAGTTTTACTCGTTAGCTAGAGTTGACCAGATTTGATGCACGCCAGCATGAATTTCAGAAATTGTTACTAATCTGCATACTTGTTGCCATATTTAGAAGTCGATCATACATTCGCATCTCAATGACCTTCCAGCCAAATATAGGTACTTATCTGAGTATAATATTTTGCAATCTCCGTTTGTTGCTTGATATTCAAATAGTTGGGTCTTGAGACTAATTACAATAAGTTCTCGACTTTCTCGTTTCACTTCCGGTATGATGACACACATGCAGATATCATGCTTAATCAAAAAATACTCATAATGTCATTTAAACAGCATCTCTTATTCTAAAAGGTTTTAGTTCAAATTTTCGAATTCTTTATTTCTGCATATCTTACTTTGAAATTGTCGATTGGAGAAAGGACACCCGTAAAAATAGAAAGCAGTCGAAAAGCTCTCAGAATTGTCTCATGAAAGTCAGTCGGAAACTCAGAATATACATACCCGAATCCCTGTACCCCCTGTTTCCCATGTTTCCCTGTTTTCGAATGCACCCATGCATCTCTGTGGTTCTAGATTTCGAAGTTACATTATCTCAGCTAACTGCGGCGATACTCTGCACAAAGGCGAAAAAAAGTAAATTGAGTACAGTTAGCGGTATAATATGATAATATCTATTTTGCAAGCTTTTTGAAGTGATAATTGCACTGTAATCAATTACGAGCCAATTTCCACACCACTGGACTGGTCGAATTATGTGACTGAGTTTTGCGACCCTCTCATTTTGCTATGTAATACCAATGTACACACAGTCGAGTCTTTGCCGTCTTTATTATCTTTATTAATCCTCTTGTAGCATTATGGGACTGATTCATTTCAATTCTTAAATTTTGGTTTGATAATCCTTTTGCCTTATTGATCGTCCGCCTGACTGGATGATCTTGGTCTGATTAATGAGACTCGAATGCTCGTAGTGTGTATAAAAACAGAGATTCTATTTCATTTGAAACTTTGCAAGATCTAAACGTCGCTTAGCTAAGTGATTAACTTAAACATGATTTTCTGAATTTCGTTAATAAAACATAAGGGAGAAAGACAGAAGGTTTTTTTAGATTGGCTGATAGTCAAATCAACGTCAACTTCTTATTTCAGGCAATATGTCCTGATGACGACTATTCATTCCATCTCACTGTATCTACAAATCAGAAGAACACTTGGGGTGATCTGCTTCTGAAGCTGCTTCCTATGGCTGTTGAGAAAGCTATGTCAGAAGATGTTTCATTCCGAAGAGGTTTGCCTCCTGGATTCCTTCGATTTATGGGAACCTGTGTGTCTACCAAAGAGGTGCGTGAAAAGTTAACTGGAAATACTTGGTCATTTTGAATTTCAAAAAATGTCTAGATTATTCCTTTAAGAGTTTTTTTGAGGGTCTTTTGGATTCAATTATTTCTGATCATTGAGATAATTCCCTTGCTTCTGAATCACAGACTTATCTATGATGAAGTATTTCCCCCTGAATGTCTACAATCTCTCGAGTCTTCATCAGTTTACTTGTTTTTTAGAAAGAAAGCAAAAAGGATCGGGAGAGAATGATTGCTCATGCTAAGAAGTTGACAGAAACGTTGATTGAACAGTATTTACCTATTGACAGAGCTTGTGACGAAATTGGAAAACAATTAGCTAATGACAGTTTACCTCCTATCCTCGAAGACAGTAAGTCGCTCACCCATGCTACACAAGATCATTTTTATTGTGAGAAAATCATCACTTTCTGAGATAGTCATCATTAGTCTGCTCTTGCCTCTGTGGACGCACAGTCGCATCATGAAACCATTCATTCCGCTGAACTAATGATCCTTATGTCTGTTTTCACCTTGACATCGTCGACTAACAAACAGTTGTAGGCTATAAATGAGAATCTCACTTTATATCAACTTCACGTGACTTTAAATCGTCTTAGATATTATTGATGAAACTGTAAAAACGAAGTGTGATTACTCTTTAAATTAATATTTAATCTTTTATCTAACTGACATAGGAACAGGCTTTTCAGACGTCAATGTATTGTGTTTGATCATAATATATTGTAGACGGCGCTGGATATCGATGACGATTGTATCAACACCTTTGATCGTTCTCAAAGTCAGGGCGTTCAAAGCTCATCCATATACTATCACTCAAAGAAAGGATGTAAAGATCTTTAATGACAACAACTTGAAGACAATTTCTCTTTAGACTGTTCCACCGATGACATGGATTGTGTATTTTAAGGAACTTGCGAGCGCATTTGTGTTTGCTGTTTGTCGCATTCAATTGATGGAAAGTTCCAAAGTAAAGAGGATACAGTGGACTCTCGATATAAGAATCAGTTTTGGAATTGCATTTTTGATTTTTATAAAGAAATTAGTCTTTTAATGAGAGGTTCTCCAGTAGCAGCAGCCCATGAACCTCATAGATCCATTTGTCCGAGAAGCTTCTTTGACCACTTCAGCGTAGCTTTCCACTTTCTGTTAGCACGATGTCGTTTCTTTTTTTGATAATTTATCCAAGATGCTTCTTTCCTTGAGTATTTTTGAGAGACAATTTTGGTTTATATCAAAACTTCTAAGCTTTCACTGACCACTGTCAAGTCTGTAAAGCTGATTGTCAACCGCTACCTTCTCTTCAGTTAGTTCACTTCGGATAGCTGGATTGCTATTGACTGACTAATGATTCCACAGAATTAGACAGGTCGTCTCTTCTGTTTGACTAGAAGGGAAGCATTAGAACATCTAACGTTAATGAAATGGCACAATCGCCTGACTAAATACCATAGCAATCGAACAATAAGCAGCCAGTTCAACATTAAACAAGCCAAATTGTGCAAAGTTTCAGTGACTGTTATCAACCGGATCACACAGACAAGAGACAGGCGATGTCAAGTTCTACAGAGAAGTTTGTGAACGTGTTTTCATGCGCCTGCTAACTTTTTTTTAAAATGATCGGAGGGCCCAACATTATCGAGAAAACTTTTGCACAATGATCTGAATTCTTCGAATCTGAAAGTAACGTGGCGATCGGAGCATTTTGAAGGAATTCAGAGTAATCCGCAAGCGACGCACGACTATTCTTCCTATCTCTGCAAGGTATTAAAAATTTCTTTTTCGCACCGATGTTATAAAAAACGCCGTACCTAATAGTTGATGATTGTAAATGTCCTCTGTGGCGTTTATTAGAGGAAATGCAGTAGTTCTAACATAAACGTCAGGCCTCCTGCTAATTCCGTGATAACGTCGCGTGTTCTGTTTGCAGATGAAGCTCGACATCACGTGAGTCAACAGGGCGAACAGTGGTCAGACTCCGTTCGTGGCGTTGTGAATGCTGTTGAGATATCTCCGGATACAGAACTCCGTCTGGTGCGGTTCTACGCCATGCGTTGTATCCAAGATGAAGCGACGAAGACAAAAAGTGCGGAGGAAGGCGAAGAGGGCGTGGCAAACCTTTATCATTGCATTTCCAATACCCGAATATACCGAGAAGTGGACCCTACTTTCACCGCTGTCTCTGCGGAGGTAATGAGAAGCAGTTATATATATATTTATCTATACCTTCCAGTCTAAGAACTATTTCACAACTTGTGTGGTAGGCTCAGAATTAATTGTTGTCAAGTGTCGAAGGTTCCAGGAGTGACTGCTTGCTAGTGAGTCTATAATGGGTTACCTGCAAGGATAGGAAAAACCAATTACAATTTGATTTGGAAGAAATATATGTATTCCATTCAGTGCACAGATTGCTATTTAATTCAATGAACCAATTAATCTGACAAATTTATTACTGGATGTATCTACTAAATTTATCAATTGGCATTATTTGATCGATAATGCTGATATTTATCTTGATCCTTTTATTGATAATTTTTGATAAAGTTAATCGCTAAATGATTTCAAAACCAAACATATCAACTGTAAAATACATTAAGCTCTTTCAAGAGTTGCTACGTCCTTTGTCAAAACAAAATTTTCCTTTTTGGATTCCCAGTTTAGTAGGAGCTGATTTACATTCTTGTTCATGAGAGATTAGGATGATCATTCTCCTGCTCGCGTTTTAGATTTTCACATGCGTCGATGCTGTCAACGCTCAACAGCAGTGATATCTCCAAAATTTAAATGCTAAATCCTTTTGACTCATAGAATCGGTGACTGCATGACGTAATACGGCAACTGTTGAATTTAAATACGGCACAATTTAAAATGCACTGTTTTTCTGATGCGGCAAATTTCTAATTGAAATTTCATGCGTAATTAGAGTCGAATTTCGTCTTTTTTTACACTTTTCTGATCGTTTTTACGTCTAGACTCAGCAGCCAAACAAAGGATTGCCACCGAAAATGCAGAAACTATGGAAGTGCCATTCATAATATTATTCCCACCGGAGAAAATGGTGGTGCCTGTAAATCGGTCTCACTCAGCAAAACAGTGTGTAAACCTTGACTTTTGCAAACTGGTAAAAGGCACAGCGCAAACTAAATTTTGCTCCATTTTCTCTGTATATCGAGCCACTTATTGACAACGAAACTTCAAAGACGACTCAAGACCCTCAAACAGCGGCTGTTAATAACAACAAGCTCCATGCATATCATGATGATCTTCTTCTTTCAAAATGTTCGACAGTTTCGCATTTGAGAAATTCAAATTTTTCATCGCATAAGTTGAAAGCGTTCCTCTGCAAATGTTTCAAAAATGATGGTTAGCAAGTTTCAAGATACCTATCCAATATTTTCGATGTTTTCATTTGAATTAGTATTAGTAAGATGCATGAAGTGGAAAGTGTAAAAGTGACGCTGGAAAGCAATCTAAACAGAATTATTTACTGATTTTATAAATGTTAAAAGTAAAGTAGAGGTAATTGAGCTCGCATGTTATGAAATAGAATTTTGACTCATGTATAGATTTGTACGTTCCAATTGTCGGAAAATTAGTTCTGTTCTAAAATGTTGCTTTTTCAGTAAACTTTAAATAGACATTCAAAACAACTATGCATTTCGCATAAATAATAGAATCCATTTTATTGATATGCTCAATTCAGCACATTCCCTCGCATTCATAGGCAGTTGAAAGTAGCTCGAAAGTCTCCTTTTATGATAATGGATATTTGTTCACTTCTATTCCGTTTTGCAAAAAGGATCACGTCGCATGTTGCTCAACAACCAACTTGTAGTTTCCGTATTTATGATTCATGTCGGAATGAAGTATTCTTGCGTCAACATCTGCCGCGAAATTAATTTTTTATGAACTCATTTGGAAGGCGAAAGTGTTAGGCTAATACTGTATTACACAAAGTTTTGTGTATATTTACCAAAGAATTTGCAGATGAATACTTCAGAATGATTTCTCATGTTGTGTCTGATAGAGAATTCAAGGAAATTCCGTCAATACGCTTCATATTCTGCGTCAGGAGTTGTAGAGCATGCCCATAGCACGCTATGATATTAAAAGACTAGGACAGACATGTTCATGGAAAACGACGTCAACCAAACGTGCCATAGCGATGAAGTTATATCTACATGTAGGCTAGGACAGGGAACGTACAACTCACTGGCAGTGGGCTGCCATCCGTAGGCCGATTTTTCTGGTGACTCAAATATCTACTCGTTGAAATGCATTTGCTGCACAATGATATTAGAAATACTGATGCCTCAACGTTCTCAAAGATTCGTCAAAGATGACGAAATCCTCTCAGGGTCCCTAGTGCTAGACAGCTAGTGGTTTCCTTAGTAAATGACATGACTCTCACGGACTTCGAAATAGAGGAATGCTGATGACTGCCATTTGGTGCCAGATCACGAAACAAGCTCGCCAGATCAGTTAGGAAAATTTAAGTGTTCGTCAGACGTTGTATAGATGTATAGAAATATTAGTAGTGCTTGATGTGGGTCATGTCGCTGAAGCGTTATGGCGCATTTGGCTTCCAAGATGCGAAATAATAATCGTGATCAATTCATGCTCTCAACAGATATCCTACTTATTCTGTATCAAAAAATGATTTTAATGACTTTTGAATTGATATTTTGATCGTGGATATCTATAAAATGGAGTCTGGATGAGACACTCTTTTTAGTTTCATACCAACTGGGTCTTTCGGGTAGAAGTAAATAGGTTGGTTTTACTTGTAATTACATATATCTTTGTTTTCTTCCAAACTATCATGCAAAGTAAAAAGGCCTACGCATTCGCATACAAGGGGTGAGAAGTGTAAGTGTATTTAGTTAATCGAATTCAATTTACGATGCTTTCTCTTCTCGGCATAATTCTTTTCCTTTTGGTTAGTATTAAAAAATTTCAATATACTCTTGAAAAGTTTGGTGATGAATTGCTTTAGGATCAAATGAAGATTAGAGCAAATACTAAAATCCTTTCATCTCCATCATCTTCCAAGTGATGCGAAAATGCAGTCATAAACAATTCCAGCTGATTGTGAGATTTTAGGGATGTTTGTAGGTAGTGACTGTGTGTCGAGTACATCATTCGCCACACTTTCCAAATAAGATCAAAATACATGCAGTTGTCTGTTGTGACGGTGAGACCTCGGTTGATCCAATAAAAAACTTCTTGACTTCTGCAGTTATCACGGCATTTAGAATATCTTCAGTTTCACATAGCAACTGGTTGCATGATTCACATCTATTGGTTTGGATTGCACTTCTTGCGAGATATCCGGATACCTTCTAGATAAATTAACGATATGAAGCATCAGTTCTTGTCAATGATTACTGGTAATAAAGTGAATGCAGAATAAATGATGCATCCTGTGAGACAATTCCGATCTGTTATTTGTGTTCTATTATTCAGCAATTAATTTTCATGTTTAAGAAAACCAAAAACTTCAACAAAGACACAGTCCGTATTTTCTTTTCTATGTCAACCAGGTCTTTGTCACCCTCCAGTGGGTGGTTGGGCGGCTAAAGCGTATTTTACATCTAAGATCTTGCAACCCATCTTGATTATTGTCATTATATTTCTATGTTTTCTTTTATGCATTTCCAAGCACTTTTTACATCTATGATAGCTTTTGCACTTGAGTTTTGTATTTTAGCCTTGCTTACTTTATGCTCTTCTCATAGTTCATGATTAAGGCGCATGCCGAAATGTTGAGTATTTATGTTGACTTTGATTATTTTCTATCAATAAACTTGTATTGGTGTTCGTCGATTTTTTATTTACACATCCCACACCAATGGCGCATAATCCAAATAGGATCTTGGAACTTGCTGCATATGAACTTAACCACAAATAGCAACACTGTTGAAGCGGAAGATAGGCCTGCGGTTGCGGTGACATCCGATGTTAGTCTAACAACTTGACCTCCGACTAAATGAGCTTATCTATTGAAGTCAATTTCATCAGTCAGTATTCATCTACGAGTATACTTCGTATTCATTTAGTCGCGATGCTCATGTTTTCAAGTATTGAGGTACCGCTCGTTCAGATTTGACTTCAACGATGCAGGTAAACGGATCACTGCATTAACGCTTGGAAAGATGAGAGCGTTTTGCCGCAGTTTTGTAGGCAGTAGGTCGTGTAGCATAAATGAAGTACATGTAGCTCAGTATAAAGCAATCTGACGAATATCGTAGTGCATGAGGATTTCTATTCGCCAATTCAAGCTGGTGAAGCTGGTAAAAATAGTAACGACAATTCCAGCCTTTTCAAAAATATGTCGATTGACTCATAAAGTTGTGATTTGGTTGTCACATGGAAGTTAAATTAATCCGTTCCGGAGAGGAAATCGTAAATGAATACAACACAACTTTTAGATGCTTTGATTGACAGACTTTGGATGCCACAAAGATTTAGACGGATCATTATACCATTTATGTAATTATTGATAACATGAATTATGTAATTTATCAAGCCTTAGTCATGCTAATTTCAAATCTTAAATTTATCCGGGCATGGCTGCAACTTTGAATAGGGAACTACCGTATATCGATGTTGAGAGATGTGAACCAGACCTGCTGATGATTCCTGATATTGGATGAAGTGGCAGCTATTCAGTCAGGTCTGTTCCCATTTTCCAACTGAGGATATAATTCAATATTTAATTATCCTATTTACATTGTGTTTGCCAAAAGCAGTCATTTATTAATTGTGCGTAATTCAGCTGCGTTACAATGTGGGAAAATGAAGGCAACAATGTATGGGGTAATGATGATACCTGTATCTATGCGTGTGAAAGACAATTTAGAAATCTCAGTTGGCGTGTATCTTCATGCGCATTCATAGCATTGCTGCCCGCTTTTTTCCTACATTGCTGGTCAGTCAATTTCAATTACGCACAATATTATAAGCACAGATTTTTTCGGGCAGCAATGTAAAACATCTTCATGAGCTTGCGCGCCCTCAAATGTCTTACATTGTTACCCTCAAAAGTCCATGTAAATGTTATATTGCAGGCGAGCTAACTTCGGCGGTTTGCCAGTAGTGTGTTGTAAGTGATATTTACTGAATGCCCGTCGAAATTTCACTAACTTGCTAATTGCGAGTCTCAAATCTGCCCGGACATGACTGCAACTTTAAATGGGGGAGCTGTGTCGATGTTCATCGAGAGATCTGAACTGGGCCTGCTGATGATTACTGATATTGGATGAAGTGGCAGCTATTCAGGTCTGTTGAATGATCCAATCAACAAACTTCTTGACGTCTGCGGCTATCAGAAATTTGGAAAATCTTCAGTTCCACCTTTGACAAACAGCTGGTTGCATGATTCACATCTATTGGTTGAAAGGATTTGGATATTGCCTTGGGCTATTGCTTAATAACATGCGGAAACCATTAGATATCACACAATGAATTGCAGGTGAAACTGAGTGCTATGATTGATATCATGCGATATTTTCAAATGAAATGTCCCTATTTTATAAAGTGCTGCAGATCAGCGAAAATCCAACCTATTTTTAAATGCGATATATCATTTTAAACCTCTGAGTGCAACCAATAATTTTGCGGTTTTTAGAAGTTCATAGATATGTTAACTTTTACAGCATTTGACGGTTTTGAATTTAAAATTTTTCGTAGTTTTACAGGTTGTAGATATTGCATAGATGATGCATCACAACACTTCGGACAGTTGAATTGTAAATTTTTACCTATGGGAAAGTTTTCTATGTCTACATGAAGTCAATGTGGAAGTCCAGTGAGGTATTGAATCGCCTTGATAGTAATAGGAGTGGCCATCAGATAGCCAAACACTTAAAAGAAAGTGAGCACTTTGAAATTACTGGAATGAGTTTTGTTCCTATTGAAAATATTGTTTTGTAGGCTCTAAAAAGTCGCTGAACAAAGTCACTACCAGTCTGGTAGACTGCGTACTGTGAGGTTCAACGAACTGGTTGAAAAAAGTGGCAGTCGCTGTGGAGTACAAGAAAGCGGTGGTTCAGTCGACCAGTAGCGGTTTCAGTCTGTCACCTGTCAATCATTCGTGTGTAGGAATTATAACGAGACAGAACTGAGGGCCTATCGCCGACGAAAGTCAAGTTGTCTTACTGAGCGACATCTTGTGACTCGCATGCGATTTGCAAAACATTGCAGAGATGGCAGTGCGTCAATTCATCGAACAAGGGAAGTACACGAAGAAGTTGATCGACTGTTTGAAGAGTTTAATGTCTGTTGGCTTGTTGAAAGCGTTTGAGGAATCATTATAGAGATGTTGAATGACCAAGAATTTAATGACTTGACCTCATTGAAAGTAGAGATCAAAAGCATTTGGCGAAGTGTCCGTCACGGGGCGTGCCAGACCCTCATTTCAAACATACCGAAAAGATGTAGAAAAATTGTAGGAGACAGGTCGAATTAATCGTGATCACTAAGGCTTGATTTACATGTACTTTCATTCTTTGACTTATCATGCCTTCATTTTTGCACTTTGTTATATACATAGCACAGTGGTCTCGTTCAAACTTTTTAACAGATGATAGAATGTATTGAAATAGCTATTTTACCTGCAAATTTGATTTTTAGTCATAACCACAAAATTGCTGGCCACACTCAGAGGCTTAAAATGATTCATCGCAATCAATAGCTGTTTGGATTTTCACTAAATCTATAACACATTGAAAGTAGGGAAATTTGACACAAACGAAGCGACGGCCTATGGCCGCGTTATATTGATAATGCTTCCATGCATCGTTTGTGATCCTATGCGTATCACGCCACATAGAAATTGACAATGTAGCAATATGCACCAGGGTGGAGGTCCGTGAGGTAATAAATCCGAGGGTAAGACCATGGCGAAAATGCGACAAGGACCTCTCTTATGGATAGGATTAAGGCAAGAATCTTCAACTATTGCATGCTTCCGTTATTGGATTTTTTAGATCTGACAACATAGCCTTGATCGGTGACTAAATGATCGAGTGAAATGACGTCAACAAGCAGTGGGTCTCCATTACGGTCCTCCTGGCTTTTGCAAAAACAAGTAGTCGGATTACCATGACCATAATAATAATGAGCATTTATTTGTAGATAAACAGTCACGCCTGATCATAATACATATTAAGGGATAAAAAAGCATATAAAAGGTATTAAGTCACACCTACGAAATTTGCGATACACAGGATGGAAGGAAGGAGTTCTTATATCGATCAGTTTTACAAAATACGAGTATGCTGCTGGATGACTGTCTGAGTTTTGACGTCTCATTCGAGTGCTGAGGTATTCATTCCCTCAGGATCGTCGGTAATCTTTGAAATTGTCTTTGACATACGATGAAACGTCTGGTGTTCAGATTTTCTAGCCCATGTTTCATCAAAAGGCCTTCATAATCATAATCGTGGCACTCGATTGGAATGTGCTCTATCATGCGGATGACTCTTCTCTGAACAGATTCAAGAGCATTTGATTGTGCTTTTGTGATGTTGAAATGCCATACAGGAGCGCCGTATTCCAGAATGTTGCGTATGCAGGCACAATAAAATTTGACAACATCTGCATCTCCGAAACCTGATCCATCATTTCACTAACGAAATGTACTCTCATCTGTGATTTTTTGATTGTTTTCAATATGTGATCTGACCAAGATAATTCCTCATTGATGATGAAACCAAGAGTCTTCGTTTGACGAATTGGATTTGACCATGCCATTCATGTGTATGAGAAAGTGGGAGATATCAAAATTTGATCATTCATTGATGACATTTTAGTGACATGCTTATGGAGAAGCAGAGTTTGCATGACTTGAATATTTGTGAGTTGTTTTGATTCTCTTTGTCCTCTTCCTTCTCCACTTACAAGCAGCAAAATGTCAGTTATGGACAACATGGAAATTAAGAAAGTGCTGCTCACGCTACGCAAATGTCAGCACACCAAAATGTTTTGGAATCGATAGGTCTGAATTGTCAATCATAAACGTGCGAAGCAAAAATCAATGCCTTGTCTGCTTCACTGCATTTGGTCATTCTTTTGTGTAACACAAAATCAGAACAACAATGTGCTCTCTGATCTCAGGAATATTTTGCCTCTTTTGAATGTAAAAGATTTATAGCAGAAATTTGGTGGGTAGAATACAATCCTTTATTTTACTGATAAAGCAAAGAGTCATCGGAACGTTGTCATAAAAATGAAATTTTTTGCCTTCACGCCTTCAGTTCACATGGATTATGGGACGGCGCTGACATGGACAGGCTTTGCTTGAGCGTAACCCCTAAAGCGCTGGACGCCGAAGACCCTGTTTTTATGTATTACTTAATTTGTGAGTAGACCAGGAAACATTTACCGAGAGAGTCCGAATACTTTGTTCTGTCTTAAGCACTTTGGAAATAATGGCTAACCTCTCTCTCCGCTTGGTCAACTTTGTCAAAATATAATCCCAAAATCTTGGAAAAATTAGTGTCCAGGGTTACCATGTGATCTGATTTTCTCGGGACCTCCCGGATGTCTAAATTTTCTCAATAATTTTGAGATTTTCTCTCGACTTACGTTTTATAAGTTTCCTAAATCTTATGGCTTTTATATCATATTACAGAACTGCTTTAAGATGCTATGTAAGTAGAACAACTAAATCTTAAAACTCGCACACATAATTTGATAGTAATATACTGTCTGGGAAGGAAACTAATGTGGAGAGAACAGATTCCCAGATCTGGGCATAAGAAAAGAACCTGTATCAGTAAAATTAATCGTGAGGGTCGTATTATGACTGTCTATGGTGCCCTTTACTAGGAAAAAGCGGAAGATGATTGTGACAGCATACTCTACTTCAATACATTTTTCATGAGGAGAATTTTTCTGATCTCAGTGGGAGTTGAGTTCAATAGCAATGTACAAAGCTTCGTTGTGGAAAATATGATGGAGTGCGCGTCCAGATAGCTAAATATTTGATAACTGGTCTCTCCTGACTTCTCATCTGTCTTAGTTAACCGATTGATCGTTATCTTCAGCCACGCTGTCGGAAGTCGACAGACAACAGATGCCTCGGAAAAATTGCGATTCGCGATTTACACTTGTTAAACGGTAAACAAAGTGAAAACATCACTAAAATGGGATGTAAATACATCTGAGCGTGCATCTATTTTTGTGGCAAGGCTGCAGAACTTGTTATTACAGATTCTGAAAAACGTCAATCATGGATTATTTTCTGCATATTCTAAAGTACTGCAAAGTGCGCTACTGTACAAATTCAGGGATACAATCTTTCTGGATTTTGCCGGAATTCCGGTTGCAGCCCGAGTTACACAACACAATGTTTAATATATCCTAAGATGTGTTTCCCCTCTGTATATTGCTGGTATCACCCCTTTACTTTATGTGAATCCCTGAACATTAGATGATATTTTATCGCCGATAATTACCAACACACACGATTTGAAAAGTTTGCAATGCACTACCACAAAAAGTCTATAATAGACTGCCGTGGTCTATTTTTCAGCCCCTCCATGTCGGTGGTGGTCTATTTTTCAACCTATCTTGTTAGGAAGTTAGAAAAACAGCCTTATTCGCTTGTATATTCTACTTATTAGACTATCATTTCACAAAATTCCGGCCTAAATGCCGGTAAGTCTACATCACTTTACTTGGAAGTAGAACATTACTGAAGGCCAATATATAGCTGCAAATGACATAAGCATTTATAGATATTCAATAACTAGGATTCATGTTTGCCAACTTACATTTGCTTATCTCTGCTTTGTAGCTATTTACTAAGGCACAATGCATCGCAAGATGGCATCATTATGAGAATGACATATGACGTCATATATATATATATATATATATGAAAAGTAGAGATGAAAAGTAGACTACAAGAATTAGATTACCCGGAGAAATTGATTAAGGACGCAATCGAAAAATCCAAATCATCAGAACAACACCAAAACAATGTAAAGAATGATAAAATTGTCTCCTTCGTATGTACACATAATCCAAACAACCCGAATTTTTATGAGAATGTAATTGATCCTGTCTTTTCAAATCTAAAATTAACAACTCCATTCAAAGACTATAAAATAAGGCCCTCATATCGCCAACCACCGTCTCTTCGGAATCTTTTAGTAAAGAACAATCGCATTACTATAAATGGGGTAACAAGATGTGGAGACCCCCGATGTGAGTGCTGTAAAGCAATTATTACGGGACAAAAATTCAATTATAAACAGAACAATGAGAACAAAACTTTCTATATAAAACAAAACATGAATTGCAATTCGAGTGATGTTGTGTATATTTTACAGTGCAAGGGCTGTCTTTCTCTCTATGTCGGACAGACGGGTGATTGCCTACGAGCTAGAGTACGAGTACATCGTCAGCAAGTAAGGGATGAGGACTATCGTGTTCTGAATGTAAGCAGACATATATCTATGTGTTCCAAGAACAATGACCCTCCATTCAATGTGATGCCTATCATGAAACTACCAGCCAATTGTGATCGGTCCTACAGAGAAATAAAGGAAAAACAGTGCATGAACATCTTTACACCTACCCTTAACCGTAATTAAGCATAGTGCTGTTGTAATACAATCTGCTCCGTGAGATATCTTTTCATTTCCCCTATTTCTTTGTGTGATTAGAATTTTGCATGTCTATGTTATAATTTTTCATGCCTACATGTATGTAGAAATTCCGCCCTAGTCTGAATCAAATTTTGTTTCATTAAATGAGTAGCCCTTCATAAGCTAGCAGGCAGCTAGTGAAACCGGTCGGGCAATTTCAACGGCTAGTTTTTCTTGATTGGAAGCGAGATTATTTTATTATTATTTTTATCCATCTCTGTTACTTTTTTATTGTTATATATATATATATATATACATATATATATATATATATATATATATATATATATATATATATATATATATATCATATATATATATCAAATAAAGAAATCCCACACTAAATAAAAGAGATATTGGATTAACTAGACATTTAAACGTTATTTGATAATAGTTATATTTTTATATGTTGTAACTTATGATTTTTAAATACTTTCATAACTTCTTTGTACTTGAAAATGGACCGAGTTTTCAGGTCCGAAACGTTGTCCAGTAATCAATATTATATTGTAAGATGGTATTCTAACATCGCCTTCAAAGTATTATATCACAAGGGAAAACAATTATATAGAAAAACAGAAAGAACTTTACAAAAATGCAATATATTGATGAACGACCAACTGTTTAACAACACTTGTAAACAAAACAACATATTTATATATATATATAACAAATAAAATCAAAAATGGCAATAATATAATTTTATATATATATATATACCATAAATGAAAAGACTCAAAGAAAAGTCACTACTTCCCGACCGGTTTCTGCCTGGCTTGCAGGCTACTCATGGGAAATGTATTTGAACTTAAAACAAACAAGATATATACATTGTTGTACATAGAAATGAAATGAAGTCAATTACAACGTTCATTCAGAGGAGGTTGCAGGAGCTTTATAATGGCATTCTCTCTAATTTCGCGTTCTATGCGATTAGCATTCGGATGCAGTTGGTAGATAGGGGCAGCTTCAAACATTGGACACATATTTTGCACAAATTGCTATGTGTTTGCTGACGTCAAGAATTCTGTAGCTTGATTGAAATAGCTATTGGCGATGGACGGTCAGTCTATTCCTGAAAACTCCCCCGGTTTGACCCACATAGAAATCACCACACGACTTGCATCTGAGTACATAGATCACATTGCTGGATGTGCAGCTTAGATTTCTGTTAACTGTAAAGGTTTTGGTGCCATTACCGAACTTAAACGTAATGGACCTCCCAGTAATTAAAGTGTCACAGCTTTCGCATCTTGGGTCATGACATTTAGTGATACCAAAAACCGTAGGTCGATAGTTGCGATTCAGAATCTTCAGGAGAGACGGAGGTTGACGATAAGACCTGCGAAACCTGTACTCATCAAAAGGTGCAGATAACTTCAGATTGTTGCACGCTGGCATTATTACATTAGCATAGATATTGGGGTCATTTTTATTATAAGTACATACGAAAGGTATCACTTTCTCATCATGCTCTTCTTTTATGTCATCATCCCTATTGCGAGCGCGAGAAAAGGCATTGGTAATAAGATCTGAAGGATATTTCAATTTCAATAAAATCTTTTTTAAAGCGGCCAATTGGGCGGTCCTTCTGTGATCTTCGGAAACAATCTTATGAAATCTTCTGGCGAGCACGAATGGAATATTAGCCAATATATGCTTCGGATGTGCAGAATTAAAAGGGACGTAGCACTGACTGTCTGTGATCTTCCGATGAATATCTGTTTCTAAACGGTCATTAGTTTTATAAATTTTTCAGTAATTTCAGCTATTTCAATCAAGCTACAGAATTCTTGACGTCAGCAAACACATAGCAATTTGTGCAAAATATGTGTCCAATGTTTGAAGCTGCCCCTATCTACCAACTGCATCCGAATGCTAATCGCATAGAACGCGAAATTAGAGAGAATGCCATTATAAAGCTCCTGCAACCTCCTCTGAATGAACGTTGTAATTGACTTCATTTCATTTCTATGTACAACAATTTATATATCTTGTTTGTTTTAAGTTCAAATACATTTCCCATGAGTAGCCTGCAAGCCAGGCAGAAACCGGTCGGGAAGTAATGACTTTTCTTTGAGTCTTTTCATTTATGGTATTATTTCATTTTGATTCATTTTCCTATTTTGATATATATGTATATATATGTGTGTAACTGTGTATGTATGTATGTATATATGTGTGTGTGTGTGTAATACAGGGTATCCACTCAATCATATATTCTTATATTTGTCCTATATTTTGTGAAATGTCCTTTATTCCTATATTTCCGTACGAGATCCTGTATTGTCCTATGCTTTTTGTTTTATATCGAAAACGGCAAAATAAAATTCAACCTGATAAATATTTATCACTCAGTCAAACTCAGTCATCACTCATGGTTCTTGCCAGCCATTTGAAAGCATGATTTTGTATTACATGTTATGGTATGTATATTATTTTTTTCAGACATGCAGTTCAAAAGATCAACAAATATTTGTACGTTAATTCATTGTTGTGTTATGCTCTTAAGAAAAGTTGTGTTATAGCTTCATTGCCCTGTGCAGGCCCGGAGTATTAGGGAATTGGCCTGCTGCTTCAGCCTTGCATGTCGTAAGAGGCGACATAAGGCACTAGATACTATAATAAAAATACTAATTGCATATATTTGAGGTGAAAATCGATACATACGTTTGACTTTCACATGGTGCATGAAATGGTAAAAGAAATTCAGTCATCTCATAAGATTGACATTGGATACTGTAAGTTTTCAGAAAGAATCACTTCGCTTTTTTGTACGATGTCTTGGGATAAAGTATCGGTTTCCTTTCGTCAATTTGGGTAGCAACCCACTTTTGTGACTTGGATCTTCAATTTGGCAAAGAAACCAGAGCTTAAGCATATTACGACCATCCTTCAGTGGTTCTAGGCACTCTTAACATTTATCACCATAAATCAAATGACACGATGAGCACGCATTTGAAGTTTCTCTTTCAATAATGAGTCTATAATAATGTATAGAGGTCCACACTATTCAATCAGAGATCTGATGAGAAATCGCAACCGAAGGGTCGATCATTTTTGGAGAGAGATATCCAACTTAAAGACGCCTAACCATCAACTGAAATATCCATGTCTCACACCTGTGATAAAAAGTTCTTTAATACTTCCCCCCGGAAACTCAGACGTGGAGAGGTCGCTATCCATCAACATTTCTCTTGTCATACGAGAGAAATGTTCTTGTCTCTTGCTCTACTCGTGGAAAATGTTGTTAACGGACTCCGGGCAACCAAAGATATGGTTCACTTTTGTGACCATCAACTGAATCACCCTGAAAAATTGGCCATTACAATAAAAGTAATCAATGCTGCTAGATGTGCTCATTCTGAGTGCATAAGGAGACAAGAATTGAGACAAATTGCGCGCAAAAGAAGAAGAAGAGGAAATGGAAAGAATATAAAACGAAAATGCTCAACGAGCGATTTTGGAGAAAGAGAGGGAACAAATGAAAAAGTAGAATATAAGTTTCGATGAGAAGGACGAAACATTAATCATTAAAGAGAAAAACACGAACAATATATTTTTAGCAGCACAAGAACTTTTAAATGATGGAAACAACAAATTCAGACTTGCTATAGAGAAAGGCAATTTACAGCATGCCGCCACGGCTTAATTGACGATTAAGACAGGATAAAAAAAAGACAAAAGAGTGCACTGAAGCACTAGAAAAATTGCGCCAGAAACACAGAAAGCTAGCCGACTGAAAACGCAAACTTTCAGATAGGAATTTATGTTTGATGGAATCGGTGAAAAAGAGAAAGACTAGCAACAAGATATGATTGATGCAATGAAATCTGACTCGTCGACTATCTATCAGCAGTCATCTATTTTTGAAAGACTTCTTCTACTGATTGTTTTTGTTAACTATATACTAATGATAAGCAATTGAACTTTTCAAGTATAAATATTTTTTTAGCATTTTACAAAGTCCGTTTTTCAAAAGTGCTTGTTATGATTAATTGAGTTCATTTTTATGATTTTATACCTACCAAGATTTTGTAATCGATTTTTAGAGGCATGTTTCGCTAAATTACAGCGAATCATTGACCCCAAAAATGTCAACAATATTTAAAGTAAAAAAAAATGTGGAGCGGGATGGCTGCAAGGGAAGGTGGAGACTATAAAAAAAATAAAACATAAAAAACGCAATGCATAAAATACAAAATATGTTGCTGTTTTAAATTTAGTTAAGGTTTACATTCATAGTATTTAGATTTAATTTACATGTATATGTAAATATCCACACATTTTTATGATGCAAGCTTTCAGCTTAGTTACTTGTGTAATATACGTAGGTCTGTATAGGTGTACAATGTAACTCACATATCCTATATTACATGCTTTTGGTCGATACATGATATCCTATATTTTGTCCTCTATTTTTTGAAAATCCATGTCCTATATTTCTATATTTTTTTTTGAAAAATTGAGTGGACACCCCGATAATAGAAAAGGGAAAGCGGTGGACCTGTTCGCTGTGCATGAAGACATTCGTGGGAATATACAGCGAATTAGTGATTCTATCTATTAAATTGCATGCAAACTTTTTCATTCACGTGAACACAGTGTGATCATGATCTTATGGCATTTTCTCAATTCATTAACTATTTTTAAATGTTTGTGTGTAGGAGGTCACGCATTTGATTCCTGAAAAGAAGTTTTCTCATTTATCAG
Source organism: Prostheceraeus crozeri (assembly GCA_907163375.1). Classification (NCBI taxonomy): domain Eukaryota; kingdom Metazoa; phylum Platyhelminthes; order Polycladida; family Euryleptidae; genus Prostheceraeus; species Prostheceraeus crozeri. The sequence goes on along the minus strand of CAJQUW010005679.1, from coordinate 158,644 downwards.
ACCTTTATCTCATCAGTGTTAAAAGGCTCTCGCTTAGAAATCACAGGAAATTGGTACTCTCAGCTGATATGAAACAAACATTTTAAAATGTCGGCAGATGAAAGAAACTTGAGTAAAGCAAGTCATTACTCAATCAGTATTCTTCCATTAACGATTGCTGACATTCGATCTAGTGTAATGGCATGCACAAGTTGCTACCCGAATAGCTTCATCCATATTGCTGCAATATCCAAAGAACTTTTGAGTTCCAAAAATTCTATGCTTTCACATAACTCATACAGCTGAAAATTTAGCAGTTATCTTCGTATGTATGATGATATCTTCAACATAACAAATTCCATAAGACGTTTCTTAAGACTTAACCGAGTCTGAGATGCTCTATCTTAACACAAAATCTTAATACAATGCAATAATGCAATAAAAGTCTTCAAGTTGAACGCTCTGAGGACTGAACATCTCCCTCATGAACACCAATTTGACTGGTCCCAAAGTTTTAGGCAGGACTTCACATATATGGAGCTGTACACTCTCGGGTCTGAATATAGTCATGCTCTTCTTTCAATTTTCATGAATAAGAGCTCCTTTCTTATTGACACAATCAGCAGAACTATCTCATGACTGTGATAAACGTACCTGACCTATCATAATCGGTGCTAGTCAGTTCGCATTGATCACTCTGAATTGATCCTCCACAATTTGTGTACATATATTTCCCACCAATTCAAAGCATGTTATTACACGCAAGCACGCGTGGATCGATGTTATAACGAGCGACGTGATAGTGATTATGATTACATTTCAATACAAAAGTTTTGGAACAGACAAGCGTTGCCATGGCAATAGCATCTCTGTAATAAATTGCTTCGCAACTTTTGTTTTAGATACTTGGCCATACCTTCTACTCTATTTTTTTCCTTTTTCCTTTATACGAAAAACGCCTCAAAATATGCATCAAATTTTTGATTGCACAACGTTTCGGAAGTCTTGGTCACGTTCAAATGAAGCAAATCAGGCTTTACAAAAATCAAAGAGCATAATATGCAAAATTTAAGTGTAAATAGTATAAAATTTACAGATGTCTATCACTATAATACCTAAAGTATCAAGAAATCTTGTTTAAACTAATAGCATCTAAAAACATAAAGAAAAGTAAATTATAATATGGCAGTGTAGAAGTCTATGCATAAGGGAAAAGGAATTGATGATAACATTTCAAGCACCACATCACATGGAGAACAAAAATTATTTCTTCGTAGACTAAGAAGAACACAAGAGTATGATGAGAATTGGATAAAATACCCTTCCCATCACACCCATTCATTAAATTGGCTTCCTCCTTTATGAAAATGGACTCGGCAGCCATTAGTGCGCAATTATCCTTAATTGCTCTTAAGATTTTCCACTTGAAATCTACCAATCCAGGATGAGTCTGTTTATGTTGAAACACAGCTTAGTCAAATGTTCGTAGATTCTCGATCTCATGGTTCTGTTCGTTTGACTTATGTGGCATTTTTGGCATGTCATTTTGTATCTGCATGGTTTCTTATAACAGCATTTCGGAAATGCCTCAGATGCACATGCTCTACAATTTGGAGGGCACAGAAGACATTCTTTTGTTGGTCTCATTGACACACCTAGTGGAAGTTCTGTCTGAAATATAGCTCTTATTTTTCTTTGATTATTTGTCGATCTTGGTAGGCCGAGGATTTTCTTCTGTTTTTCGTTAATGAAATGAATTTTGATGTATGTCACAGGTTGTTTCTAGCGTTTTGCAACTTTGCCTATGTCACGTATAACCATTATGCTAAGGTCCGACATTGATTTAAATTGATTGGTTTAAAGGAGTGAAATCGTGAGAACCTGTGAAATCCATCACCCTTTCGGATACCATTGTATCGCTTGGAACATTGTTTCTGTTTGGAAATATACGGAATTTGAACTTATATCCGTTTTTCTCTAACAGCACTAAAAATTCGAACTTCAAACTTCGCGGACAAAAACTTACGGGTATTTTGCATGTGCATGCAAAAAGTCAGCTGAATCGAATGGAAATTGACTAAGTTATAAGCGTTTAGTTTTCGGCACTTTTTTGGGAACACCAGAAGCCGCTGTGTCAAATCCAATATGTACGGACAATATGTCCAATATGTCTCTCAGCGATGAGAACAGTATTTAATTGGAACAAATTGAGGAAAAATAAAAGTTTTGTGCCTTATTAGTCAACTTCAGGACAGAATATCCTAATATAGAGAGTCAGCTATTCAAGCTCGATCAATTATGGTCTGATTCTCAAATTGAGATCAATATAGTTATTTTATTGGTGAATTTCCATAGTGTCAAAAGCTTGCATTTAATACAATTATATTTCATGCATGTGTGTTAACACTTAAGGATTAATTGCGAACGTGAATTAACAAATTCCAATCACTTTGGCAAATTTCATATTTTGAACTCGATCGCAAATACTAAACTTTGATTAGTTCATTATTTGTCTAAGTTTGTGGTACTGGTGACAATTTGTCGTTGTGTGACCACTCTATTCGATTAGTGATCAGATTTTCCTTCTATATTGAGGCACGAAGATGATATAAATAGTTGCCGCATTACATGTAGATCAACTGTCATCAGTTAAGTGTATTCACAGGTTGCAGCGTCTCAAAAGTCGCTAAAAACTTTAATTGTAGATGGCAGCTCTCCATCATTGATTGAGAGGCTGTCCTCACATAAGCTGTCATCCTCTCCGCATTGTAGAAAGGAGTAACAACGGAGGATTTATTGAATTTCTTGTGCTATGAAATTACACAATTAAGATGGTAATACAGTGAATTTCAAACATTATGCACCTATGCTTGTCAATCTATTTACTTCAGAAGCTTTGCATATGAATCCAAGATTGAACCCTTTCATCCGATTGAGAATAAAGCGCTTCACTGCATCTTCCTATACATCTACATGGAATAAGATATTGAGCTGCATTGATATTTCAATTTATACATGTATTTATTCATATTTTATTTCACAGAAACATTGCGTAATGGTTTCCTGAATTACACAAGAAAAGTGTATTACGCATTGGGGCCATATGGCCGTAAATGATCGGCAAAACAGGATCCATTAAAAGTAAAGTATCTCACAGATCACCCACACTGATTGCTTTTGAAGAGCAATCAGATAGTTTCTCGGAGACGAAACCTATGATTTTTCTGTGGCTCCGTTTCCGCATCCCTGGATCGAAGAATCCGCTATGTAGGTCTACATAGAGTATATAGTTGTTGGCGTCATGCTTAGATAGAAGATCTTTTGTAACTCCATCCTCAAAGAAGAATCGATTTTGGATACAAGTAACTTAGAGCATTTCATTCAGTGTTCCTCTGTTTTCTTAATTTCTTATACACTCATCTGTTTAACATGATTCTCTCCTCTTGTCTTCCCAGATAGTGATCATACAATGAAGCTTTTTGCAGATGTCATTTCGATAAAATTCATTCGATGGATCTGTCGATAGAAATCTGCGCGCAAAATAGGTTTGTTTATCCATCGATTGAATAAATTTCGAGAAGCCGTAGACATATCATCAGAAAAGAATCCGTATATCATCGTCATTCGTATCTTACTCACAAATGCACCGAGTTTGGATATGTGCCGGTACTCTTCATCTGCAACCTAAATAGAATTTGTCTTGTTGTAATCTCGGTTTTCTATCAATTACTGCAATGAGAAATGAGATACAATACAAGCTAAGAATGCTCTGCGCATCGTATTCCCAACGATAAATTGCAATACTCTCTCTCAGCAGACTCCTCAGCTCAGCTCTTCTTTTCATGCTATTTTCGCAGACAGGGACAAAGAGATCAGTGGAGTGAAATACGAAATTAAGCTCTACGTATATTAAAGAAATGGATAATACGTTCTCGCTTTCAATCGTCGAACTGAAAATAGAAATTCTTGCCAAGGACAGAATTGTCAGATATCAGAGATTGGGCAAATACCGTAGTCAGGGTATAGTCCGGCAGCCAGAACGAGTTTCTGCAGGGAACGAGGCCGAAAGTGAGACTTTCACAGATTGATGTACACCCTATGCCTACTACGAATCAGCACGTCTGCTGAGCTCTAGTGAGTTCCTCTTCTTGTCAGACAGGATCAAAGAAAAACACATGTAAATCCAATGGGACACAGATTGCAGTTTTTGGCTAAAATGAAATTTTGTATGTTTTCTTTGATTAAACGAAAAGTACTAAGTCCAGAGTCATAATTTTTGGCATAGAATGTCTTCAGGTCATTTCCTATGATGCACATTTGCTTTTGTCATGCAACTAATCGGCAATGTATGTGAGAATGTGGTTGAATGTGGATAAAGTAGCTCAAAATGCTTGTGTTTGGCGACATTAAGAGGTTTGCCAAAACTAAATGCGTTTAGCTATATAGACAAGGGTGCATGAAAATGAAAGGAAATGACTAGAAGACATTCCATGCCAAAAATTGTGACTGCGGGGTTAGTACTTTTTGTATAATTAGAGAAAACATGCAAAATTTCATTTTAGCCGAAAAATGCAATCTGTGTCCCATTGGATTTACATGTGCTTTTCTTTGATCCTGTCTGACAAGAAGAGGAACTCAGTAGAACTCGGCAGACGTGCAGATTCGTAGTAGGCATCATTCTGTGAAAGTCTCACTTTCGGCCTCGTTCCCTGCAGAAACTCGTTCTGGCTGCCGGACTATGTATGACACAAATTTGAGAATTTACAATCCAGAACAGAGCATGAACTCACATTCTTTTTTTTAAAAAAGTATTATTACAAAAATAATGAATTATATAGCTCAATATAAAATATGTATAATATAACTCATTGAATTTATTTTGGAGCTTGAAAAATTGAAAATAATTTATCTATTTAAGTAATTATTTACTGCTATATACATAAAAATGCTGTCTACTATTGTTTCATCAATTACAAGGTGTAACTAAAAATTATTGAGACTATTTCAGAAGATCAATTTAATGGACGACTTTGCCGTTATCGATGATAATTCTGAGACATATAGTGCTTAAGCTCACTATTCATCAAAAATGTGATGGAAATAATTAAAGGCAGGGATGCGGAGTCCTATCATTTTGATAGGACTCCGACTCCGACTACGGGTGGCAAGTATATAAGCTTAGTTTTTTGAAAAATTAACTGGTAGCCTACATCACAGATCATTATAGGCTTACCTGAATCGATATTTAGTGATCATTGCATCAATTATCAATCATTTTCGATGAAAGTTGATCAAATGTCGCTTTAAGTTGGATGCATGCTACGATCGGCTCCTCCCATCTTGATGAAAGTTGATCAAATGTCGCTTTAAGTTGGATGAATGCTACGATCGGCTCCTATCATCTTGTTGATGTGTGCTTCACATGGTTTTTCGCCAGTCTCCATCAGTCACGAAAATCCCCCATCCTTCTCCAAAAAATATGAGTACACTTTCGATTTTATTATCCGCTTTGTAGGAGCCATCACACACGATTAATGTGAGGATAGGATGCAATGTTCTCAAACAAACCAGTATTTCATTTTGTCTCTGATGTGACCTTTGGTGCTCATGTGTGATCGAGGCTAGGAAGGCTTGTCTTCTCTATTAAATCACCAAGTGAAAAGACAATCCTTTTTTCACTATCAAGGTTCATTCCCTCAACTATTATAAGCTCTGTATGCACTGCTGTCTCTGTACTTTTGTTTGACGGAGAAAGTTGACATCAAGACAGTGACAGCTATGCACGGGAATAAATGATTTGCTTGTATTGTAGTTCGGGTCTAGTGATAGGCCGGAGTCTGGAGTCTTATCATTTGATAGGACTCCGACTCCACATCCCTGATTAAAGGTACCTTTCCTCAGCACATCCTGAAAAACCCTGCCATTTTAAGTGCAACGAGATAAAAACAGCGTGTATCGTGTAAATTCAATCAGAAATGGTTTCAGTTAATCACATTTTTAGTCAGATTTTGCATTTTTTCAGGAAATCTTCCAAATTTTGTTAGAAATTACTTTAATGAGGGCATTCAGCTGAACGAGACATTCATTTAGCTACATGATTTTCACCATGTTCAATCACATTGCCACAATGGTCTAGGAGATTTTAGGACATTAGTCAAGAACTCCTCTTGACAGATTGAACGAAAGTTCACATAATTTACGTTATCACATAATTTTAAATCTGGTGAGTAGGCCTACGCCATGACATTGCGCCACACTTCACCGATAGGTACAGATTTTGCTGAACTAGCTGCTCTGCAAGCTTAAGCGGACTCACCGGACGCGGATAGCATCTTTGTCTAGCGGAAAGTGGTCAAGCGGGAAAGGGTTTCATTGTCATGTGGAGTTCATGAGTCATTGAAAACATTAGCAAAACAAAACAAAATTCGTGTTTGGGCGCAAAACTTGGTCAAAATATTCGATGCAATTTCCAAAACTGACCGTCGGTAATGCCTCGTTGCACGCACGCTTGCATATCTATGATAATCAGCGATAATCATGTGATATGGCACTCGGAGAGAGTTAGATTTTGTCAGGCAATTGCTAGAACGCTACTTTAATACGCACATCAAATTTTAGACCATAGATATGTCATTTCATCTTCTCTCATGAAAGTCTCAATAATTCTAAGTCACACCTCATATAATATCTATATCACTGTGTAATTGTAACATCATGTGTGCATGAGTGGTCTCCGTGGCACAGCGGTTTAGTGCTTGGCCTAGCGAACCCTAAAAGTGGCACTGGATGTCGGCAGGCAGGGTATCTGGACTGAGATTGAGTATCACACCACCCAATCTAATATGAAACTTTGCCAGCACCGTCCAATCCCCAGTGGAAGAATAGTGAATTTTTTATGAATAAGTGTAGACCATGTTTATTTGTTTATTGCATCTACATCGATTACGCAAAAAATGAATATGCATCTAATCTACCACTAATTATTGTTTGAATGGAAATTATTGAAAACATCAACTGGCAAGTACTTCATCCCACAACTCTTATACGAAAACGGTTCAAAATAAGTTGCCGATTCAAAGTCTGCCGAACTGTGTTCACAAATATCTAGGACATCTTGAGGTATAAATCGATAGAGCTCAGGTACATTGTATATCGACTATCATTTTTTGCGGTAATTGTGCTTGGATTGGTGATAACATTTAATACATCCCTATTTGAATCATCAGAGTTTGTTGGTCTCACACTGACCACAAGACATGAAATAACCTGAATGTATTTTTAAGGAAAAGTCTTAATACGATTTTGCTTAAAGTTTTCTCGCAAAAAACTGAAATTTACATTTATGGGCATGAAAAATTTAATTTAGCATTTTGCTGAAGCCTGCACTGCAGCATCAAGGGAGTAAGAAATCATTGGCAAAAGCATTGTGCGAATTTTGAGGACAAGTGATAGGCATGTCTAACGTTCCACAGAAGTTGTTGCAATTCACGTCGATTGAGGCATTGGCCAACGATGCATTTTAGGGATTTCCTTATGGGAATAATTCGCGAAATTGCGAGAAATGTCAGATGTCCGATAAAGGTCTTTTCCCTCTGCCAAAGCTGTTTACTTGATGACTATCATCATTGAGGTTGTCACAGGAGCGTCAGTTTCCAAGCCGGACATTCAAGGACGAAATTGGAAAACTCAGAAAAATTTATAGTCCATGCGATTCAATACGTTGATAGTAACGATAGTTCCATGTAATTAATAGCTGTATCAAATAAGAAATCAATATGATTTGTAACTTCCATATGACGACAGTTTATGCGAACTAATGAGCAGCTGTATGAAAATGTATCAAAATTTCTTTCCTTGAATGTCAGCTTGGATCGTTCTAACAAGTTATATTTCCATCGCTTAACTTTCGCAGTGATGTTCAATGAAGTGAGATTCCTGATCAACTGGTAACTCCTATGTGCTCTCGTAAGTAAATCTACTTGGACGATATTTACTGACGGAAGATGTATTGAAGAGGTATTATGCCTTCCTGTGCATAATCAGAATTATGTTAGGGAAAGTCAACAATTGGATTGATCGACTATAAAATGTACAAAAACGCTACTCGATATATTTCGGGATTCAGACCATTATCAAGAAAAGACTGAGAGCAACAGAAATCACGGTTTAAAAATAGTGATATTTTGATGCATTGTAAAGAATTATAGTACTCTGTACTGACTTTGATACATACATGGAAGATGTACATAAAGTGGAAAGATATCTGGCAGCAGCAATATACTGTTCCTAATCAGATTTATGAAAAATTCTTGCATCTCTTCACATTCTACATGACTATCTATCAAGGGTCTATTTTTTCGAATTATATTTTTTGTCTCATTATGATTTCATGTAAAACAAAATAAAACATAAGAATAAATCACTTTCGACGCGCCATAGAAATAATTAAATGTTGCAATAATATTATTAATATATTCGCCTTACAGGCCTCGTCAGATGACACATTGAATATATATATACATATTGCAACATTTAATTATTTCTAAGGCGCGTCGAAAGAGCGATTTATTCTTATATTTTATAATGCTAGCTAACTCTTTCCTTAGCTTGGTTTTTGATTAATCAGAAAAAATATTTAAGAGGAGTTGTTTTTCGATTATATTTGGTTAAGATAAAGTCGACAGCAGTTTGATTCTCAACTAAATTGAATTTTGAATCATTAAGTGCGATGCTTGATTTGATTTCTGGACATGGTTAACTTTGTCTGCTTGCTAGTTGTTCCTTTGTGTGGACCTTTCCCTGAAATAATCCAGCTAAAGAGATCTGCACAGACTAGGTGGTCTCCGTGGCACAGTGGTAAAGTGCTTGGCCTAACGATCTTTCTCCCCAAAGCTCGAGCCCTGAGAGTGTTAGTGGAAGTCGTCAAGAATGGCATCCGGATTTAAAGATCACAGCACTGCAGTTAAAAGTCTTATTGTCAGCACCGTCGAAGCACCCAATATGGGGGAGTAGCGACTTTTAGCCGACCATCATAGGAAAATCTGATATTCAAGTGGATTGTGATTCCATGGTGTTCAGCTTCAGCGTCACTAGTTTGCACGTCGAAGAAAAAGTCGGCAAGAAGTGCATGGAGTGCGTGTGAGAATTATTAAGTTATCTTGTCTGGAATATGTGCATGAAGAGATATTTCAGATAGGGCTCGACTTTTCACATGCTCGTTCATCATAGTAGATAAATGGCGACGTGTTTCGCCGACGGAACATCGACTGCAATGCTCACAAGTATTGCACGGAGGATAACTCACTAAATGAATCGGATCTTTATCTTCATCATAATTTGGGTTTTGCAAACATTAAAAACATTTCTTTGAGTACTATTTTCTTGTGCTTTATTCATGCGACGGATATTACGTTTTATTTTTTTTTATTGAATTTTCACCCCTAGCACAGCTATGAGCCATGAACGAAGCTAGGGGTTACTCAATGAAAAACCAATAAATTGTATTACTTTAAATAAATAAAAGAAAAAAAAACAGATCTTCTAATCTGATTAAGCTGTCCCCATCAGAAACCTATTCGCACGCCTCTTGAAAGTATCAAGATTGTATTGGTCAGGGAAAGTGGTCTGGGGAAGCTGATTCCAAAGCTGTGCCGTGCGAACAAAAAAGCTTTTCGAGCGACTCACAGTACGTGCGCGTTCTAAGCTCACATTATAGCATGTGAGTGCATTAGCTCTGCGTGTGCTTCTGGAGAAGATCTTAGGTTAGGGTACGAAATACCGAAATAGTACGAAAGGGTACGAGCTACCGAAATAGTACCTGTAGAAGAGACTGAGTGAAGCAACATCCCGTCTGACGGAGAGCGGCTGCAACTTGCTAGCAAGTTTTTCACCCATGAGATTCTTGACACGTTTCTCAACCCGTTCAAGGAGGTTAAGATGCGTTTGTGGGGCGCCTGCCCACAGATGACAACAATACTCCATCAGAGGACGAATAGTGGAACTGTAAAGATAGCAGACAGTCTGTGGTGAAAGATAGCTGCTGGCACGATAGAGACTACCAATGCGTTGAGCTGCCTGCTTGCTAATGGATTGGATGTACGGTTTCCATGACAAGTCTTTCGTAACCGACAATCCAAGGAATAGTTGGAATCGTTGAAACAGTGGGGAGTTTCTAAGATATTTCATTTTTTCGTTGGATTGTATTTTAGGACGATCACATCGCTCAAAGAGCTTACATGTACTTATCCTATCGGGATTATGTCCGCTTTGAACACAAATTTCAAATTCGCCGTTTTTTGTGAAAATGCGAAAATGTAGAAAATTAATTGAGTTATTTATTGACAACATTAAGCTGGTTTTTAGACTTCAATTCATCACTTCAATTTGTTATAGAAGAGCCAATGAAGGCTCAGTCAATTTTCAAGATATGAATATTTTCATAAAAATGGTAAATTTGAAACAAATTGGATAATAAAAGAAACAAATGCCTAATTGCATTCTCGCAACGACTCCTACATTCGTGATTCATAGAAGAACAGTGCAATTAAAGCCTTATATAATTCATATCAAAACTAAGTAACTTCCTACCAATCGAGTTTTTCCTCTATATTTTTTTTTTTGACTTCAAGGTGATCTCCCACTGACTGGGCAGTTATATAAACCCAATTGTTATGGGATTTCCTGTATGACCTTAATGTAGTCTTGGACACATTCATTTTCTTCGAGACAGTCTGGGTGACCTTGAAAACTAAATAAAATTAAATGAATTATACAGCGATAGGGAAATCATCTCCCCAATTATGTTTCGAAAATTTATTATAAGGGATTTATTATTGCTTGCGATATATTCGATTTTTTTCTTCTACAGGCTCTTCCTTGTATTCGGAGATTAATCAAGGTTTTCCCCTCCTTCGTTCGTGTCGAAGACTTTCCTGTCGATGGCCTTGATGCGAAGGTAAGTTTGCAGCTCCATCAGGAGCCTTGAATATAAAGTTGACATTTTCGCTAGTGAATTGAGGGGTTTGAGGGTTGTGGGGGTTTCGTCTAAAAGCATTGAAAAATTTCGGTGGGAGCACGTTCTTAGCAGTAGAATGGATAACGATGCTTAACACTTCAGATTTTTAAGGTTTGTCCTCCAGGAGATGCTATCAAGCACGGCATTCTGCATGGAAGTACCAGGGCCATTTTCTCATCAGTCGTCATGGTTAGGAAAAAGTAGTTGATATCAGAAGCTCGGGTTAAAGCTAATTAATGTCAGTGAATAGTGTAGCACTCGATACACTGACTTCCAAATCGTTACGAATGAGCTTGTTCTTCACGGCAAGATTGACTTACCACCACATCTCAAGCACTGACTGTCAGAATGTTGTTTCGGCTATTTATTCATCGAAATTCAGCTTTGTTTGAGGTACTCCATTCTCAGAGGTGATTTAGTAATTTGTGCCTAAACGCAGTTCCTTCATGTTGCAGAAAAATCATTTCATATCTAATGATTTTTTTGTATTGTCGAGCTAGGGCCTTGCGTGCCGTTTGAAGTTCATCAGTCATCCCTTATTACTTGTCTTGTAATTATTTCTATCATGGTTGCGGCAATATTTTTTCTTTGTCTTAATCGCTCCATAATTATGCCGGTCATTGATTGCCCACAGTCGTGCAAGATTCCCTAAAGCTCCTCATGAATTCATTTGCTTTGCCATGATAGACGCGCTAGAAGTTGCACTCGCGTTGCATTGGAATCGTTTCCGGTAAATTTTGTACAATACCATTGGAGATCGGTATGCTTACACCGGTGTCCAGATTCAGGCGGAAAATAGTGACCTTGGCGTGAATTTTTCCAACGTCGAGGCGCGAAAAAAAGGTCATGTTTTAAGATCAAGTCGATGTGTGGCTATTGATGCAATGATTTAAGTATTTTTATTATGTACTAAAAACGGATTCACATTATTTTTCCCGTGTCACTGTTAGATTACGATGAGCTTCCGGTGTTGAATGAAGAAGTGACACTAACTTTCGCCTGCCCCAAGCAACTGCATATTTTGTCAGTGCATTTCATAACCGGTGGACCTATTTATCACACACATTACACACATTTTTGTTTGACTTTCTAATGTGTTCTGGCCGAAAGTAAAATTTTGAACGTATGTAGTAAGTCATCTATCTATGTTAAAAGCCTCTGAGGTCTATCGTATGAGGTATGTCCTCTTGTTAAATATAACAAATTATGCTTTGCCATCTTTGGCTAACATAAAATCGCGAAAGGACAAAACCCTAGAGATAATGAACCAATGGCTGATTAGATTTATTGATCCATCACAGCTGCCAAAGAAGTTTTGGAATATTGATGAAACGAAAGAATCAAATGTTACCCAATGTTCTTTTTCATTCTGTCTCTCCTTATCCTGGTTCTATTAGATAGCCGGGCTGTATTAAGTCACAAGTAAAAATGTTATCTCTGAATTAAATATTTTTTAGCAAAAATTATTTTAAATGTGAAAAATAGTGACTAGTCTTTTCCAATGCTCGACTTTGAAAAGATAGCGTAGATAGCTTTTACACACCTCTCTTCTTAATAAGATAAACACAAGCTTATTGTAAAAGAGAAGTATTCTTCTTTAAATAGATATGCAGAAACATCACGTTTGCTGACCCCTTTTCCGTCAGCAGTTCAATTGATTATTGCTTACCGACAACTGCTTTGACTAGTCGCAAGTTGGCAATAAGTGAGGTTGCTCATCATCATTATATACCAGTACTTGCACTGATGCTCGTTTCTCAGGCCATGTTAACTGTCAGTCAGTTAATTTTGCCGACTTGAGGGTTTGGTTAATCTCTGACAAGCAAATCAGTTAATAACAAAATTGATACCGCTGTAATCGAAGAAAACCTGTTGATTGATAACGTGAATCACAATCTAGGCGATCCATGGTATTTGGAAGAGATATAGCAAAAGTTGAATACCCCGGGTTGTATCAGAGGCCCGATTTCTTTTTCACTGTGACAGTCCTTGCCTTGCACGAGTTCTATTTGAGGTCAGGGTTTTAACGAAAAAGCGGTATTTATTTCAATGACTTTTATGTTGCATAACTAGAAGCCTACCTAATATCCTGACCCTTCAGCAGGATTGTCGCGATAGAGTGACATGCTAAGCCGGTCATCAGTACATAGGATAACATGAAGAAGTTGGAGTTTGAGCATCAACTGCATCGATCTTTTGGTGGTCAGAGACATGTACAGTCGTCACGAAAGTAGCCGGACTATTCAAGTAAATGTGCATTTTTTCATGCTTTTTACTTGATCGCTAAAATTATATTATGAAATAGATGTTTTTGACAATGATTTACTTCAGCTTGGTCTTTGCATCAATTTTTCAGCATTGAGGGTTAGACCGAGCTACCTTCGATAGTTTGAGAATATTATCAGCAGGGAGTTGTTGCCCTTCTTTAGCTAAAGGCACTGATATCACTGAGGAGATAGAACAAAGCGTTTGAAGCGGTTTAAGTGATACTTTGTCACATTCTGTCATTTACTTTTTTTAGGATAAGTAAACAATATCATCTAGTTTACAACTTGCGTGTTTTGGTTAAAATCACGCAAATGCGTAGAGCATTATTTTCTTGGTTTCTACAAGAGGGATAAGCGGTTTAGTCATTTTTCCTTGACGAAATCGATTTGATAGAATGAGAAAGACATTGCCGGAATAACTTTTCTTGAGTCAGAAAATATTTTGCTTATTACGCCGAGGAAGTTGTAAAAAACAGTTCGCCATGTATCCTCGGTGTAATCGGCAAAATATTTTCTGACTCAAGAAAAGTCATTCCGGCAGTGTCTTTCCTCATTCGGTGAAATCTATTTCATCTAGGAAGAATGATCCTCTGACATCTATCCTCTATCCCTCTGATAGAAACCAAGAAAATAATGCTCTACGCATTTACGTGATTTTAAGCAAGACACGAAAGTTGTAAAGTACATGTAGATGATTTTGATTGATTATTCCAAAACAAGTCAATGAAAGAATGTGACAATTCCTAAATTTAAGAATTGTTGTTATTTCATCGCCTTCAGGGGGCCGAAAATGCCCATGGCTTACAGATCGAAATTTCACTTAGATCGTCGAAATCTCACTAACTTGGTAATTGCAAGTCTCAAATTGACCCGGGCATGGTTGCAACTTTAAATAGGGAGTTGTGGTCGATGTTGAGAGATGTGAACTAGGCCTGCTGATGATTCCTGGTATTGGATGAAGTGGCAGCTATTCAGGTCTGTTCTCATTTTTTCAACTGAGGATACAACTCTATATCTAATTATTCTATTTACATTGTGGCTGCAAAAAGCAGCATTTACTAATTATTGCAGGCGCACTAACTTAGCCGATTTGCAAGTTTAATCTGTTTAAAGTAATATTTAATGAATGCCAGTCGAAAATTCACTGTATTCACTGTCGAAAATTGCAAATCTGTAAAATGAACTTTGAACTAAATCGGAGATAAATATAGAAACTCAATCTTGCCATTATTAAAATAACTGTACAACAATTAACGGCATCCCACAAAGTAGTAGCCTTTTATTATAATCAAACTTCGATGCGCCCCTGTTTCAAATTGCGGACACATATGGATGAAATTGCATCATTTCTCGTATCTTACTGCAATTTTCATGCTACAGCATTATTAGCTGTATTCACACGTGCATCAGTTGGCTTCTGCAGAGCTCTGAAAAATTTGATATAAAAATTTGATCCGAAATGTTCGTAAGCGGTTATGTCCTAGACCTTAAAAACAAAGAGGGTTGTAAACTTTAATAGCTTAAAAGCTGTAGATGCTTGAGAAAACGTACGGTAACATTATGGCGATTATTAAAGAGAACAATAGAGGCTTTCAATTTGGAGCTCGTTATCAACTGTCATAAATGAATTGGAAGAGAAAATGACTTAAAGCTTTGAAATTAAATTCATCAAAATTACAAAGCAACTATTATCCACATTTTCAAATGAAAAGGGCATTCTGGCAAACGGCCTATTTGATAGCAAGCTGCCAAATCTCTTGATAGCGTTTTACGATAATTTTTCTCATGATGCTAACTCAAAAAATGTGAAGTACTGCTGATGGATTAGATTCTGGATAACTACACAATTTGAGATCAAAATGATACCGTGCATCAATAATGAAATGTTCGCTGCTTGCTTTAAGACAAATTTGTTTAGTCAGTATGATATCTCAAAAGGAAGAGAAGTGATAAAGACCGATGACTGCATCCCGACAGATCAAATGTGTCATTCCGTCATCTGGGCATATTTCATGATCATTTGAAAATTTGTCATGGATCTGAACCACTTGAATCAACGCATAAAAGGACTGATGACATCGGTTGCGGTGCAAGAAAGCATTAATGCGCTGTTGTGTAGGCTGTAGATGACAACACGTCTTGCTCATTGTCAGAAATGTAGACTGTGTGATCTCAACGATAGGTTAAAGATTTCAATTGATTTATCAGCTTTTCAAATTTGAGGGAAATAATATGCACTCTGACTGTGTTTTCAATTTTCTAGATAAAATAGTCAACTTTTCTCTTAGCAGCATTGTTTAATTTGCATGAGAAATTGAAATAGTTCTACTGCGCTTCAACTGTTGTATTAATAATAATAAAGCGTTTATTCTTTTAAAAATGGAAATCGAAAGTTACAAGAAAAAGTCACATGAATACAATCAGTAACAGTTGTCAATAAGTTGATAAGAAATTACAAGGAGATAACGTGTCAAACCAAAACACTCCTTTGATAGCTATCGCTTAAAGCGCTCATTAAATAGCCGGCAAGAGTACAGGAAAAATGCTCTGCTACGACGCACTGTTCGCCTTCTTGGCAGAAGAAAGCGTCCTGAGTTTGCTTGGGTGGGCAAGTGTCGATGCAATATATGGCCTGGCTTCATTATTTGCTCCAACAATCTGAGACATAAGTTATCTCTTCGGACTGATAGACTAGGCAAGCATTCATTTGAACAATCGTTGCCACACAGTAGTCTGTGAAACCGACGTTGAGCCTTCTCAAATTGATTCGACTCGGTTTTGGACAGTGACACAAACACCGATGCACTGTACTCAAACAACGATCTTATCAAAGAAAAATAAGTCAATTTTAGGGCAGAATTACTCAATGATCGACGCAAAATTCTCATAATATAGAACCGACGAGATACTTTCTTCAGAACATAATTGCAATGAGTAGACCAAGTAGCATAACAGTTGAACCAGACACCAAGAATCGATAGTTCTGTCACATGTTCAATATTCGACAGGCAATAATCAGGAACGGTAGACCACTTTTTGATTGTAAGAGATTTGCATTTTCGTTCATTCATTTTGAGATCCATTGACTCTGACCACATCAAGAGTCTTTCATGCTCTCTTGCTATGTGGTCATTGTTTCTGTCATTATAGAGAGGAAAGCACAAACTGATGTCATCGGCATAAATAATCAAATGACAATGAGAATAATCGATGTCGATTGTAGAGGTAGATAGAGCGAAAAGATAAGGACCCAAAATTGAACCTTGCGGAATGCCTGAGATAATTGCAACTGGCTGACTACAGGTTGTTCCGATCTTCACAAACTGAGAGCGATTACTAAGATAATCATAAATCCATTTAATAAACTTGCGTGGAAAGCTACATTGATTGAGTCAATTCAGTATATGTTCAAATTTTAGTCGATCGAAGGCCTTTGATAAGTCGTAGGACACAATGACAGCTCCAACAGTCCTCTGATCATCAAGATAACGGGTTAGGTGGTCATGCAGTGAAAGCAGAGCACATGCTGATGAAGAGCCTGGTCTGAATCCAAATTGCTGATTATGGTAGCATTCAAGCATTTTGTCCTTCATGGAATTGAGGACTATATTCTCCAGGATTTTGGCTGGTAATGGAAGTATACTGATGGGTCGTAAATTGTCTATCGTTGACGCTGATGTCTTAGGTATTGGTGTAATAGCCGCCGTTTTCCAAAACGATGGTACTTCGGCGTTTCTCAAAGAAATACGAAAAAGTTCACACATAGGCTTAGCGATTATCTGGGCGATGTGTTTATAAATGATTGCCGGGAAGTCTAATGTAGCTTTACCTTTCTTCACTTTCTCAATTAGAGTTTGAACAAGCACTGGAGTAACCAAAGGATCCCATTCGAAAATACTGCTTTGATCGTTGGCACACAGGCTTAACTGAAAATCTGAAACTTCCGAGTCCAAAAAGACAGATGACAACCTGGCATTTATCATTTCAACACCCGTCTCTAGGCATGGAATTCTAGATATTAACACCTGGAATGATCACTTCCCAAATTTCTTCCTTTCGCTTTACGATTCGAGGCCAACGACTTATCGAAGCAGCGAAGAGATTTCCTCACCGTTGCTTGCAATGTCCGCCGGGTAGCCGCACTCTGGTCTGTATACAAGTAAGGAGTGGAAGCTGTATTGGTGATTCATCAAATGTTTCCCTCAAATTACATCATCTGTGAGTGAAATGTGCTGTAGCAAATTCACTGTTTCACACTTTATCCATCGTTGTGATGCCTTACAAGTGTTCTGCTGTGGGCTGTAAAACGCGCTACAAATCTCAGGTGGAAAATAGAAATGTAACTTTGCATCGATTTCCACTTGAAAACCGGGAGATACTCAAATTGTGGCTACGACGTTTATCTTGTGAAAACTTTGTGCCGACCAAATACTCACGCTTATGTTCGCGGCATTTTAAAGAATCGGACTTTTTGACGGACATCTCGGACTGAATCTTAGAGCGGTCATGATTTTGAATCATGAATCTTAGAGCGGTCGAAAGGAGCACATGCAGTAACGGAAAAATTCGACGACAA
Source organism: Prostheceraeus crozeri (assembly GCA_907163375.1). Classification (NCBI taxonomy): domain Eukaryota; kingdom Metazoa; phylum Platyhelminthes; order Polycladida; family Euryleptidae; genus Prostheceraeus; species Prostheceraeus crozeri. The sequence goes on along the minus strand of CAJQUW010005679.1, from coordinate 140,808 downwards.
ATCCTCCGATAACAATATGTAATCCAGTTGAGACGTATTATAAGTTGGCAAGTTGTACAGATTCGTTAAATTAAATGAAACGCAAATATCGTTTATATCGAAACGATTCAGGTCTCCACAAATCGCGATTTCATAATCAGGAAAATCACTCAGAAAAATCATCGATAAAGCAAATTAAAAAATCGTTGATCTTATGAAAATCATGACAATGTGTATTGAGTCCCTATAGCTGCTCGATGAATCTATAACGTATATAAAAGTGATTTCAACTGATCAGATCCACACGAATATAACTAGGAATGATGTTTCTTCGAAACACATTCAAAGTAATGAATGAATTTATATTGAAGGAAAAATAAGATTCTACACACATTGGTAAGAAAATGAAGTTTTTACGTCACTACTCCCCATACTTGGACGGTGCTGATATAGTAAGAGATGTTAGAGATCTTATAGAGCGTTGTTGTACTTTTAGTCCGGATGTCCTTCCTGCCGACTTCCAATGACAGGGTTCCCGCGGCCCTTGAAAACCCTTAAATTTTCAAGACAAATTCAAGGCCTTGAATACCCTTGAATTTTGAAATCGCCCTTGAAAACCCTTGAATTTTGATGAAGTCATCAATTTCAATATTTTGCGTGTCAAAATTTTGATGTGGTCTACATATCATGTAACACAATCACTTAATTTTGGCCAGTGAGAAAAAGGAAGAGCTCTCTTCTATCAAAGTCGAACTCAATAAACTTAAATACTTAAATACTCAATACTGTCTGATTCATTCACGATTACTAAGCTTTCATGTGATCTGATCTACGCATACGCATTTTGTTATCCATCAAAGTTGTTACGAATTTAATCAGAACTTTTTTATCAATTTTTTTCATGAGAGTTGTTAATCTTGAACTGTATTGTTATGATCTGAGATTTTTTTAGAGTTTATTAAAAAGCTGTAACCACTGAGATTTTTTTTCACAGTCATTCACATGTACTAACTCTTGCTTAAGTCAAAATAGCTTTCTCATTTGCGTGGAGGGATTACACATGTAATGCCTCTATATGTTATACAATTCCGCAGGTAATTTGTGTTCGAAGTTGGCAACCAACGCGATAACACATTTTGCGTTATTCACCTATAATTGTCGCGTTTGTTAACTGCTGCCGTCCAGTCGGCTACGACGTCTAACCAGTATGACACATCTGTCGCTGCGGCTTCTGGCCGCCTCATAGATCTTTAACTGAATATTCAAGTATTTAACATATATTTCAATTGATTTTCTACTCATTTTGATATGTAAAAATGATCTATTGAATCACGGAAAATGTATTTCAATACTTATATATGAGAAATCTCAAATTTACGTTACCCTTGAAAATCATTGATTTTGCCCTTGAAAACCCTTGAATTTTTTGTTCGAACAGCCGCGGGAACCCTGAATGACACTTTCGGGGCTCGACCTCTGGACCAAAAGATAGGTAGGCCAAGCACTTAACCACTGTGCTACGGAGACCTTGGTAAACTTGGTAAAAAAACATTTTCCAGTAGGAAGTCCGCTACAGATTTTTGTAAACAAAACAACCACTTTTCATAACTAGCTTACAGTGAAATCATGTCCAAGACCTTTCTGTAGGAACATCCTACCGTCATCAGGGAAATAATCTAGTAACTGAGAAATGCATGCACGTAAATTTCTACTTAAGATATTCAAATGTTTGCACTTTTCCCGATTCAATTGTTTCTTCTGACAACTGATGTATTGTTGTTCCAATAAAAAAGTGGTGCCGTTTTCCTTCAGTGCATGAATTATATTTTTCTAATATGTCATTTTTCTTCGTATTTCCATTTCAACTGAAATTTATCAAAAACTTCTGCAAATGACACACGCACATTCCTTTTGAGACCATCAGCTGCACTTGATTGACAAGAGATTTCTCAATATCTGTCAATTATTCTCCGCATGACAGCCTTGCAACAGAAGGAGAATGCAGTTTCGTCAAATATCTTGTTGAAAGGCTTCGTTTCTCTCATATTGACATCTTGAGAATAGGAAATTCATGTCAGACGACGAATATCATGTCGGGTGTATTTTTAGGGACAGAAATACATGAAATAACAATTAGCTAACGGAAGAATTCTTTGAGAATTGCTTCGTATTTTCCAACTGTCACAAAGAAAAGAGTTGCCTATTGGTGTCCGAGGTATTCATTTATTCATTATCCTAATGAAGCTCATGATAGGGTTCTAGTCAACGTTGTTATGTCAGATTTGTAGATAATTTCACGTAAGTGTGACGCGACGCAATTAACCAGCAAGATAAACAGGAAAGAATGTTAGATTAGCTATTCAACGGACTGAAAATATGATTTTGCCAAATCGCAAATAAATGCTTATTTTGCCATATTCCTTCCTGCATTGGCTATACACCGTATTTGCTCCTGTGTAAATCGTCCCTATGAAATGCAGAAGTTTCAACCTTCTTGCGCATATTAATTGTTTGTTTGCTTGACATGCACAACGTGATACGCGATGACGTCTTTGAGATGAAATTACATTATAACCAGCTAAGGTGGACATTGAGTATGTTTACTTTCTAGTTCAACCACAGAATTAGATTGTTTAACCTTGTCACTTTGCTAGAAGTGCAAACTGAGTCAAAACGATGGCACATGCAGGAATTTACTAAGTGGACAAAAAGAAATTTCCAATACCTTACAGAGATAGTCGTGCGCCGCTTGCGGATTGTTGTGAATTCCTTCAAAATGCTCCGATCGCCACGATTCCTTCAAATTCGGGGAATTCAGATCATTGGCAAAAGTTTTCTTGATAATGTTGGGCCCTCCGATCATTATTGAAAAAGTTAGAAGGCAAACAAAAAAACGTTCACAAACTTCTCGGAAGAGAACTCGACATCGTCTGTGTCTCTTCGCTGTATGATCCGGCTGATGACAGTCACTGAAACTTCGCACAATTTGGCGTGTTTGATGCTGAACTGGCTGCTCTTTGTTCGATTGCTATGGTATTATGTCAGCAGATTGTGCCATTTCATTAACGTTACACGTTCCAATGCTTCCTTTCTAGTCAAACAGAAGAAGAGACTGCCTGTCCAATTCTGTGAGTTCTACGCTTTTCAGACTGCTGAAACATGTCTGAAATAATAAGCAGTGATCACCACCGGGCGGTGGTCTCCGTGACATAGTGATCTTTCGGTCCAGAGGTCGAGTCCCGCAGTTGTCATTGGAACTCCTCATGAAAGTTTTCGGACTAAAAGATTACAGCATTGCAGATACAAGCCCGGCTATGTTAGCACCGTCCAAGTTCCCAGGACTGCTCAAAATTTCATTTATAATTATCAAAAGTACATAATTTGATTTCATATCAGGGGAGATGTTGATGTCCGAAGGTTAATCCGAATAAGTTAACCTATTCGTTTAGGTTAATGCATTGCTCGCTTTTTTCTGTGTGTTACGGCTGTTAATATTGTGAGAAGTAAAGTGCTTAAATGTGGCCCATAATTTCCGAAAGATTACGGTAATTTTTTTTGCTTTTAATATCAAGTTATTGTTTGAATCGATTTTAATTTCGATCCATCAATTTTTCTGCATCACGGATGCGACGCGTTTATCTTGTCTTTCAATATTTTAATCGTATGCTGTAAACAACCCTAGATTAATTTCCTTAAACTAAAGATATATTTGTTCATTAATGATTCAGTTTCTCCATAGTTGGATGCTGTCTTGCAATAGACGTGGTCATACACTCAGAATGATTATATATTAAGTTATTGGAACTAGAGACTGCAAGTTTCGAGCCTGCATGATCTGTCGGTTCCTTCATGTTGCCGCTGAAGAGAATCCCTCGCTCGATGTCTTACTATTCCTAATATTCAGAGTTAACGATGTTTTCGACATGATTTAGGTATGAAAGATAAGTAACATAGCTTGCGATGTGACTGAAAACCAGAAGAAAATCATACTGGCGTTAATTGGTCTGTTACGTGCTTCTTTGTTCTTGTGACAGATAGTTTGCTGGACAAACTACCGTGTGTAAAGCGTCAAGCGTTACAAGCCAGATCTATTGAACAGACGGATCTATTGATAGGCCTTCTCTTGCCATGGTGAAATCTGCTCACATTCAGCTCGTTCTGAATGACTTAGTAACTTATAATTTTATATCATTCCGGGATTTCCTCTAGAATATAGCTTCGCTATGAACTGTATCCGAAATATTTAACTATTTTATCTCTACTCAACTTTTCCAAAATACTGCATCCGCGCAGTTAGCGACAGCTGTGCACATGAACAGCGTTTTCCCTTGTTTTCAATGCCAAGCATTTTCAAAAGCAAACATTTGAATTCGCTGATTATCAGATTTTTTTGTCGGAAAAACATATAGAAGGATCGCATTCGGATATTCTTCTGCAACTTGCTTTGAATGACCGTGCACCGTGGTGTCTACAGAAACACCCAATTCTTCAGATGTCTTCTCGGCCTGAAGTGCATTGGACAAGATTGATACTAAATACAAGTCACAATAAATTGCACATTTCGCCAAGAAAGCATTTTTTTTAATTTTTGTGGAAATGTGGATAATACGAAGCAATTTTCTGTCCACAGAATGAATGGCTCAACTAGATTGAGATGGTTCTGTATTTTCCTTTGTCAAAATTCTCCACTAATAACTGAAAGGACGACAACTTGGAGAGAGAATCGGAATCATTGACAACGCATGGCATTGAAAGTGCTCTCATGAGATAATTGTTGACAGCGATGCATCTTTTGTTTTCATTAATCCTCTGTTCAATGTAGTCTTATTGCACGGTAATATAGTAGAGCAATGCCTGATTCTGACTGAAGAATTTCAAATTTGCGACCTTGAATTTTCTTTTCAACATTGATGCGAGGTTAAAATTTCTTTCCTCTGCCAACCTACCAACCGCTATCCCGCATGACGGTCACAATCTTCGAAGTTCCAATTTCGTGCACCGCATTATTGTGAAGTTCTGCTGCTCGACAGCGTAAGTGTATAGACCAAGTCTGCTTGACCGCGTACATGTATGCTCAATTATTGCATAGGCCCCAACCGCACCTATGTTACAAGTTCATTTTAATTATAACTTACTGCACGGTATAATCAATTGATAAATTAGAAGCAGTACAGAATGCCGAAACAAACCACGCACAAGCGATTCGGTAAAGAGAATGTTCACAACGCATATATGACGTCTTCTTCATTGATCAAATATGATTAAGGGAATATCCTACATGGATGTTTCAGCTTTACCAGTTGTGTCTGTCTGTCTGCAGGTAGATATATCGCCACTGTCGATAAATACCTCACGAAAAAATGCAGCCTCGTTAAATGCGCGATTTTCAACAAAAAATTAGTCCGGCAGCCAGAGCGAGTTTCTGCAGGGAAAGAGGCCGAAAATGAGACTTTCACAGAATGATGCACACCCTATGCCTACTACGAATCTGCGCGTCTGCCGATTTTTAGTTCCTCTTCCTGTCAGCCAGGATCAAAGAAAAATAGTTAATCCAATCGGACGCAGATTTCAGTTTTTGTCAAAAATGAAATTTTCTATGTTTTTGCCTTATTATTAGAAAAGCATTTGGTCTACAGCCATAATCTTTGACATGGAATGTCTTCCGGTAATTTCTTATCATGTTCATGAACATTTATCTATGAAGGTACTCACATGCAGATTTGGCAAACCTCCTACTGTCGGCAAACACCAACAAATCGGTCCATCTTATTCACATTAAACCACATTCTCGCATGCATCACTGATCAGAAACATGATAATATTACATACATAGGAAATGACCTGAAGACATATCATGTCGTAAATTATGTTTAGACAAATACTTTTCAGTTGATAAGAGAAAACATAGAAATTTCATTTTAAACAAAGACTGCGAACGTCCCATTGGATTAACTTTCTTTGATCGCGTCTGACAAGAAGAGGAACTACCTAGAACTCGGCAGACGCAGATTTGAAACAGGCATAGGGTATGCATCATTATGTGAAAGTCTCATTTTCGGCCTCGTTCCCTGCAGGTCCTTCTGGCTGCCGGACTGATTAGCCGGGTAGCACTTTTTAATGTTAGTTGCTTCAACTTCTTTCACGATATTGTCCGCTGTCTTCACATGACCAAACCAGCGGAGTCTACTTTTACACATGTTCTCAAGGTGTTCATCATTTTGTTTATCAGAGACCATGTTTCGGAACCATACAGGAGACCAGATCTTAAGCATGACAACTAGCCTTGTCCTCTGCATTTCGATGGGATTCCTCTGTTCGTTAGGAGATTGGCAAGTTCCATCCATTTTGACCATTAAGTCGCAATGCGAGTTCTCACGGCTCCCTCGTCACCAGCATCCCTGTCAAGCATGTCTCCAGGATAGCAGAACTGCTGGACCTATTGTACAATACACTTATCCATCGTCTTCTGTGTTTCCTTGATCGCGGCCACATTTTGCACATATGAAAGAGGTCAACACTCTGAGTGAAGCTAACCTGGAGCATCTGAAGTGGCACCAACTATTACAGGCCGTTCACAGAATCGAGTTCTGACCTATATAAACCTTTCCCGCAACTTGAGCATGGTCATCTATCCTTGTGTTCATGTAATCAAAAAATATGTTGCAGGTCATGCTACAAACTCCCGCAAATTGATGGATTTCTCCCATGACTTAACCAACTTGCTAATTCATGTAATTGATTCGTCAAAAGATGCAGTGTGCCATGGGGCCTATAATTGCAATTGATGTTGATGATCGTAACACATGGGAATTCCCGCATTTACTCGCATTCGTAATAGTGAACATGCACACCATGGATGAGTATCTCGGTTATCAGGCTTGCTTATTAGGCCAGTAGTAGTTCTCATCGTGTTTAGAGTAAGTAGTGTAGAAGATGAAATCTGTGACTTTTCGGAAATGGTGTACCGCCGGAATCTCCTGGCTGATGTACACATAAATTAGCGGTACTATTTTAAGAAATCATACTTCTGTATTTCTTTTTTGTGTTGCCTTGTGTGTGACTGTAAATCCTCATAAAAAATTATTTCTTAGGTCACATGTGATACGTCGTCTAATTAAATACAATCTCAACTGTTTCAATTGAAAAATTGATTCATGAATGCTACATGCATTATTGCTGACAAGCGCACGATGGATGTGTCCTGAACTCAACTTAAGTACCGACGATTTCATGATCATTTTACTCACTGTTCACTACCAAAATGGAATGAAGACCTTTCTACAGAAGTTCAGCCAGTCAAAGACGCTCAACAATCCTTAGATTTTGCAGGATGGATAATTGATCAGAATTCTCGATTCACCCATACGACCATCATGGACGGATACATCTATCTAAATGTAGAAGTATCCACTGCCATTTTCTCTTTTGGAACACTGAAAATGCTCATCTGACCGCAATTAAACTTATCCTCTCCTCAAATGGTACAGAGATATTTCACTGGTTCACTCTGTTTTCCGGTTACATGGACATATGTATGCAATAGCAAAAGGCGGGAGGACCATGATTCCGATGATAGCAATAGAAAAAACCTCTCCCGAGTAAAAATTACTGCCGATGTATGACTGTATAAAATTCAATAAAATATAATTGTGCCACAATTATATTTTATTGAATTTTATGCAGTCATACATCGGCAGTAATTTTCACTCGGGAGAGGTTTTTTCTATTGCTATCATCGGTTACATGGACATGTCTGACAATCATAAGAAATTGCACTGCTTCGCTGCGCCAAAACAATCTTATCTGACATTTACGAACTAAGAGAAAAATTGCTTAATACTTTCATAGTTAAAAAATGGATCCACGTCAATCTCTGATTTTTATTTATCAGAACTGTTCTGTGAACTTATGGAGTTCGTTTATTATTTATTTAGATAATCCAGTGTGCCAGGGGGCATTCAGGGAAGTGAAGCGTCCTTTAGTGTACTTATCTTAAGTTTTGGAAGATGTTTTGTATTATCTCTTCGTTCTCTCAATATTGCGTCTTCAATTGCGAATTGTTTAATCCTGCCATCATATGATTACACAACAACGTCACCGGCGGCTTCAAGTGTATCTGCATGACGAAACTGCTATAATATGATTGTATTAGATGATACGTGGTCTTGAAAGGTGAATGCTTTAAGTAGAATTCAGAACAGAAATACCATGACCATTTCGTTGTTAAAATTGCGCAGTCAAAATTGCGGTGTTAGATATTTTTATTAATTAGTGTGTTCATACAGGCTACCTGTAGATTATGATCACTTAAAGTTTCGCTTGCATGTGTCTCTACTGGTTTTCGTTGAAAACATCGCATATGAAAATGTCGTATATGAAAAAGATCGCACATTTAAGATATCATAAACGATTTTTCAAAGGAAGACGCTATTCCTATAAGATTTATAACATATGTTTATGCTAAATATAGAGAAGAGAATCTGTTCAAATCAGGAGAAGAGTTTAGAAGGCGTGTTGACAGATATCATGATTAATTGTGAGAGAAATATAGATATCATCATTTCCAAAAGGTTAGCTAACAATATTTGTCATAAGATGATAGCATAATTTTCACCTTCTGTATGTAGGCTATTCGAATTTGTTGACATTTTTATTTTTCTACGCTGCCTGTTTTTACACAGTGAAATAACGCTGACTGTCTCACTATTTTTTACAACTGTATTGTGATGATGTGCTCTGTTAATCACACAACGAGCTGATTTGAGCCGAACAACTAATCATGCAGCAAACCACGGATGCAGCAGGACACAGTGACATGTGAAAAAACAAAGTATTCAGACTGTGCTGTGTATGTACAAATGAGCATGCATCATTGAATCTCGCAATTGATCGATTGTGAAAGGTTCCTCTGTCGCTGTCAGTTTCCTGAAACTTTGAAGCTGTGGCGTCACTCACTCCAATACCCTGGTACAAGATTTGGTCGCTGATGAAGTCATGGCATCATCGTCGATATTGAACTTCCGTTTTTCAAAGGAGTTTTTCACGCAGTTGGACTCCGGAATCGTTTGTCCACATCGGAAGGTTTGGTTGATCTCAGCATCGGTTAAATGCGAAGGCATTGGAAATTGTCGAGTGGAAGTCATCGCCCACATATTTTCTGAATCCCAATTGCGACACTGCAGGAATTCTGTTCTAACAGCACACATGCACATGAAATTCGTTCTCTCCTTCTGTTCAATTCTGCTATTTTCTGACCACACCATCGTCTTCTACTCTAATGCGTGTCTATAAATGCACGTGCACTGGTGTGGTGGTGTATTGGAAAGTGTGAATTCTATGAACTCATGTTGACGTCCAAAGAACCATCCATAGAAATCCGACACTATATAATATAAAAGATTAGAACGGACGTGGACATGAAACGTTGTCACGCACGTTGTCATGATGGTGGTACCCACACGATGGCAGCTTCCAGTGGTTGCCAATGGGAAGGTACCGGCAGCTTATCAGTGTATTTTGCAAATATTAACGATTATAATCATTTGTCCTTATACGCACGTTTATGAAAGCATTTTGATAAAATAACTTACAATAAATCACTTCGCGGCATGAATCAAGAACCGGATTCATGATTCAGTAATTTGCTTCTTCAAGAGATCTAGCATCGGCGCATAGTCGAGTGGCTGAAATTTCCATCAACATACAGTTCTTGCTCATTCTATTCTTACTAACTGAACCACCATGAGCCTATGAAACAAAGCGAAAAGTCGGATTTTTATGAGACCATCTTTTCGAATGAAGGGGCGTGTATATGTAGCCTGTGTCCGGCAAGCCATGCTTTCATCCGATGAAACGATGCGTGAGCCTGTAGGGATACGAATGCTGCGATGGGTTTTTGTGGTATCAAGCTACCGGACAGGAAGTCGAATGACAGCATCAGAAAGGCATTGGGTCTCGAGAATATCACAAACATCACGAGGAGGCACAGAAACTACATTCGTTTGACCACCTGGTATGAAGAGATGAGATAGTAGATCGGAAAAGTCATGGATGAAGGTAGGTGGAAAGGAGAAGATGATCTGAAGGAGAAAAGAAGACCTTTAAAATGGGGGTGAAAGAATACCTCAAGCGCGTTGGAGTAAGCAAGGGGACGCACACGATCAGTCGAAGTGGAGGTCCGTAATTCAGCATCTTCTGGAAACAAGGTTGCAAAAGGGCGATGAGTGAGCTAGTGATAAACCGGTATGATTCATCGTTGGCTTTAATGGGCTAATGCTCTGCGGAAATAAATGCCTTTGTCTTAAAGTAATTTTAAATGTAGAGGGAAGTTGGGAAGAGTGCTCAAAACTGAAAAACAGTATGTGGATGGCGCAAAGGTGGTCTTGTGAGAAAAGGTCTCACCTAGCAGATGCTTTCAGTGTTTGATGGTTGAACGCCATATTTGATTCTACGTTGCGGAACAGTGTTGTACTTTGGAGGTGAGCACTAAATCCATGAAAGCAGTATTTATATTCCACAGCCAGATATATGAAAAAGCTGACGACAATGTGATTGAATATTGAATTAAATTTTGTGGAAAAGGAATGTTGATATGTATGTATGTATAAATGCTGTTGCGATATGTTTCAGCAAATCGACTCAAAATGTATTTACATGTAAGTGCTGCTAAGCAATTGCTCTGTGATGACCTAATCTATCTCACAAAGCATTGTGTAGCGCATGTAAACACACTTGTATGATCAATCCAAGCGACATTAAAAGAAGGCAAGCCAATAGATACTCGAAAAAAGCCTATTCACAAATTTTTTTTACTCGATTGATGTTACATGGTAAAGTTGGAGCAGCCATGAGATGGATAAATGAAAATCCAACTACAACACGTCTTGAACTGAATGAGGAGATTTATGAAACCCTGTTCAAGAAACATCCAGAGTGTCAACCATTTGATCCTGAATTTATCGTAGATGGAAATCAGCCATCGTTCATTCTGTTCTTTTTGATGAAATTTATGAACAATTGATTTTTAATTCCGCATGTCGTCTGAATGGCTTTGGTGACCCAGTTGGATTAAATTTCGATATTATTAAGAGGACTCTTTGTTCAAAATCTTTAGGTCATCTGAACAAAGATCTCTGCTAATCTATGGCCAGACACATACGAAAAGTATGTACAGAAGTGATTGATCCCGACAGTTTAAAGAACTTCAGTTCATGCCGACCAATGCCTCTTGACAAGAAACCTGATGTCAGACCTATTGGCATAGGCGAAGTTATCAAAAGAATAATCGGAAAGTCAATTTCGAGGACATTGAAATGCAATGTTTTGAAGTGAGCAGGAAATTTACAAACTTGTGCAGTTCAGCAAAGTGGTTCAGAGGTCGCGGTACATTCTGTGAAACATGCGCACGAGAAAGAGACTTGTCAAGGCATAATTTCAGTAGGCGCCAATAACTAATTGCGTTAATAGCCTAAACAGAAAGCTAGCATTGTCCAACATACAGAAGACATGTCCTGATCTTGGTACATATCTCATCATTGGTACATATCAATCCGCAGCACCATTATACATTCAATCGAAAACTTCTAATTTAGATTTTGACAATGTTATTTTATCCAAGCAGGGAACAGCGCAAGGCGATCCTTAATCCATGGCATTCTATGTTTGCTCAATTACACGATTAATAAGTGCTTTGCATAACTTTAATGAAATATCTCAGGTTTGGTTTGCCGATGATGCATCAGCTGCTGGTAATCTGAATTCTTTACAACAATGGTAGAGCAAATTGACAATTGTAGGTCCGAAGTATGGGTATTTCCAAAATGCTCAAAAGACAACGCTGAGTTAAAGAAATACATTTAGAAGAAGCTCAAAAATTACTTCAAGGATGTGGGATTCGGAGCTATCATTGGAAGTATAGACTGCAAAAATGAATATGTTTCTCAAAAAGTAGAAAATTGGATTGATGATGTCAAATCATCAACTAAAATAGCAGAGACCGATCCACATTCAGCATGATGTGTCTTTACAATGGGCCTTAAACACAAATGGCAATGCCTTCAGATGACTATCGAAAATATTCCTTAGCCTTTCCAGCCATTGGAAGACGCTATTAGGAATGAGTTCATTCCAGCTATATTGGGTACCAACATTTCAGATGATCTGCGGGAATTGTGCTCATTGCCCGTTTCATTTGGTGGTCTGGGAATCGATAATCCGGTACTACATGCAATCAAAATTATTCCCATTCTGAATTTTTCACACAGCCGTTGACCGATCTGATATACGAACAACAAATTCAATTTAAGGAAATCACCAATGACATGATGAAATTGCTGAAAAGCGAAGTACAGAAAATGAAAAGACAAAGAAATAAATTTCACGTTGAAGACTTGTCACGTAGATTATCACCCGAGGTATCAAAAAGTATATCACTTAATAGTGAGAAGGATAGTTCGATATGGTTGTCGCTGCTTCCTTTGCAAGATCACGGATTTCATTTAGATAAAATGGAATTTCGTGATGCTGTTCTTCTCAGATACATCATGAATATCACAGGCATGTCAAGCAAATGTTCATGCGTTCAGAAAAACCATGCAGACCACGCACTGATTTGTAAACTTGGTGGCTTTGTAAATACGAGGCAGTGAACAGCGCAATCTTGAAGTCGAACTTGCTAAAGTGTGTCATAACGTGCAAATTGAGTCGCACTTCCTTCCACTCACCAGTGAAGAGTATATATCCGGCAACCGAGAAAATGATGTCATACTTGACATCTCTAAGTGGGAATTCTGGAGACCTATGGAAAGAAAAGTTTTTCATGTGAGACTATTCTATCAAAATTCTCCATCATATGAGGTGCCAAACCATGCACTCTTTATACCAGTCACATCAAAATCAAAGGAAACGAGATTGTGGGCATGGAGTACTGGGAGTGGAGCAAGCCTCTTTCACACCTTAGGTGTTTAATACATCGGGTGGAATGGCTCCAGAATAAGTTAAATACCATCGACAACTCACATCTCTTATCACAGTAAACAAAAGAGGACTATGCTGATGTGATCTCATACCTACGTCGAAGAACAAAATTTTCCCTACTCCGGACCTCGCTAGTAGCTCTTCGAGGCGAAAGAGCAAAACCAGGACAGAGGCGCTTAGCTCGCGTTCCTGATGTCCTTGACATGGGCATTGTTGAGGATATGAATTATACGGTCAGTATACAGCTTTCTTTTCCTAAGCATCCGTGTTTTCAATGTTTTCACTGACATAGCCCGACATTTACATGCATTTTTAAGTACTCCTTTTGGTCTACATGTGCTCCATTGTTAATACTCATTTTCAATAAAGTTTCCTTGTATATCCACATGTATGACCATCGACGAATAAATTCGCAATACTGTCAGGTACCGAATCTGCATTTCTATAATGATCCAGGTTTAGTTTAATATTTATGCTAGAATTTCTGAGATAATATGACTGCAATATTATTGGATGTGCCAACTGCTCTTCAGATAATTTATTTATAACATGTGTTGAAGTGTACTCATTAGCTTTTATGCATTGATTTTAAATTTTAGCACATTAGCTTTTAGAGCATTAGAAATACTCCATAAACCATCAGTGGATTCACAGAGTTATCCATATCTACCACCGTTACTCTTTGTGCCTCAAAATGAATGTATTTTTTATGAACATAGCTATCTGTCGTTCCACGAACAATCTTAGTAGAGGAAACGCGAAAATTATGTTAATTTTTGGGTCCTTTAGTGACTCACTCTAAAGGTTATTAATCTACGCAAATAACAATCTATAGGTAAATGTATACACAATTAAATTATTGAGTTGGTTTTGCACTAGGTAAGCTAATTGAACTCAAGATTTTATGAAAATGTGTTCTATAAAACACCAAGGAGAATTGATTAAAATAATGAGAGATTACAGGGTAGAACTTCTTTAATAGAAATTGAGCTCGCTTCTGTTACCTGGGGGCTGTTTCTCATCTCAACAATTTTACAATTTTTCTGTTTCTCATGTAATTTACAATCATTGTAGCGTTAAGAGGGGAATCCTACTTACTCCTAAGATATCTTTGGCAAATCATGACACTCGAATGACGCTGAAAGCATTCGTAGTTTATCACGTGGTTTTCGATGACGAATCAGTGCGTGTGCTGGCTGTCAAGATGTCTCAACAAATGAACAAACAGCGTTTTATTGGCCGATAGTTAGACACTTACTTCAGTTTCTTCATTCGGCTAGATGCGGACTGCAGATAAACTTGCTTTATTGCAACTGATCAAAGAAAATAAGAACACATTGTTTGGATGGTTTACTACAAATATTACTAGAGAAAACAAGACTATCACATGGAAGGAAATTTATGACAGATGCCGTGCTCGCGGTATCAGTGTTGGTAAAGACTATGTCTACTTAAAAGATACTATTGGCCGAATTTACGAAGATCAACAGTCGCCCTCCAATCCATGCATTGACCAAAGGTCCATACATATCATCATTGCATGGATGGAATGACTACTTTTCCTGTTAACAAAGGCAGCTTCATTGCTGGAAGGAGCCTTGATAGAAAAATGGCTACCGTCTATGCAACCGTATACAGTTGTAAATCCGCCAGTTGAACAACAATTATCAGCAACAGTATCACTAGCATTCCATGATATAATTTCGTCGAACAGTACTGCATTGATTGCGGTTGTCACCTCTTTCACACACCGACACACAGTTGCTTTGAAGACACCATGGCTGTCAGCAATATTATGATAAAATCCTCCAGACGCATAAAGATTTTATGCGGTCAATAACTGAGTTCTCGGATCCATATAATGTATCTGTGTGTCACGGTTTGATATGAAGTGACCAATTCGAGATGGTAGTGCTTTAAAGCAAGATGGAGTTAATCGAAATCGCTCCATAAACGTGGGATCTTCCATAAAATTAATCCGCTGCTTTTAACTGCGGTCATGCTGGTTCAAGTAATTATCAATTATATAGCCTCCGTCGCTCTCCGACTCGTACATTACACCAAACGTAAAGAATAAATGTGGAAGCTTAAAAGACAATTTAGTTATGTAAATAATCTTTCTCATTTCACAATGAATTGTAAATCACTAGTCTGATTCGTCATTTCTAAAGATAGATGACGAACAGAGAAACCGAAATGCTATAATTATTGCAAAATTGTTTTATAAATAATTGTAAACGCTTTCTAAGCGAGAAACCAAAAAATTGTAAAATTCCTAAAATTCATTGTAAGGATGAGAAACAGCCCCTGAATGAGACGACAGAAATACTGAATATGCACGACAGAATAGAATACTGTTTCCGATAAAGCAGATAAAAAGAACACGTCATTCTCTAACATCATTGGATACACTTATTACTACAGGGTTGAACACAAAATATGGACCACCTAAATTGTGTCAAACTTCAATCGATTCTCCTGCCTTTCAATCTCATTTTGCACTGATAAGCCATACAACATTCAAGAGCTTGTGTCTCAGCTTTTTAATGAGCCATTGCACGTAACCGTCATTGTTTACGGTGGAGAGAGGTCAAAATGTGAAAATCACCACTTTTAGAAATCTCACATTTTCAATATGGAAGCATGTGAGCATGATAATGAATCAGACACAGTATACGTAGTCCGGCCCGAAAATCGCCCGAATGCCCAAAAAATTGACTCGGCCCGAAAATTTTTACTCAGTTATTTTCTGACAGCTCTTGTCAATGTAACCTTACGACGTTGCCTTGCAAAAAATCACGAAGATGACTTTTCACATAATAATTCATTCTCTTTCGGAGAGGCAAGATATTTCTAAAAGTTTCGTCAAAGAATTTGCACAAATTTACCTAGTTGTTTGTGGTACCGGTACTAATTTGCTGTTAATCTCTTCTGAATTTCTTAAGTGGTGGATTATCGGAAAGTGCCCCTAACAAAAGATTTTCAATCTTAACTGTTTTCCTTGTATGTTATTACCATTGATGCGGTTTGTGCATACATTGCAAGCCGTTCGGTGGATTACTGCGTACAGCACTATTCAGTGACTTTCACTGATAGAATCGGGGGAAATGTGTAGTTTTCTTTGTCGGTATTTATGGAGTCTCAGTGATGGTGTTCATAGCTGGAATTATTTTATCCGTTTAGTAAGCATTGATAGATCCATTGTCAATCGAGGAAAACTTAGCTATAGCAATAATAATATCTTTCCTTTGGAGATAGGGGATTCTTCTTTATTTCTACCAGAATGTCTTTTTCTAGCTCTCGAAGATGTTGCACTTAGATCTATGCGGTTTCATCGTTCAAAGACTTCTCTAGCTATTCGCTCGATAGTTGCCAAGCTAAAGTGGTCATCGTAAAAATGATCTATATAAAAGTATGATAAACTGTTTAAGGGAAAGCCCAAAGCAGTTGAATGACAGGAACATTCTTAGTGACAAAAAACTTAACTTAGCTTTCAAAAGTTAAGAGCATCAGCAATCGCCTATAAGTTGGAAGACATGCCTATTTCATGAAACTTTAGGCCTATTTAAGCAAACTATCAGTGGTCATAGAACATTGGGCTAAAATTTAAGCATTTGAAGGATTTGTGTCTTCAAGCACATGCCAGCTATAAAGGAAAATTTCAAGAAAAAGATGCCACTGCAGCAGACAGGAATTAGAAAGGGAATTATTTTAGCAAGTGACAACAGAGAAAAATACAAATCAAAAATTCATATAATTTGAGGAGAAACTTAAACAAAAAGAAAAATATATTGTAGCAAATGAAAGGGAGCGTGAAGCATGCATAAAACTTATGACAGTTACAGCAAGATGAAAAGGAGCTGAATAATTTCAAGAAGCAGCAAGGCAAGTTGAATGAGCAACGAGCAACAAGAAAGTATATCTGTGCTCAATAGAAAAGCACTGGAATTTCCTCTTTGCAAAGCATCGTTTGAGAAAAGCGTCAGAAAAGTAGCTCCTGCACCATTGTGAACCGATAATGAAATCATTCTCAATTAAGATAGAAATTATAATCCAAGTGCTGATTTTATTCATATTAAAAAACACGAGCAGCTTGTGTCGAATTTCTATTTGGCTTAATTTCTATCTTGGTTGAAAACTATCGAATTATGGTGCTTAAGGAGGATTATAAGATAAATGATCTTCCATTGGTGGTCATCAGCCACGTTTATTTTCGCCCGAATATGATAAAGCCATGAATATGTTTGAAGACTCTCTGGTTATTGTTTTATAGTTATACGCATCAAAGATTTGTTTTTCATAAAATATTGAAATAATTACTTTGTCTCATTCTTCCTCTCTCACATGTATCATGCTCGCAAAATGAGAATCGTTATGTAATGAATGATCAGCATAAACGCACATCCACGAAAGTACATATGTTTGTGTATACGTTCATTTAAGCATATCCAAAAAAGTGGCCCGAAAATTCTGGGCTGACGTACTACGAACACTGATCAGACACAAGGTGAAGGGCTTTCTCTGAGCATTCTATTGATGTATTGCTCATCGAAATCGGAGTACTTTTTGGAGAAGTTATGATGTCCCAAATTCACTGCATAATTTTCTGTTATTGTTGATTGTTGAAAAGGTGTTTACATCGTCTGGCGCTAACAATGTCATTTTCAGGCTTTCAATATCTATGATGTCTAGACGTCTGCATAGCCCATAGAAATTAACAATGCCATAGAAAGTCCGAGAATGGAAATCGCATGAAAATTATGGCACACTCCCGGGGAACTTAGTTGGCGCAAAAAGCAAATTTTGCGGATTGCCTTTCTTGTTTTCTGGTTGGCATTTTTAATTATCAATTCAATTTGTATTCTGGATTGTTGTCCCTGGTCCAAAGATATTGTACACAAAAGCAATAGTGAATTTACAAAATACTGAAGCGACAGGAAGACAAAGAAGGAAATCCTTTAAAGCGTTCATTTTGAAATGTCGCTCTTATAATCAATCAAGAGTATAATCAGACACCTGTGCAATTTGTAATGTCGATTTACAGAACCTGCATTACTCCAGCTTGAAATCAGAGGCCAAGAAATCTTAGAGTATTCATTTTGCTTCAAAGGGTTCCCCTATTCAATATATTTGAACAATTTTCAAAACTTTTGCGTGCTTTCGAATATGAGCCTCCAAAATATCATCACACTATGTCATATAAATCATTGAGTGATTAATTGAAAAGTTCCAACGACATTTCATTCATCTGATAAATGATTATCGCTAAAGAAGCTTTCGATGTTTTTCTTCCGGAAGAGCGCTAGATTCCTTGATCTTTAGAAGGAGAAATTATCCAATACTTGGAATTTTTATCTTTGAATTCTTGAAATTTTCTTACAACCAGTACACCGACCACATTCGATTATGACTCTGTGAACCAAATTTCAATTCGTATTCCGGTGTTGAAAAATTGGAAAATAGTTGTCAATGACTGGTACAAATAGACACAGCATATTAATCCAAGGAATATTAGGCTATTTCACATAAACAATGCCACCATCTCACTTAAAATTCTCTTCATGAAAATCCTGCAATTTGCTGTTAACAACTTCCACAACCAACTTGGCAAATAGTTTGACTATGATACAATGTTTTAGATCGAATATGATTTACAAACCATAGGTTTTTCCATGTGCCATCATTGTACATAGGCAAGATATCAAACTTCCATTCTAGTGTATTGTTATCTACTTCTGTGGCATTGCCAGAATCATAGAAGTGGATAATAGTACACTAGAATGGAAGTTTGATATCTTGCCTATGTACGATGATGGTGCATGGAAAATCTATGGTTTGTAGATCAGATTCGATCTAAAACATTATATCATAGGAAACTATTTGCCAAGTTGGTTGTGGAAGTTGTTGACACCTAATTACAGGATTTTCATGAAGAGAATTGCAAGTGAGATGGCGGCATTGTTTCATGTGAAATAGCCTACTATTCCATGGATTAATGTAGTGTGTCTATTTGTACCAGTCACTGACAACTATTTCCCAATTTTTCAATATTGGAATGTGAATTAAAAATTGGTTCACAAAGTCATAATTGAAAGTGGTCGGTGTGCTGTTTGTAAGAACATCTGAAGAATTCACAGATAGAAAGTCTAATTACTGGACAATTTCTTCTTCATGCGGCTAAGAAACCTGGCGTTTTTCTGGAATAAACACATTGAAAGTTTCTTTGCCGACAATCATTTCTCAAATAAATGAAATGTCGCTGGAACTTTTGAATTAATCATTGAATGACACATGTGATATTTTGGAAGCTGATATTCGAATGCATGTAGAGATTTTGAAAATTATTCAAATTTAGTGAACAGGGGAACCCTTTAAAGTAAAATTAATGCTCTAAGATTTCTTGGCCTCTGATTTCAAGGTGGAGTTATGCTTGTTTTGTAAATCGACATTACAAGTTGCATAAGTCTAATTATGATATTGATAGATTATCGGAGCGATATTTCAAAATGATGAACGTACAGAACGTTTGAAAGGTTTCGTTTTTTAAATTCACTATTACTTTTGAGTACATGATCTTTGGACAAGGACCAACAATCCAGATCAAGAATGTAGTTGTAAAGTTGTCAAGAATGTTAAGTTGTAAATGAAATTTGCATTCGGTTTTGAATTCATCTTATATCATGATGACTAGGGATTCCAATCCCGGGATTGGAGGGTCAAAATCCCGTGATTGAGAAATTTGCAATATAGCTGTATTCCGTCTAAAGTAAGACAAACTGTCGAAGATAAAACTACCAGAAATCCATCCATAATAGATGCAGGTTCTTCACACTTCAATATAATGGTCAACGTTGGCGTTTTTAATAATCCATTGATGAGGCTTTTTGAATAAAGGTCGAGAGTGAAATTTGAGCTTTTCATTAGGCAAACCTATCAGTACTTGAAAATGTGACCAAATTGAAGATCAGCATTAGCGAAGTAGGCCTACACAATTTCGGGATTAGGAAACGAGCTAATCCTGGGATTGAGATTAGTCAAATTGCTCAATAGACCACAGCCTATGGTAATTGTTATTAGCCTGTGGTTAATTCAATCCCGGGATTGATATGTTCAGGAAGAATTGTTATCATCTGACTACAGTTGTTATTCACAGCATTGGCTCAGTTAACGGTGAAAGGCACATAAAAGATTCTTCAATCGTGCAATTCCGAGCTTGGGATTTTGGAATCTCAATGTGCCAGTACAATGCACTGAGGAAATAGTTGTGATTTTGATTATCCTGCCATTTTACCTGTAACTATACAGTTGGAATGTCTATATTTTGTCAATCGATCCCGGGTCTTCACTTTACCAATCCCGAATCTCAGGAAATTGCAGATTAGATTGAAAGTACAAAATCTAGGAATTCGCAACTGCTCCATGTTACTCTCAACGTTGTCGTTATCAATCTGTGCATAAAGCGAAGAAACATTGAGTCAACTTGTCAATTGCGATTTTGTGAGTAAACCGATTTTTGGTAATTCCGACTCTCTGCTATCCCCAGTTCCTACATCCTGGAATCCCATATTACTAACATACACATGTGCTTTATCATAACATATTTACTATTTTGCTCAATTCCGGAATCCCCTGAAAGAAATTTTTCGGGATTGTGGAATCACTTTCCTGTACGTGTGATTAGATGACATAAAGGGCGTGAGTATATAATCATCACACGTACAAGCATGCTGACACAGCTGTATTGAATCAGTAATTCAAAGAGACATATTGAAGAGAGTTCGAAAATGTATTCAGTTTCCACCATTGAAGCAGTAAAACGTTTAAATTGCTGCCAAAACATCAACAAAATTAATATGTTAATCCTGGGATTTCAGGGATTGCACCAACCCATGGAAACGGAAGGGATTATCCCAGGCTATTTGCAAGCATATATGCTTTGTAATGAGATATTTACGATTCTACTCAATCCCGGGATTGAGATTCTTCCGGGAGTTTGGAATCCCTAATGATGACTGGCTCGAAGCTTGCGAAAGTGTTTTTGAAGGGCAAAGTTATTGCTCTCGTGTCAGAATGACAGTCCGAATGGCTAGCTAGCCGAAAAATAGGCGTCCCAAAGACCACTGTCCATAGGTGGAAAACTGATTTTTTTCTCCATTTTCGGAAAAGTTGGATCCGGTCGAAAAAGAAAGACAAGTTTTCGGACAGATCGGATGACTATCCGCTTGGTAAGAAACTATCCTTCTTTGTCTTCAGCCAAGTTGAGGAGTTCACTTCGACAGCCGACAATTTCTGCCATGATGGTGAGACGTCTGAAAAGTGAACACTTCAAAATAAGGTTTTCGATCCCGAGATTTTCGCATTTTTACGGGATTCAGAATCCAAGGATTAGGTAACCGGGATCCCGGGATTCGCTAGCATCTGTTTTCAGGCAGTTAGGTTGCATGAAGAAGGAGTAACAAAGAAGTAACAATTACGGTATTTCATTGTTGCAAATTGCAATATTTGAAGCCTTTTTCTTCATCAATATTAGTCCTATACTATCAAGAATATATCAGACACGATAGTCTTAATTTTACCTGTGAGTGAGTATTACTTATTCATGTATTTTTATCACATGCTAGAATTAATTTTAGCGTATCTTTGTGCAGTATGCCACAAATTATTTACTTTCATTGATATGCACAAATGAAACTATGTTCAGCCAGTTGAGAGGAAGAGATCAGAGCGTTATGCATACAATCGCACTGATATTTAATGAATTTTTGAAGCGATTATACAATATTGAGTCTTTTACCAGACGTCACAAAAGTCGCGGTATTTGCATTTCGATTTGAAAATCACATACCCGGTTTCAATGCGACAACGTAGGCCTATATTGTGTACAGATCTAGTTATTGTTATAGTTAATATTTGCATTTGAAAAGAAAGCTGTCGATCTGGTATCATAAGCTGTATTGTACAGTGGATCGTTTAAAACGCACAATATTGCTCAGCCTACGCTAGCCTAAGCACACTATTAGTAGATGCAGGGTACTAATATTGCTTATCCCGAGGGATAGATCCCGGGATCGCAAAAAATCACGGGATCAATCCCGACATCCCGGTATCAGAATAAGTCGGGATTTTGAAAACCCTACTTCAAAAGCTGTAAGAGACCATCAGGGATCGAATTGACCGCCAACCACAAGAGCTTGAGGCTGAAGTGTGCGATACAACATTGCCACTGGCACTCTCAATGGAATCGAGTTGTTTGTAGTGATCAAGCTTCTGTCGGTCTCAGAGGTCGCGATGGACGTTTGAGAGTTTGGATGAAGTCAGGTGATGCAATTCCTGTTAATTTGACATTGCCTGTGAATCAAGGTGGAAGATAGTTGAATTGGGCTGCGATATGGATGAATGGCCGAACTGAACTCCATATCCGAAGGGATAACATGAATTCCGATGGATATGTGAATGTTTTGCAAAGGCACATTCTTCCATTGTCCTCCCAATTGGGTGATCCTTCCTCCGACTGGATTTACGTAGACGACAATGCCACTTGTCACAGGAGTTGTGTGACCAATTCATTCAAATCTCAAGCCGGCATACGAACTTTGAAATGGCCCACTTGCTCAACAGACCTCAATCCAGTTGCAGTTTACTGAAGCGCAGTGGGAGGCGATCAGTTCTTCCTGGAGATGGTCTTCCTCGAATTGAAGCTTTGCTAAGGTAAGATTGGGAGAGTTTAGATCAAGAAATAATCAACCGCATGATTAAAAGCATGCCTTTCCGGATTCTACAGGTGATTGAACTTTCTGGCGAGTTTACAAAACATTAGTGACCACTGACGAACGCACCATGGGGCCTTTTAAGGGCCGACTGGCTCTACAGAGACACAGAACAACAAAGAAGATTATATTTCAACCTATTTTCATTTCTCTGCCAAATTTGTGTTGTAATTGACAAAATTTAGATGGTCCATTTTTTACGATCATCATTGTAGGGCTGTGCGTGGTGCACCGATGCTCGGGTCAGTGCACTGAAATTAAATTATAGTCAATTCATTTTATCTGTTATCTTAGTCACAGCAGAAATGCAGAGAAAATAAAAAATTAAAGCTTGGACCAAACGTATAATTAATCAAACTATGAGAAAATTATTCGATTCTATTTGTCAATTCAATTCAAACTTTTAATGTTTGTATCATGAAAATGAAAAAAAATTGAAAGTCACAGCTATATCATAAAATAACCGATGCATTTCCTGATGTTGAGAAAAAATGTGAAAGAAGTGACGAAAATTCGATAATTCAAGTTCGCGATGAATCATTTTGGGCCCCGAAATCTCAATTCTCGTCGACCTTGAAATTTCGGAATCTCCTGGTGAATACTGCGTACCCTGCTGTTGCCCCTCTCACTAAGATATATGCCATCCGAGGATTCCAGCGGCCAGCGATCCGTCCGAAAGATTCTTTCGGCATCCGGTAACATTGTAATATCACGCAGAAACTGTTAGAAGTCGAGTAATACAGAAATGTTAATCTTCCACTGTAATTTGTAGATTGCGGTGACATTAGGCCAGGTCAAACTTTCGATTAGATTTGACAAATCGGTTTCAGCAAACTGGTTTTGATAAAACCGTTTTATTAAATCGCAGCAATATTAAAGCGGATTACTGTAAACGCATGTTTGACCTCATGTAAATTTGGATTAATTAAAACCGTTTCAATAAAACGTCCGTTTTGTTAAACAAAACCATTTTTAAACGGTTTCATGTAAATCAGAAGTTTGACCTCCACTGTTCTGGTAGCATAATCGGTTTTGTTAAATCGATTTTCTGACCACTTTGGCTTTATCAAAACCAAGATCTTCGTCAAATCGATACGGATTTGTTAAACGACCGCAAGTGAATGGCATTGACAACTTCGCGGCATGCTAAGCGATGTGAGATTTGTTAAACCACTAGGTGGTTAAATAGCGTAAATCGAAGAGAGAGGTCAGAAACACGATTAAACATGTCTGCGAATCTACTGGCTGCAGCACGAGTTGTAAGGACTCATGGCCCGAAGCATCAACGTATGAAAGCCATATCTTCATCAGATGCGGATTATTCCTCAACATACCGTCTATCGAAAGGAGACCTAGCCAAAATTTCTAAAGAATTCCATGAATATCGCATGGTGGATCATCCCAAATGTCATTACAGGATAAGCTGTAAAATGGTGGAGGCCTTCGTCTCATACATTTCCGGCGGTGGATACTATAGACAATCTGCTCGCAACGAAGGGATTTCCAAGCCGACCATGATACTGTATAGTAGAATGGTCGCCTCATACTTGAGTTCTGCGGCTTCCCATTACATCAGGTTGCCATCTGTACAGGAAATTGGGGATATGACAAGCCGATATGTGGATGAAAATAAAATAATCGGACTGCTGGACGGCTTTCTAATGAAGATCCAAAGACCTGATCATGGTGTAGACAATTTCTATTCTCAATTTCTGGGGTCAGTGGAAGAGCTCACGATAAGAACGCCATAGAATGGAGTCCTCGACTACGAAGATGGTTGGATAATTTACCAGCTGACCATTACGTTTTGGGAGATTCTGCCTACATTGGATACCACCCTAAGTGCTTGACACTTTATAGAAACCCGACCGCTGTACAACAACATTTTAATAGGCAAGCTTCGAGAATACGGTCAAAAGTGGAAAATGTAATCGGTGCACAGGAATGCATATGGAGAATTCTAATGACAAAAGAGAACAGAGTTCCTGCGAAGTCAGGCTTGACTTTCCCGTGTGATGTTTGTTTATCTGTTGCAACTTTGCATAATCGCTTTACCAATTATGTTACTTGAAAACTTTAAAAATTCATTTTGCCATTCCTGGGATTTTTCTGCTACGTTTTTATGGGAATAATTGCAACTTTTATATACCGCGACTTTGAAAAATCAAAAAGGATATAAGAATTATTTAATAAACTTAATTTTTGTTTGTTATATATATATAATTGACGACTGTATGCCTATATGCTCTGTATGCCTATATGCTCATTCTTCTTTATACTACGGCGCTAAGTAAGATGTGTCACATCACCCCAATTCCAAAGTCTAATGAAGCGAAAACATCATATCCATGTTTCATTCATTCATACACATGTATATATTGTCATGTACCAACAACTATATACAAATTACTGCTAGGCCTATGTTGTAGTATCAGAGGAATAAAGGAAGGAACCTGGAATCAATGGATTGTGTTGGTGATTTTGAATCAGCTGCTGTGTCAGATTCTCTACAGCATTTGTCAGATTCACAAATCCATCTCTGATATCGATCAAGTACTCGTTCGTTTTCATTTGCTCGTTAAGCAAATTCTCTAGACAGTCACTTTGATTGTCACACATCCGACGGAAATTAAGAGCCTCGCTAAGTTTTGGAGTTGGAGCTGGCTTCTTAGCAGGTGGTTGTCCCCTGTCCGTGGTCGTTCCACTTTCTCCCACTTCTGCTGGGCGCTTATAGACGATTCCACTTTCGTCTCTAACTGTCTTAGGACCTAGTGAAGATCCATGTCCATGTACACGAGAATCCAAATCGGACAGCAAATCAAACATTTGAGTGCTACCCTGAACTTTCAGGTCTAATGGCTCCTCGATTGTGTCACCGTTGCCACTAGTCGCCTTGTCCTTCAACACCTGAAAATAAAGGAGAGCGTAACATGATCCATATTGCATTAGATGCACAATGTAATAAACTATGATGAATAATCTCATAATGCTTCACTTACCTTTCTGTACTCCTTAAACAAATTCTCCAATCGGACATTCATTTGCTCACTGGTTCTTCCTCCTTCCTTGATCTTCTTGAAAGATTCCTTTTCAAAAAATTTAATCCTGCTGTCGACATGACCTTTCGCAGAGGCATAATCGAGGGCGTTGTCAATTACGCCTTCCAGCAGCGAAATAGTTTCCGGATGACCCCATCGCCTACCACGTGTTCCTTTCTTCATGTTCATCAATGTCATATAACGATTTGATAAAACGCGTTTTATATTTTCATGATTGATCACATTTCCACTGTAATTTCTATAAAGGGTTCAAAAGAAAAGATTCTTCGGGTACTTCCAAGCGATTATTATTGCGTGTGCGACGTTTCGCCCCAAAGGCTTAATCATGCACGAATGAAGATGTACAGCGCAACATTCACATCATACGACCGAAGAAAATCGATAAAGAAAATTAATTAATTTTCATGGTACTTTTAATCTTTGTTATCAGTAGAATTTTTAACCTTAACATGTGCTCACGTGATAATTTTCTTTATCGATTTTCTTCGGTCGTATGATGTGAATGTTGCGCTGTACATCTTCATTCGTGCATGATTAAGCCTTTGGGGCGAAACGTCGCACACGCAATAATAATCGCTTGGAAGTACCCGAAGAATCTTTTCTTTTGAACCCTTTATATTATGGAACCGGGTACGTGGAGGACTCGGCCTCAGGGCCATATCACTGTAATTTCTGTTCACGATATTCGATGAATCCGATCTTGACATCGAATGTTGTTCAATCGAAATCTTTGGACACCATGAAATGCTATCTTTG
Organism: Prostheceraeus crozeri; assembly: GCA_907163375.1. NCBI lineage: Eukaryota > Metazoa > Platyhelminthes > Polycladida > Euryleptidae > Prostheceraeus > Prostheceraeus crozeri. Next base: position 114,272 of record CAJQUW010005679.1, on the reverse strand, counting down.
ACCTCAGCAAGTTTTAGCTTTGACAAAGCCGATCACATGTACCAGACAGTTTCATCAAATCGCAATATCATGATCGAGTGTCGAAATTGCGGCTATATCGCGATTAAATGCTTGCGATGGTTTAACACACAAAACCGATTTATTTAGATAAAACGGATTTGTTAAATCTAATCGTAGTTTGACCTGGCCTATTGTTTCGAATCATTCTACATTTCGTGATATCTTCATGTCTTTTGACGAAATAATCAAAACATGTACAGATTTACAATAATAAAAACGTTATATAGCATTAATAATACGTGAATGAGATTTACGTCTCGTGCGCCACTGACTAAGTCACTTAGTTGTTGTAATTTTTTATGTTTGTTCCATATCTTTATAATGTCAGTTTCATCTAGTTTTATAGAGTTCCATTAGAACTATCATAGGGATGTACGGGTAAAGAATTATGAGTCACCTTGTTTAGCACTGCTAGAAGTGTCCTATTGCTATATAGAATTCGAAGTGAATTCTAGAAAATTCTAGAAAAAATTATTTAGAAGTTGGAGACCCTATCTTCAAGATTTTGAAGTCTTCATTAACTATTACCAGACAATCTAGAACGCGAATCAAATCATTTTTCGGCTTCACATTGTAACTGCTTCTGTGCTATTTTTTGAAAACTTTCGGTACACCGGTGCTAACCGGTGCGGCTAGCGAATATCCCTACGCATTAAAATTACGAAAATTAAGACATGTTCGCAGAAGCAAAGATATTAAGTCATGCAACGGTGGCGAATGAGGTGTTATGCATTTCACAGTTGGATTAGAGATGTCTACAAACCAAGACAGATCTTCTGATAGACATTCTGGTAATAGGATTCAAATTATTCTCGTTTTCTACTTCCTAGGTTTTGTACTTTGATATATCTGATAATTTTTGATGACGACCGGAATATGAACTTCATCGCCGATGCAACGGAATATTGCGGAAAATCTTTAAATTATTACAGATAGACTAACAGGACGTACACACGCGTGCAGAGGTGTTACACCATTTCAACTAACCTCATTGACCACGATTGCACGCCGTGAACACGTATAAGCCTACAACATACTGGATGTGTTGACTTCTATCTGTGGACAGTACAGCCTTGTCGAGGAGGAATTGTGTTGCGTTAAGAAGTGAGATAATTAGACCACCGCCAAATAACTCCTTGCAGAATTCTCTTTAGAGTGTGAGATGCACGGTCGATTTTCATGACCGAGAATGAATTGAAATTTTCTGTCACGGATTCTCTGATACAATTATTATAATTCTTAGATTTGTTACTTTTGTAACAATGTACTGTGCGGGTAATGCATGTAAAAGCACTTCACGCATCAGTAATGACTGCATCCTTGGCTTTGTCGTTGTATAGGAATAAAACTCCGACACATCTGGACGATTAATCTGAGTTGATGTTGCCTATTGGGGCATGGAAAATAGCGGAAAATAGTAGGGACCTAAAAATCAGCAAATTTGGAGTCAAATTGAATCCTAGAAAACTTAAATCGTCATTCTCTAGCTTGATTATTTGATTTGCGATTTACATAGCTAGACTTTTAGCCAATCAGAAGGTAGGCCTTCCAAATAAGAGTCTCAGAATGCGGTTGCACGTGCAACTTGATCGCTGACTCTTCGATCGATTATGAGTGAAAAAATGGACAAACATGAAAAAAATGCTTCGTGTGTCACCAGACAATATCAATTTAGTGAATGGTTATAAAGAGAAATGCATTGATCTCATCATCTTCTTATCCTATGAGTGTCAGTTAAAGTCAAACAAGTTCTGTTATGATTGACACGAGGAAATTCGAGCAGCAGCTTAGTTTTTCGTAAACTATCAGCTTTCTTGTACTTTATTAGAAGTTCTACTTTACTTTTGATTGTGTTAGTGATTCAATGTACTTTATTTATTTATTTATTTAATAAACGTACAATATTTGAGTGGCGTTATGTCAACACCACTTCAAGACATTACTATACAGTAATGTCACAATCACAGATGAAGAAAACGAAAGGAACAGAAGTGTTACAAAGGGAAAGAGCGAACGAAGAGGGAGGTCTTTAGGGAGCGCTTGAAGGAGCGGAGGGATGGTTGACTGATCACAGTCTGTTCCAAATTCTGGCGGCTGCCGACGGGAAAGCTCGGTTTCCGATCGAGCGTCGGGAGAAAGGCACGGACAAGGCGGATCTGGCTGCGGAGCGAAGGTGCCTCCGCGAAGGGATCGAGGAAAAACTTTGAAGGGAATCGATGAGGTAAGGCGGAGCGCAGCAGTTGAAGCACTGGTAGCAGAACACAGCAAGACGGAAGTGGATGCGCTCCTGCATGCGCAGCCAGTGGAGGTCTTTCAGGAGAGGAGTGATGTGGGAGCGGTTGGAGGAGTTGTGTAGGAGTCTAGCAGCAGCGTTTAAGACAGATTGGAGGCGGCGGTATTGTGTGTTAGGGAGACCGTCGAGGACAGATGAGCAGTAGTCTAGGCGGGAGTGCACTAGCGAGGTGACGAGGGAACGTAGGATGGATGTGGTAAGGGAGTTCCGGATCGACCGGATCTGCCGGAGAGCAGCAAAACAGCTGGCGACCTTGCTCGAGACAAAGGACCTCATGGAGAGCGTGGAGTCAATGTGCACTCCTAGGCAGCGAAGGACAGTGGAGGGAGTGCCTATTTAGTAAATATTAGGATGCTTAATTTTCAATCACCTGGGAATTTTGATAATAAAGAAGCCTTCACTGAGTAATGAATAAAGTGACCAGTCATATTAGACGTAAAAATTTTCAAAATTTCATGAGTTTGAGGCATGAGTCATAATAAAGGTTGTGAACATCTGCTGATTTTATCGTCAGCAACATAATATCAACATCTTAATTGCATATAAACAGGCAGGAAGGTCCGAATATTTGGAATTATTGGTCCCTGGAGGAATCACAAAGAATTTGACATTATCTCGGATTGATGAAATGTCGTGTGTGTGGAATGAAGAATGTAGCCTCAGTAGGAGAAAGCTCGTCAGATTCCAGGTATCAAAGCCAATCATAATCTAGTTCGAAACAACTCGGCAATTTTTAGAGTGATGACAAAGATAGTCATTCCTTTCGAGCGACGTCATCGATAATGAGTCGATCTGTCAGATAGAAAGATTTACGTGCTTCTGTGGATGACCTTCATTACAGAAAATCACTGACGAGTGAAAGTCAGGATAAGTTACTAAATAAAAAACTCATTATTGTCAGTAAACACTTAATAAAGAGGAATATGCAGTAATTCCCCCCTACATGTAACCCCGATAGTGAGTGAAAGACAAAAAATGAACATTGTTTATGTTCAGAAGTACATTATGACCGGAGCCCGTCCTCAATCTGGCCGAGTTGTCATTTATCCACTCTCATTCCTTTTGTGCTGCGTGTTTAGCAAGAATGCAGAATGTACCTTTTTTAGAAGTCTGAGGTTTGAATCAAGGTCTCCCGAATGAAGAGGGAGCACTCTACCACAAGGCCACAGTGCCGCTGGCACAAGGCAAATAAAGCTGCTTGCCTCCTTCTCTCTCTCTTTGTTAAAGTTCTTATTTACAATGATGTTATTGTTATGAAATATAAGCGAAGAATCATCTAATGTTACTTTTCCTATGCTCAGTCGAACTGACTGTGCAATCTTTCAGATTATCAGTCACACGACAAAGTTATGATGAATAAACGCAGAGCAGCCAGTCGCTCATGTTGTTCAATCTTCATGGGTGTCAGAAACTGCTCTGATGAGTTTCTGTAGGGCGAAATGTAGTGTCTACGGCTGTCAAGGAATCTAGTGCTTAAATTCTTCATGTCTGAGGACATCGTTCGTGTTTGCGAACTGTCACCTGCAGGCTGCAACATTTTATGTCAATAGAATGCATGACCGAAGTGTATATTTTGCATGTGTTAAAATTCATATGAGTATGTTTTAGGATGTAAAATGTAAAAGGATAGCGCACATTTCTATTAAATTTTCTGTTTAATATGCAGTTGAAAATAGCGACTTTTTAAAGAAAAATCCATGGGTGACCTTTTAAAATCATAGGATTTTTTAAATGAATCCATTTCTGTTCTTGTAATCACACTATGATGTCTTAATGTTGTGACGTTTAAGTCTAACACGCTTTTCAATCACCCAACTTTCAGATAAGACGCATTCAGAAACATCGGATGGAATTCTAGGATGTTAACTTCCAAAAATTTATTTATTTTATATTTACGATCGCATTCTACGATTATCAGCTAATCGATGAATTGATGATATCAGCATCGATGAATCGATGCATCTGTACTCCATTTTGCACTGATTATTACACAGCAGACAGCGCTGGTGATATCATGCCGCATGTGATGATAAGACGAGGACAAAATATACAGAGTCATGACTGTTCAAGCATGACAGGTGCAGCTGTAGCTCCTGTTGTACTGACCGTTTGTGATCTTCTGAATGAGAATGACTTAAAAGCTGTCAGGTGGTGCCTTCATTTTTATAGAGGAATGATTGAGTCAATTGAGAAAAAGGAGCGATCAGCATTCTCGCTTCGAGGAAAATTAGTCAATGGCTAGAAATATAAAAATAAACTTCACAACTTGATTTTATCGTAAATTTTTCGCTTATTTACAACTGAAATGCATTAATTGGCTATGTTTGCTCAGAACTAGGTGCGAGATTCACAGCTTCCCTATCATCTTCTTTGGGAATTCTTGGGCGATGCTGCTTTATAGATGAGAATCGCCGAACCTATTCGCGAAAGTCGCTTTCTCACTGCTGAAAGTATAGTAGGTTGTTATGCAAGTATGTGCAAGTCGTTGGTGTAGTCTGCTTAGTGTATCCAGTGTCGGAGCCGATTGGACTTATCCAATCTCATGGCTTCCGAACAGGTGGGATTTCGATTTTCTTATCCAAAAAAGGACAAGGATTTGAAATTCTATCCGTGTCGATACAGTAACCAGATCACACAATCAATTCTGCAGATATGTCTCATCAACTTGATTTCTCATCAGAAACCTGCAACAACTTGACTGCTAGCCTCATCAAAGACTACAAGAAAAGTTACAAACTCACAAGCGAACATTGTCAATATCACAGTGTCCTTAATGTCTCTCTGTCAAAATAAATCGCTAACTGTTAGTTTGACAGTGCCACCGTTATCAGTATTTACATATGACTGATTGTATTCAATTAAAAGACGAATTTCCTCACAATAGCCTACCAAATATTACTCAGTACCTGCTCATAATGACAGAGAGTACATCGTCTCATAATAGTTAAAGGATTATTAATGCATCTCCCCTAGTTAAGCAATGAGTCTCCCAGACTCCTAACACATCTCTCCTGGCAGTGGCGTATCCAGAAATTCCTCCGGGGGGGAGCATAAATTATATTCATTCGCAACTATGGCCTAACATGCAATAGTAAATCATTGCTAACTTGCGTTGCTGAATTGTATTGAAATAATTTGATTTATCCTATACTAACTATGCTATAAATGCGCCTTCCATAGTCAAATATTGTGCAAAAAAATTTAAAAAAACAGCCATCCTAAAATTTTCAAAATTTTGGTAGGTATATAATGTCCAAATTTTCAAATGATAAGTCAAATCCGTAGGTTACAAATCAAACAGAAATGGGCTTGGTATTCAGGAGTGTCTGGTCTATATCGTAAAATTTGTGCCTACAAAAAGATCAGGTCGTCGTCTACTCCGTATGGTAAAGTTATTTAACAATTGGTTGCGATTGATCTGAATGTGTTTGTATATATAAAGATGCGCTAATCCATTTAATCGATCTTTTTCCATGCTCGATTGCAAATAATCTTTGAGATCGTTCTCCGGTGGCATTCGTAACTGGGATTGTTGCAGAAACCTGCCACTAATTCCGGAGGGGGGCATGGCCCGATGACCTCCCCTAAATACGCCATGTCTCCTGGTCACATGTAAGAATCTGTGACTGAGACGATTATCAACAGTGCAAACCAATGACCGACGGGTCGTCATGGACAATAATGTACACGTACTTGATATTTACAAACAAACGTGACATTACTTCGTTAGGACAATTCATAGAATGAAAGTCCTCATTGTCAGCCAACACGTCATCATCCAGAAGGAGACATAAATGTACAATGAGGCTTTGAATGATTTTGTATTCTCAGACTAGAGCCACTCAAATATAACCCAACTGTTCTCTCAGAGCTGCCTCCCATTTTGGTCCGTGATGGTAGTATCAGTCAATTTGTTTGTTGCATTGTTCATTTTAACTCATTTAGTAAAGCTTGCTAAAGTAGGCATCATGTGAATTTACAAAGTGGTTTGCTCATTCAAGGCACCGACCGAATCCATTTTTAGAATATCCTGAACTACCCGGTCAACTTGTTTGTTTGATAACGCACCTCTGACATCCTATCATTCATACGTTATGTGTTGCATTTTGATTTTTCCATGGTTTATATATTGTGACTGACGGCCCTCGCTAGCTGAAGCATTGGCCACTAGTATCAGAGAAGTACTCGTATGTTACACTTATGCGGATACACAAAGCCACAAACCGATTGACAAGTTGACAAACAGATCATAGTGAAAATTGTAGGACTATCATACATGACCATCTTTGATCACTTGCTTCAATCCATCTACTGTTGACAGTTTCTCCATGACAGACAATGCCAGTGATGGTAATACAGTTTAGATCTTTGAAGAAATCCGTGCCTCATATTTTTGAATAAACAATTCTCTGAAGATGGCTTGATTACTAATTAAGTAGAACCAGGCCTGTTCTTACTCGCATATTGCGGTTTGTTCGTTGATTGCTAATAGGATTGTGGCTTTGTTGGTTAAGTATAACACTTCTATCATGCTTTTTTTAAGAACCACAAAAATTGAAATAATTAATATCCATTATTTGCCATTGCCAATTAACACAAAGATTTTTGTTTTTCCTTCAGCTATCCGTGGCGGTCAGTTTGTATGAAATGGGATTGGTAGTCTCGCGGAAACATTTGAGCACCTTTGAAGACGATCCTGAGACTGAATCTGAGTGATTCTATTTTAAATAAAGATGTAATTTTGATGAAAAGTGATCTCTTTCATTTGTGTTGAGAGGTTCCTTTAGTGTTTATTGTATCATGATTTGATAAACCAACACCTATCTAAAATGAAACCACTTTCAGAATTAATTTCCAATTGAAAGCTACTGAATTCCTTCGCAACGAATGTGAAATGCTTTATTACTTGAATAACCAGAGAAGTGATTTGAAATAACTTAAATTGCGAATTTTGTTGCAAGCAGACCTTAAATGCGGTCTACTTGACTGGGTCCGATGTTGCACGACTCTCCCTTCCGTTAGTTATCTGGGATGATATTCTCTGGTTGCTAACAATATTGCTCACCGGAGCATTGTCTTACGAATATTATCGCATTCTCTATGTCTCTCCAGAGCATATTTTACTTTACAATCTCTTCTAAGAGACAAATCAATGATGTGAATGTGTGATATTAAGGCTTGTGACTTTTAGGAGCAGAGCTGGAGAAATTCCACTGAAATTTTTTAATTCCAATTCCGGAGCAGAAATTTCAATTCCAATTCCAGTCGAAACAGTTCAATTCAATTCCATAATAAGATTCAAATCCGATAATTGCATGTCGCGTATAGTGTATTATGTTAATGTTTCTAACGTTTGCTCGCTTCAATCCAACCCATGTGCCCTTATCCTATCCTCGTTGTTCCTGTGTGCCGTTCCCTGCGTCGTTCTTATGTGCGTCTTCATGCTCATAGTTCATATTTCTTGTGTGCATGTATATATGTAACCGGTCAGCCTACGCCATTTTCGTTTCGTAAACGAGATATTCAATATCTCGCGGTGTCACATAACTACAGAAGTAACAACAACAACTGCCTGCCAGCGAACAACAGCACAGCAGCTTATGCGGCAACACATCAGCGAGCGCGATTGAAGATTGACGGTATAAGTGACACTGATATTTGTGATATTATTTTGGTCTAAGTGAGTCCGATCGAATTGAAGTGAATTCAACATTGAAAAGTGAACTGTAAGTGTAGAGTTTTTCTTTTATCGTTGCGTATCGTATCTATATACATGTAACTATAGTCTTAAAAATTAATATTGTTAATTGTAAAATATCAAAATTCCCTCTGAGCAGTATTATTGTTAAATCTAACGAGTTAAGACAAATTCGTCTATGTAGCCGAGGCTGCTTGGTTGATAACTCGATGAGTTAATTTAATACTTATATTTCGGCTGTCACAGCCCTTTTCAAAGTATAGAGTAGAAATATATACATATTTATATATTATCTTAATTGTTGTGAGTGGAAGTTGAATAATAGTTCATGTAATTGAATAATTAATTATTAGAATAATTTGTTGACACTGTCTATATTATGATTTGAACTGACAGGGTTGCTACCCTTTATTGCAGCGTTAATTTTCCTCTTTCCAAACCAATTGTTTTTCGTGTGTACAACAATTAAGTTAATCTCCAATTTTTGTGCTTGTCCTATCAAGAACTAAATTCAACAATTGTTTTATTTTGATTAATTATCTTACTTGATGAATAACTAAATAACAGATTGAACAAAGATGATTGTCTTTTCATGGTCTGCTTAATCGCTGAATTAACATTGTCCGAGGGCTGTAGGCCCACCGAAATCACAAAAACACCCTTTATTCAACAATAGAATAAAGCTGCCTCTGTCGATCTATCTCTCTCTCTCTTATCTCTGCGTGCAGTTAATACAACGGCCGGGTACTGTGATTTTAATTTTTTTTACAAATAGATTTATCACAGGTCTATCGAAAAAGTGGAATTGAGGTTTATCAAGGTCAATTCCAATTCCAGTAGATTTTAAAATCGTCAATTCCAATTCCGATTTTTCCAACTCTGTCTAGGAGGCTTTATTCAGTTGCACTTGTATATCTGCTAATTTATAGACTCAAACTGCGGCCTCTAGATTATTTTATGTGCCGCTCTTTGTGAATGAGAAAAAGAGTGACGCATTTTTTTGACTTCGTTATTCCTACCAGCAAATTAGACAGAGAAGAATATCATGACATCAGTTTCAAAACTGCGTGCTAAAAACCGATGGAATTTCAATAGATACGAACGCGACAAATTCCTTCTTGTGAATATGAGTTTTGTCTTTATAAAAGTATGCATACTTTACTTTACTTTGAAAATGGGACATGGATTCATCCGTCTCGGTGGAAGCCAACATTGACGCATATGAAAAATTGGTCTGCTCTGAATAAAGGAACACGTGTGCCCCTCCGGCGTCAAATAATCAAATGGACCTCCAAGGATGTTCACCATTGACATACTTTACAGATCTCTAAACATTTAGTTTATAAATGTGATTTGTACGTGACAAGACGATAATACCGCATTTGAAATTTACTACTATGAGAATCGACAGGAAGTGTCACATGGTTTGTTCTCGTGTTTGGTCTCTTAATCAACTAAAACATTAGTAAGCTTTCAACTCAAGAATGAGCGGAACAAATAAAGTACAACTAAAACAACTATGTGGACGAGTGATTCGACCTGGATTTTCTTTACATCGATGGATGGTCGTGCGCCTTTCATTTCATAAATAGGAATCTTTGCACTCCTATATCTTTTGATACAAAACTCCTTAGGGATCGGAGTGTTCATGCTGATGTCAGATATCTCAGTCCTTTAGACTTTTGATGTAAATAGATGCCTTCTTTGTGTGCGCAAATTTGAATATAGCTTGGAAAATTAGGCTCAGTTGTCTGGACCATGCTGCGTCTCATAGAGATTCTACCGCAGAGCTGACAGAAGTAAAAACTTCATTTGTCTTAAACATTCATGGTATTCTTCTCCTTGCCATGCTATGGTCGATCGAGTGAAGAATCTGCGCGTCAAGTGGTGAAGGCTATTGAGAACGCATATCACGGCTATCCCATACTTCAAGACATGTTGCCTCTCCAGTAATGGTCGCAAGGATTCTGTGCCTACTGTCAATCTATCTAATGTTCTGAACAAATTCAACTGTGACAGTGAAGCGGACTATATTGGCACAACACGACCCTTACATCGCCGAATTGGAGAGCATGTCCCGAAATGGCTGCTTGAGAATGGTAGCACAAGAAGAGCAGCATCATCTTTCATCACTCGTCATCACATTTGAGTGTGATGTTAGTAATCACCGATTCTCGGTCATTAAACGATGCTCTGGCAAGCTTGAGCTTGCAACGACTGAGGCGACTGCCATTCATTTCAACCGTCCATCTCATTGTTAGCAGAAAGAGTTTGTCTTTAACTTATCTCTATTATTATCTTTTAATTTCATAGATGTCTTGTTATTATCATTTTCTGCCAAACCACTATGTGTGACGTTGCCATTTGTGCGAAAGTCAGGTCGCTCTTCAGCATTCTGCTGATGAATGTTTGTCAGGTGCCAAAAGTTTTTACTGTTGTCAGTTCTGCGGTAGAATCTCTATGAGACGCAGTGTGGCAAGACAGATAAATTATTCGTGACAAGTAAAGAAATGCCTTTTTATTCATTGGGATTTCCTTTGTGAGGACATGAATATGAAGCTGATTACACGTTTTTAAGCTGCTGTCAGCGAAAAATTTAATACAATTTCAACTTTATCATATACTTCTTAGCGTTATCAGTGAACTTGCGGAAGTTAACTGTCTTGTGAATGAAATGTTGACGTGTTGAGAATTTCTTAAAAAAGACAAATTTCATACAAATGTCATGTGTGATGGTCTGGAGACAGTAAATATAAACCAAGGATAAATTATAAATTCGCTCAGTTTTGAATTTTTTAATGATGTATCATGTATCACATTTTGCTAATAATAAATATAATATGGTAGACATCATCATATAATCGCATCAGCACCATTGCTGACATTAAAATTGGGATAGTTAATTTTTTTCATATAAGTTGGTCCAAGAGGAACTCAATGAATTTCCACGAATAGTGATTTTTTCAATGTGTCTCACAAGCAAACGAGCAAATGGATTTCTGTATTAAACTAAATCATTGCATTAATTTCACTGTTGGCATAGTGTTACCATTCACTGCACTTTGAAGTAATTCATTTTAGGTCACTCACTGTTCGTGGGTCTGAGAAAACTTGGAATGATACCTTAACCGCTTGTTATCAAATAATTCGTGCCAATTTGTAGCTGCCATTGTACCTCATTTACAGAGCCATTTGTCGTAAACTACATGGTTGATCACTAATTGTGGACCAACGACTTTATCGAAATTATTTTAAGTTTTGACTGCAGCTTTCGAGTAATGAAATTTGCTTATCATTTGGTCTGCTTGATGTTTGGTTAACTTATTGCTTTTGTCAATTCGGTATGTTTTTAAAAAGATGGATTTTGATCATGTTTATATTATTCAAATTTGGTTAGTGAAAAAAGTAGTGATTCATATGATTTTCTTAAAGAAAGAAATCAATGAATAATGGCATCTAAAAAGTAATCAAATGAGAAAATGGTTTGAAAGGAAATATACAGTTATGAAAAATGATTAAGGAACGTTTTATAAATTTTGATCCTATACGAATAATAAAGACACGCACGCGAATCAGATTTGCGGAAGGTCACGCCGTTGTAATTTTTCAAACTTGCATCATCCAATTCATTTGTTAAGAGAAAAATGAGAACACATTTTGTTTGGTCGGTATATTGTGTGAATTTTCGTATTGACAAGTTAAATGTCTGGAGAATACGTGCCGTAAAAAGTTGCTTATAAAACTGGAATTTTCGAAGTACAGTCGAACCTCTATATAATGAATTTCAAGTGACCCGATAAAAAATTCACTATGAGGAGAATTCACTATAAGGAGCTTTTCTAAAATTTGAACGTAATTTTGGTTGTAAAGTCAGCATGTAAAGTCAAAACAATCAATAACAAAAAGATTATTAAAACTGATACATGTAATTAGAAAACAAATTTTGTAAGGAGTAATGCCAGTAATACTTTATTGTATCACTATGTCCCGTTAAATGATAATGCAGACTCAAGATACAAAATGCAAATACCAAAAAATAATAAGTATTGTATGCAGTATAAGTTACATAATCATTAATTATGAACCATGGAAATAGCTGTCAATGCGAGTCTGTACAGTACGTCGCTTGTCAACAGAAGCAATCATGTTTTCTACTCAATCAAAAGCTTGTTGATCAAGCTGCAAGGTCACTTTTCCTTTCAAGGAATTCCTGATCTGACTCAACAGTCGATGCACTTGAAAGCGCAAAACAAAGCGCACGTAAACGTGAAACTACTAGCTACATTAACTGTTGATTCGTATCTAAATTTAGATTGTAGACTCAGACTTTAATAACTTAAGAGACTTTGGAGTATTGATCATCATCGAACTCCTACACGTACATGGGATGCGTATTAATTACAAAGTACAATTAGAGATCAATTCATGCTTGATGTAAAATATTCATTATGCAGTGGTTGAGACAACAAAGCGACTGAATAATATGTTCATTATGTAGAGATATGTAACAAGCTCAAAGTATACCATTTTTGACGGGATCAAAAATTTAATTCACTATGAGGAGAGATTCACTTTGTAGAGGTTCGACTGGACTAACAATTGCCGAGGAGAGTATATTTCAATTTGACATCAAGTGTCATCTACATGATGACATGACAAATTAACATGTACATTGGTTGTAATGGACTTTGAACAATAAGAACCCTCTGTTACATTCTCACAACTAACTAGCACACAGGGAGCGAAGACAGTTGTATTTAGGACTTAGAGCACTAGATGAGAGATTGTGTAATCATGTACACATATTTGCATTGAATTCATTAGCATTCTGACTCGCTGAATGGAATGGAAAACGGTTCCATGGCTTGGAAATTATTCATCAATGAGGTCTGATGTTACTGTAATAATACACTATTTGACGTAAATCAATCACAAGTGCATATGTGCATCTGTCGGCATGACTCAAAGCTAGGTGCAATGACCACAAAACGCGCCTATATAATGTGCTTGAAGGAACCTTCAAATTGTCATATTATCTAACTATACATAAATGAATTGTATATTCAAAACGATAAGATACAAAACCTGCATTAGGTATGCGGTTCGTAAGTAGCCTACATATTGTAAATGCAGCAGAGAAACATTCACATACACGTGTCCAAGCAATTACATACAATTTAGGTCGGTACAAGTAGGAAGGCTTCACCATGTGCAAGAATAGTCACTTATATGTTAGTTAGAAAGCAGAAATTGTCATTACTGACCGGTAATGAAATGAAGTCGAAGCTACAGTATAACAGCATCGCTGTCTGGCTGATGTTCGAAGAAGGCCTCTTGAACGTTCCACCTCCTTATAGCTTGAATGGATATGACAAAGGTGCGGATGTCCTGAATGGACGATCGAGCCACGATTATCAAGGGAAAAGGGCGCGCACAGCATCCTGATGACCGACGAATGTATCAAGATCTCTCATCAGTACATGCAGAGAATGTGGCCCATCTCATGAGGTAGATGTGAACTTTCAGATATACGTCGAAAGTACGTTGTATGAAATGGTCAAATGTTCTTGCTGACCATGGATGACATAGCCTACCTTGTAAACAGGCACTTTATTTCTGAGGTGTTTTTACACGATAGGGAAATGTGTTCGTGCCGTGCCATGGAGACGGGTACATCATAGTGCGTCAGGTGGTATGGATGCAGAACTCATCGCCACATGTGTGCGATTATCGTCCCATTGTTTCCATGATGTGCGCACAGAAGCCCTCTGGTTCTGTTACATGTGATTTATGTCTCCTACTCATGACTACGTAAGAATTGAGACATCGCTTACGGAAGTTGAAAAGGCACTTCACAATGGGAATCGAAGTAAGGGAGTTCGGAATATTGAGGATCTCAAATAGGAAGCGGTTTTGCTGTTGTTTATGTAGGGTCCTTATGATTGATAGTTGCCGATTTTTTCTATTTCATTCCTTTAATTCGATTTCATGTTACAGATCTTATTGAATTGGAAATGCAATCACATCGACTATTGCCACAATATGTCAAAAGATTAGAAAAATGTCCTCAGATTTGGTCAATTCAAGTGGTTCTCTTTTCATAGACGTGGTGCAAAAGTTCCACAAGCACTAGTCATTACGGCTCGAGAAGCCTCAAGCAAATGAAACTCATGGCCCCTGGAATGTCTCCACATAATGACGAACTTCTAAGCAAGCGGCTCTGAGTTTGTTTATTCTGACTTCGCTGGTATGACTCATAAAGAGATCAGATTGTATAGAATTGATTGTTCTGATCGGAACTCCAAACTAATAAGATAAACGTGATTTTCGATATCATAAGGAGTGGCATTGCATTTGGGGAATGTAACTGAATAGAAAGTTTGAAGCCACTTTCAAAGTCTTATTCCAATTTTATGCTGTCATTCACCTTGTTGAGTAGAACATTGAGTGCAAAGACTCAATATAGTCATTATCCAGAAATAAATATTATACCTACATGCGTGAGAACAAGATGGAATTGGAAGCTACTCGTCTATATTTCCAGATAATTCATACATAGGGCAAATGATACTGCTTGAACGTCTAAGGATTTCGACTGGAATAAGATCTGCCTGAAAATGACATCGCTATAGAAAAAGCTGCACTACTAGTAAATGGATTTTTTCTCAATGAGTCTCACTGTCTATTCTAATAAGTAGAACGCTACATGTACGTATATTTACTAATAATTCAGTGTAATATGTATACAAAGGCTTATATTCAGTCTTATCAAACAGCTTTGATTATCTTTACTTCACACTCCTGTGCTAGGCCATGTTGTTGACAAGGCATCTTCCACACGCCGGAAATCAGACATTATACTATACTCAGTGACAAAAAGAATGAAACAAGTCCTGATATGAATACTTATGACTTAAACTTGGTTGTACTGTACGTTTGTTTGTTGTTTGTAAAAGGAGAACTCGAATGCTTTACTCAAAAACATTTAATTTGATACTCATGATTTTATCAACTTAAGTTAGAAGCGGGTGTGACCACCGCGAGCATCCAAACAGGCATCGATGCGTGAGGGCATGGATGAGCACAGTCGCTGGATGAATGCCAGGTCTAAGAGGTTCCACTGCTCGATCAGTCTGTCGGCCAACATCTTCAAAGATACTGGTGGGTGGTTGTACCTCTCCCTCACTCTGCGACCAAGTTCATCCCAGCAGTGCTCGATGGGGGAGAGGTCGGGAGAACGTGAAGGCCATTCCAAGGTTGGGATTCCACTGCTTGCTATCCTGTTAGAGACCACTGAAGCGCGATGGGGCCTTGCGTTGTCATCCTGAAAAATCAATTAATTCGATGTCACTGCTGGAACCACGACCGGTGTCAGCAGTAGGTGGAGATTCTGTTCAACTTCTAGCTGTTACTGTGATCAATATCAAATTTTGAAATTTGATGGTCCTATATCATTTCCCTTATCATATATGGAGTTCAATGGTGATACATAGAAAGCGAGATATCATCTCAAACCATAGAAAAAATTGAAACAAACTTCCATTCAAGTCAATGATAGTTGATTTCATTATCTATGTCAGTGAGTATGACTAAGCTCCAGTGACGGCCGCAACCACTTAGCGACATGTGAATGAACACAGTTGCAATGCACTAAGTTTTGATTCCGTGCAGTTGACAGACTATCTTGAATTTTTGATTGCGTAAAAGCGAAGCAATCCTTTGCAAGATCACAGTAGTATTTAGGATAGAATTACTGTTCCGTTGCGGTAGCCTGCAATATGTGGAATCCATATCAAAAATAGTTCAGTAGAAGAACGTCATCAACTTCAGAGTAGGTGCGATCGTCAATATCTTTTGGCTTACTTATGGTGATGTAACCAAATACTATCTTTGGATGTGTCTGTAAACATAGTAAAAGAAAGCAAATCTAACGAAAGGGACTTTCGCAAACGAATTAAAGTAACTGTTTGTATTCGCAAGAAGCACCTCGGTGTAACTACGTCCTCGCATGAACTTGTCATGATTAAATAAGCTTTTCATCAGTATCAGTCATAGAATTCGACTGTTTTAGATAACACGAGGACATCCAATTTTCTGATTACGGTCCTGTACAACTGGCATAATAAGTAGCTTCCTTTAATGATGCATCCGTTGAAAACCAAATGGTGCCAAAATGCAATGTAATTTGTCAACTAGTTGAATTTGATGAACAAAACACAACAAATCACCTTTAACTTCAAAATCAATCAACAGGTTCTGTATATAAAACGGAGCTCTGCTTCATAATTAGAATCACATTCAGTTGAGTTTCTCATGGAAAGATTTTGGATTTTTTATTAAAAAATACTGAAAGATACTCAAAATACTTTGAGAGAAGTCGTATAAACAAAAATTTCAAAAAGAAATACAGTTTGTATATATGAAGGATCTGATATAAGACAAGTAAGTAAAGCACCTATCCATTTCATAAAAAGGAATGTAGCTCCAACCGTTTAAAACAGAAGAGCTAAATTGCACACCAAGTTTATCATTTCGAATTCCAAGTGTCAAAAAATGACTAAATCATCGGCCCGACAGCAGCTTCTTCAGATTGCCTCCCATGTCTGGCAACGATTATATTCCCCGAGTAATAGAATGGTGACTTCCATGTTTGGCAATTTCCTTAAAATCAGTAGCTATACTGTAGAGCTGAGCGCCATATCTTTCGAACATCACTTGGCAAAAGTTCATTACGTGTTCCAAGAAGAAACATATGATCAGCCACTTTCCAACTTCCATGACTCGGTAAAAGGTAGGCAGAATTATGGCCACTGATAAATTTCACGAGTTCGATTCCCAGTTTTTCCGGCAGCAAACCACCAACAAGGACATCGTCAATCCACAGAAATTTGCTGCAATGAAAATACAGATTTTCAAAAAGGTGGTAAAATTACGCTATCTAACTTTGATGTGTATTTCTCGCATTGAATGTATAGAAATAATAATGACCATAGATGGCCCAGTTACATGTACTTCGACTGTTTGGTATACAGCACAGGTCTACGTTCGTGACGCACGCACGATCGTGTTGAACCTTGTCACTTGTGTCTTGTTCTTGTTCTGCTCTTTGCTTTACAGTCCATAGTTGTGTTTTATTTTTCTGTTGGCAATGAATCAATCAAAATTATCAGTTTTGAATAATTTGATATCTCAGCCTGTTCTAACTTCAGACATACTATCTTAAATCCATTTTATTCTACGATAATAAAGGAATAATGTACGACACTTTTTTAGTACTTGTCCAGAAAGATCGGCTGGAGATGTAATTCTGTTAATAAGAGTAAAATTTTTGTAAGAAATCTATTTTTTGTGTTTGTAAACTTTGTTGCGTTACTATCTGCCTGTAATGGATATGTTGCTATTTTGACAATGTTGATTAAATGACACAAGAATAGATGAGGATGACGAGCTGACAAGCTCAAATCTTCAATTAGTGTTGTATGTTAACGCCGTTGATGTCTGAAATGACGCTAGCGTTGACAGCCGCAATTTGCTCCTGAGTCAGCGTGAATTTTAGAATTGCTATGTCTGGTCACTTGGTCTTCTGGCCACTTCTGTAGACTTGAAAGCTGACAAGTGCAGACTGGTGTTTCCAGAATCGATATGTTTTGAAGAAAGCACTTTCTGCTGACGCGAGGAAGTGATACATAGGCCTACAGTGCTTGATCCTGCATAATCATTCACGCAATGGATGACATTTGATTTGATCGGTCGACGTCTATGACTATGTGTGTGTGTGGTTATAGTCAGACAGCCAGAACGAGTATCTGCAGGGAGGAGCCGAAAATAAGACTTAACAGAGTGACGCACACGCTATGCCCGCTACGAATTGGCGCGCCTGTCGTGTTCTACCTGGTTACTCTTCTTGTCAGACGGGATCAAAGGAAACACATGCAAATCGAATGGGACGCAGATATTTCCTCTTTTAAGTGAAAAGTAATAATTCTAGAGCAGTGGTGGGCAACGCGTGGTCCGCCGGGACATATTGGGTGGCCCGCCACCATTTCTCATATATAAGTGGCCGCGGACATCATTTGAATCGATGATGTGAAACTGACTCACTCCGACTTTAACCTAAGGGTGAGGGATCCTCTTTAGAATTTGCAAGACCATCAATTAACAACTAAATGAGCAATATGATGGCACAAAAATACAAAAATTCACATTCGAATTATCCAACCATGCTCCTTTCGTAATGAATATCTTCTCGTATAAGCGCAAAATGGTCATCACCTGAACGAGTTTATGCAAAGTCACATGGTATTCGATGCCCTACTGAGCATGTTTCTCTGCGTAATAAACCACGCCTCAATGAACCTAGAAAGAGGCTATATTAATCACACCAATCCAACTGCAAGATTTTGACAGGCCAACATTTTTTCAAATGTTCTTGCTGAATTTCATTTGTATACTACTACACCAATCAATATATATTTCGTATACTCGATTGGCATTGGCACACGACTACCATTTGTCGAACCCATGCACGGTTTTTGAAAGCCGCATATGTTTGGGTGACATGTGTGCACGTATGTACATGTAGGATGATCAATAATTGCAGCAGAATCAATTTCATCTTGTGCGGCTTTCAGGCGGATAGTTGCACTGCACTTACAGGCCGTTGTTTTTCGATAAAAGAAGGTAATGTCGGTCAAATCACCAGAAAATTGCCTTTTAATTACACAAAAGAAAAGCTTCCATGACTTTTTATAGCCCTATTCGCTCTTCAATACTGAAATGAATTATAGAAAGCATTGATGACACCTTTCTATTATACAACTTAGTTGCGCACAATACCTCTGTATACATTTACATATTAAATTTTGTTATGTAATACGACCACTATACATGCACGTACGGTACAGCAGCACCAAATGAGCACTTGAAAGTACGGAATAAAAGAATATTAAGCCTGTGCTTCTGCTTTTTAAAATTGGTGGTCCGAGAGCCTTTTCGCGGGCCACTCCTTGTGGCCGCTATCCCAATTTGGTTGCTCACCACTGTTCTAGAACCATAAATTTCGGCATTGAATGTTTTCAAGTCAAAATGTGCCAAAATGAACATTTAGATGTGCTTTTCTTTCAAACCATCTGACAAGAGGAGGACCAAGGTAAAATTCGGCTCACGAGCAGATTCGGAGTAGAAATAGGGCACACATCATTCTATGAAAGTCTCATCTTCGGTCTTTTTCCCTGCAGAAACTCGCTCTGGCTGTCGAACCAGTAGAGGAGATGCTATCAGTCCATCAGAGCAGGGATGACTGGACTGCAATCAATATTATTATTGTCTGGTCCTTCCTGTTCATAGATGAGTTATAATTCAATGATTCAAGTACCACGTCACTAACATTATAGGTAATAAAGCAAAATTGCTCAACGTGAAAATGCCCATCGACTGTGTCTGCATCGACAGTTCGGCTATAAGCATATCGGCGAGTGGTCTCGACATATGTTTTACATTTTGAGGTACTTCTCTTCTTCTCCCCCCCCCACATTTTTGTTGTTGACAACCGAGAGTTTTCCATCGTCTCTCGATGCACGATCTTTTCTTGCTCCTAAGGGCAGTCTCACTACTGTCGCAAAAGCGTTGAGTGTGTAAAATGAACTTGCCATTGTCTGTAGACAACAATCCCACGAAGTTCATGATCACAGCTGTACCTTGTATTCTGACTGAGTATCCAAGGCACCAATCCTTCATCCCAGGGTTCAAGTAAGACTTCTCAGTGGTGTTGTACTGTCACACAGTGACAGATGACGTCTATTCTAAATTCAATATGACTAGGTTTGACAAAATTTGATTAATTTGGAAAAGTTGGAAAATGTGGGGGGAAAAGAATAGAAGCACCGATTTTGATAGTGAGCGAGCACAATCTGAAGCACAATTGAAATGTGAGCGAAGCACATTTCTATTTCTCTTTTATCGGCCCGTCGACAGGCCAGGTGAGTTTGCTGTAAACATATTCGTAGCGACAACCACTTGATTTTCAAAATCAATGATGGACACGTCACAAAATTGACGATACGAATTGACGCTGACGCTAGCGTCGTCAATTTCAGAATTGGTTGACGCTGACGCCGTCAAATTTTTCCATTGACGCACACAATGCTGGTTTTCAATACAGGAGAATGGAGTGAATAAAGGAAAAATAAGCTTTAATCATCAAGGATGATTATTGTGCATGAACTTCGTTGTTGATACTTGTCCGAAACTTGAAGCACCCCCAAGAAGCCATATACTCGTGCAATATTGCAACAGTGTCAATCGATAGTGCGGTATAATATCCGCAAAATTGCTTAGAATTGATAAGAGAAGTTAATAACAATCGCTGAAACATAAGTTACAACGCTCAGGGTCATGTTTGAATTCTCACCATTCCTGTTGAACTCCACGCATAATCTCAGTATATTAATGTGTGACGTCTTCTACTGTCTAAACAACAAGAGTTAAATATTCGTGTATTGTTGAGAAAAGTGATTTTCAATAGTATTTTCATTTCCGCTACTTCCTTCATAAAGCACTGATCGTAACAGTGGCTCCGAGCTGTTTCTCTCCTCTGATTAATTTCTAGTGTAGACAAACGTAAACTTTATTTCCGCACTGCAGTTTATCGTTGGAAAATGCACAAAATAATGTTATTTCGGCAATCTCTCAGCTACTCAACATACTACACAAACATATGCATCATCGACATTAGCGAAGTCAGCGGACCATGTTGCTTCAGTTGTTGTGTCTCAAGCACTGGAGTAATATGCCTAATGTGCTTCCGAGTATAAATATGATTCATGCATTGGGCTACTTGAGACTGAAATCTTTCATTAACTGATGTACTCTTTTGCTTAATGAATCAATGAAGTTATAGTGGTAATCACATTACTTTTAGACTGTAAACTAACTCCTCTTTTCAGCAGTTATTACTTTCTAAAATCGTCACGAGTGAATTTTCATGTAAATTGATTTCACCTATTTTTATAATGCTTATTCTTCTGTATTTCCACTTCTTCGATTATCATCGGAGGTGTGAAAATTGCATTTGTTTTCTATAAACGCTAATTTATTCATTCTAATCCGGGTACTTCTATTCTCCTCCCCCCACATTTTTGTTGTTGGCGTCCTGCAAATGTTGCATGGTCAGCGATCTTCTCTTGCTCCTAATTGCAGTCTCAGAACCGTCGCAAAAGCGTTGAGTGTGTGAAATTCCTCTGATTTGTAGAAAATGCATAGCACATTAATTGTCGTTCACTGTGCATGTGTAGAAAACAATCCCACGAATTCATGATCACGGCTAGCTGTACCGTGATCCTTCATTCCAGGGTTCAAGTAAGACTTTTGGTGTTGTACTATCACTCAATGACAGATCAAATCTATTCTAAATCCAATGTGACGAAAATGGATAATGTGGGGGGGTAATAGAAGTACCCTGATCTGAGTTCTTGATTCAGAATTCAAGCTAGAATCTGTTTTATTACAAACTATCACAACCTTTCATTCACATCCCACTGATAACCATTCCACTCTCCACATGAAAATTAATTAGCAAAACTATTGCGTTATAAACCGATCATCCAAGAGCCAAACTTGTGTAATGGTTTATTCTTGGTATTCAAACTGATAGGGGAGGAATGGCATAAGCGAGCATAAGTTTGGCTTATTTTTTAATGGTCTTCTCAATAGCGCAAAAGTCTTGTTAAGCGGCCTTGTACGATCT
The DNA here is from genome assembly GCA_907163375.1 of Prostheceraeus crozeri. Taxonomy (NCBI): domain Eukaryota; kingdom Metazoa; phylum Platyhelminthes; order Polycladida; family Euryleptidae; genus Prostheceraeus; species Prostheceraeus crozeri. Next base: position 92,477 of record CAJQUW010005679.1, on the reverse strand, counting down.
CGTACACTTAAGGGTGAAGTCCAGCCCGTATAGCGCTATGTTATGGACCCCCGGGTAGGTCCGCCCGGCACGCAATCAGATCCGTCAAGTCTTTGTGCTTAAAGACCTTCATGCATTCATGCATTTGTCGAGGATCACAAGTCAGAGGACCATTAGGGGTAAGGTCCAGCCCCGCTTTAGAAGCGCTGAGTGAAAAATGGACTAGTGGGAAGGTCCTCCACACCGATCTCGTCAAGTTTGGCTCTAAAATGTAGTCCTAGGATAGTCAAAAGTTTGACGCGCCTTGAACGTTTAATGTCTGCCGGTGGGAACGCACCACCTGTCCTCTTAAGGACAAACCTTAAGTCTTATTAACTATAAGTTTATTAAAATTATGAAACATGTAGACGTCGTTATGGGAATGTCCCAGCTTCAATTGTATTTTAGCTGATGAGGGTTGACCTTGAAATAATTCGAATTGATGGTGAGGGGTGATGTCGATAGCTGATAATGTATAAGGTAAGAACGTGAAAAGCTTTTGGAATGTTCGGATGAATTCTGTGCCTGCGTAGGGTGAATTTTTTGAAAGTTCGGTTCGGTTTCGTTGCGTTTGAAAAATATCTGTGACACAGGCAATTGAAAATCCTGAGATTGCGACGATTCATGATTTTTAGTTGTTGCAAAATTTGTGACGCTAAGTGTATACATATCGGTTTTAATGATTAGTACTGCCTCTACCTTATTTAGATATGAGTCTATCACCTCAAAAAGGGGTCCTGATCTTCGTACTTTAGTCAAGAGACCATAAATAATTTCGGAGACAGTTCTCTGATTGTCAAATGAAAAAGTCAAACACTTACCTATAAACCGAACACCAATACATATCCCTCGCAAGCGAAGCTTTCATGATATAAGCATATCCCATGCAATATGGAGGAAATGTAGACCTTGAATATTCATCATACGATAGTTTCCATTTCCCTCTTTTTCGCTGAGGTTTAGGCCCCACAGTTTTTGTGCAATAAAACGTCTGTGGTTGGAATGTTTCGATGTAATCAACCACTTGGAAAATGTTTACAAAGACATCATCATCAACTTTGACGAGATATTCAGCAGACGGGCAGTAGTCCATCACCCAATTCATTATCGTTAAATGCTTGTAAGTCATGTTTCGATAGTTTTCAACATAATCCCTTTGAACAACATCCCTGAAATAGATGGATTGTCATTAGTCATGCAATTTGTTTAGTAGGAGTAATAAATCAAAGGTAATCAAAAATATATTGCAATTTAATCAATTCTTAGTTTCACTGGTTCAAGGATAGCCTGATTCCTTGCTGTAAGTTGACCGATGACGTATCACCTTTTCTGATAACTATTGTCACCATCTGCATACTTGATGCCAAAAGAGAAATTGTATCTGAAGCGTCAGCATGACGTAGTTTAGGGTCATTCTATGATGTCACATGCAAATTGCACGGCGGAATTCTAACGTTCATGTTGTTGACGTAATCTGCATAGCTGTCGTTACTACTTAGTTATCTTCTCTCTCACTGTCGAAAATAGAAATTTAACAGAATTAAGAGCTGTTCGCGTGGTCGAAGGGCAACGTGGTGAGAATTGAAATGTTTGCCTCGCGATTTCCCATCAATTTGGAGTGGTCCACTATTTACTAGCTTCTATTTTTAAATTTTTTGATGCAACATCCCATTTTTCTACTGAGACTATTTGATCTCTCATGTTTTAACCATTTCAACAAATGAAGCGATTTCTTTAATATGAGGGATAAAGACATAGAAATGTCATGAAGCATTGATAGCAAATGTCTTGTTGATCAGATTGGTTGAAATTATGAACATCTATACTACTGATAAATGATTTGTTCATTGTCGAAGCTAGGAATTTAAAAGGTATGAGATCGAGGAAAATGTATACCTTTTGATACTTGTGCCATATGCTCGTGATTCTGAATGCTATCTCCTGAAATCAGTCTAATAATCTACATTAAAAATTTCACATTCAAACTTCGAGCGAAATGTCTAGTTGCTTCAATTTTGCATTTCTAATATTGAACTCTTGAAATTGATTGAAAGCAGCGTGTATTTTACGCATTGATCACAGAAAGAGATCTTGTTCAATCATGCCTTTGTTTCATTTAGTGTATGTAATTGGGATAAAAATTTCGTTTGCTTTACAAGTAGTGGAAAATTGGTGCATGTTTTTAGATATCGAAAATTCCAATTGTTCTAAGAATTCACTTTTTGAAGGAGTAGCGAAATTTTGAGTTTACTGCCGACCATAACTTGATGCAGGGTAAAAATGTGGTTCCAATATTCGAGCAGGCATCATACTTGATAAATGACTGAGAAAACTATATCAGTCCGATAAACTTTCAAAAATATGCTCAGGTATTCATAGAACATCAGTTACTCTTTCAAAACATTGTCCACGTATACCACTGCATGCGACAACCAGTATGCAGATTTTGCCATTGACTGTGAAGATTTACATGATCTAATTTGGAATGACATCAAGTGTGCAGATTGTGACAACAGCTAAAAGGTATGATAATTGGCTGAAGATTCCATGACAACACCTTGATCAATTGACACCTTGCAGGTGGACTTCGATATTCGTTGCAATTTTCTCGAAAGAATATTAGTGTATGGACTCCTAAATAATAGAAAGCTGTGCACGCCTGTCGCATCTTGTTCACAGGGGTGGATAAAAACAGGCGTCAGCGGAAGTTAACTATTGAGAACTATTAAACTGTTACATTAACTATATTGATTACTAAATTTACTGTTGAGAAATATTAACTATTATGGCACGGAATATCAGATATCAGAGGAATAGAGTTTGATACAGAGATCACTCTTCATGGTTGTTGATGTGTGGCTGCTGTTGGCGGATAAACATAGATTCTCTAGAGTCTTAGTCTTAGTTTAAGACTTAAGACTTAGACTTTAAAGCGAACACTGCTTGTAAGTCCTGTCTTGAGATTGTCAAGCTCAACTCGCAGATACTCACCATCAAGACATCTTCCTTCATTCTCAGCATGACTTGATGAGTTACACAGAAAAGGCTCTCACAAGGCATAATGAATCGCTTCACAAATATGGTCTTTTCTCGGCTCGACAATTCACTTCACTCTGTGAATTTCAATGAGGCACGCGACCAACAAACGACTCACATTTTCCTTAATGCCTTGCTGCATAGGTGAATAAACGACTAAACAATGACTTGTAGCCATCATATGGGGGCGGTGAAGAGTGAATACAGAGCGCTTAGCGTGGCTTACGGGAAATGAGAGGCTCCCATCGTTAAGTCTTGATGTATGAGGCGAAGTTTGTGTAAAGGCGGATTACATATTTATCACACAGCGATTACATCTTTATGGGATTCGAGGATGAACAGGATCTGTTTACTTATGGGAATCGAAAAGAGAAAGATTGATGTACAGGATTTGTTTACATGTGCGGATCGCAAAAAGCATACTGTATTTATTGATGGGATGAATTTAATGACAGGATCTGTTTACATGTGGGAAACGCAACAATTGAATGATGTCTGATTTATCTTTGTGACATATCTTCCAAGACATATCATTACCTATTCAGTATTTTGTCAACCACTATGTGTGGGACCCCGCTCGTCTGGGTTTGAGTGTTCAGGTTAGGGGTCGAAACACAACTAGACGAGTACCTGCTGATGACTGACGGACTGCAGTATTATGTTTTATATCCCTTAATCGGTAGCTGAAGTAGTGGTCGATGTATTGTAATTCAAATGAAGAAATGTGGAATTACATGAAGTACTATAGACGGATGAAGAAACTGGCGATAACAAATTCAAGTGAAGAAATAGTATTTTCCATGTGTAGTCTTAGGTATAGTGTGTATAGTTTCATTGCTTTCGGTGTAGTAGAGTGTCATTGTAGTTCTATTGTTTACCTCCATTATCCACTTCCCACTTATCCACTCTTACCATTATCCACTTTGTGTAGTGTCAGATATAGTTCACTTGTAATTGGTGTAGTAGCATCGTTGTATTTCCATATTTTACCTCCACTTTTCCAATTTTTATTCATCGGTTTCCTGTTGTTTTATAATATCCATTTTTAATTTCCTTAACCTATGGTGACCATTGTCTTATTCTATTTCCACTATCAGCATCTGTAGTCGGTAGCCTACAGTATATTAGACGTCTGTTTTGAACATGTATACGGCAGTGTTTGGAATCTATGGTATTAGTATATTAACAGCAAGAATGAGTAGTATTACAAGTCTTACGATTTCCATTTTTACCAGATATTGGGCCAAAGCTGATCAATTTCAATTCGTTGCCACGAGAAAGCTACATTGAGTTCTTTTAAGAACTGATTAATCCAATGGTTACAGTAGCATTGCCTTTGACACTTGCGGATTGGAGAACGCCATCAGTCCTCATTAGGACTACTTTAACTAATAATTTAAATTAGTAAGCATTATATTCTATTATAAATGGCTACTGGGATGACTTTCATCATCGTATGAGAATTCTAGTCTCTTCTTCAATCAAGCTTAACATTGATCGTTATCTGACGCGAGGAGTCACCAACGTTCACATTAAGTGAGCCAATATGAAGACTGGTGGTTCTTTGACTTGCTATTACTTACTTTTCCATTATTGCATTTATTACATGACCTGTGCATTTTTCACTTTCATTTTATAACGTCATTTTATAAACGTCATCATATCATATTTTCATTACCTTCACTATTGCTTTTGTAATTATCATAAACTAGCTTCTTGTTACCTTGGTGACATGATCGGAAAGTCAGGTGGTTGAAAGGATGGAGTTTTGATGACGCGTTCCACGTGGAAAAATTTCCGAGAGCTTCTCCTCGCTCTTGCAGACAAAGATAGGTCTATTCCCTTCAGACGCGTGGACACGTCTACAGCATTTATGTCCTTAGCATATTGCTCTACGCCAGCGAAGCTTGGTCACTGGATTTCTCCGAAGTGACTTGCCGACCGCGCGCGCTCCCATAGACAATCTGCGCATGAGGCTCGGCATTCGCAGGATTGAAGACGCAATGCGCACAGGAAGACTGCGCTGGTATGGTCACGTGCGACGAATAAATGAAAATTCTTGGCCAAAGAAGATCTTGTCCTTTGAAGTTCCTGTCTCCAACCCAAGAGGTCGCCCGATGAAGAGATGGCTTGAATACATCAGGCAGGATATGTGAAAGCTTAATCTTCATAACATCAGCCCACAAGAGCGAACAACTTGGAGAAATGCCATCAAATTGGACTAGCATTCGACGGCGTCCAACCATCGCATAACGGTGAAAAGAAGACGTTAAACGTTGAGTGAATGAGTGAGTGAACTTTCCAGTTCTCTTCATTTTGCAATTTCTTTGTATTGTCTAATATCTACATCTCTTGCAAACTTGTCTTGCTGTAATCATGCTTTGATTGATTGCATGATTTTGTTGGATATTGCACTTTGTCAGTGTATTTTGTACAAGATTGCTGCTCTATAGAATCATATCCATGGTAAATGATACATTAAAGTAATGAACCCACAGAATTAAATATTTTGTTTATCTGCTTGCTAGAAGGGTGATTGATACGAAATCGCCGGCACATCGAGGAACCTATTAAGTGGGCAAAAAAAAAATCCTAATATCTTACAGTGACAGGAAAAAAAGTCGTACGTCGCTTGCGGACTAATGTGAGTTCCAGCAAAGTGCTTCGATTGCCACAATTCCTTCAGATTCGAAGAATTCAGATCATTGCGCACAAGTATTCTCCATGATGTTGGCCCTTCCGATCATTATTAAAAAAAGTAGCATGCGTACGAAAATTGGATCACTCGATGATTTCACCATCGTCTTCTCAGCATTCCTTACATAGTGCATACACTGAATCGAAAGTTATCTAGACGATGTGTGTTTGGTGTGTGCCAAGTGATATCACAGCACGCACGCATCTCTCACTGGCTCTGGTGTACTCTGCTGACAGCTTATTGTTTGCCATTTCCAATAGCAAGCGATACACGAATTATCCATTCGTGAAGGAGCAGGTTGTCTAATTCTGTGATGTGCCATTTCGATATTAAGGCTACATTATAACCATTCCTTTCTAGGAAACCGAAGCGCGCGCAGATGAATCTAATTCTGTGAATGAACTATTTTGTGACTTTTCCACTAGCAGAATTACTAAGAGAATTTTTGCTTGAGATTTTGCTATTCAGTTTATATCTTATGAACTGGTGGTATGGTGAAGGTTTTATCCTGCCAATTGACACAGTCTTATGTGAGCCTGTAGCTCAGGCTTGTAGTTCAGTTGGTAGTTCACAGGTCTAGCTAACCTGGGTCGTATGTTCGAATCCTGCCAGCGGCACATCTTTCGCATGGCAATTTGATCTATCGTTTATATCATTTCATTCTATTGTTAATTGCATTTGCGACATGGTTTAAGATGTTTTGGTGGACAATCGATCCCCAGCTACTTGCCTTAATGTCACCATTGTGACGAGCTATTTATTCATTGATCATAATTGCTGTGACAACTGATGTGTGGTGGTGAGGGTTTGATCCTGCCAATTGACAGAATCGCATGCAAGCGGTTTGTAGTTGGGTTGGTAAACACAGGTCTAGTTAACCTGGGTCGTTCCTACCAGCCGCAAATCTTTTATATGGCAATTTGATCTATCATTTATTTCATTTTATTTTATTGTTAAATGCTTCGATATGTGTCTATCAAAGTCACAATGAATATTAACTTTTATTAATTGACTGCCTCTGGGGTTGCCGCCCGTGAGAATGTTAGACCTGATCGAGTGGCCCGCTGACCTAGCCGCCCCCGATGTAGGCATTTTGATCTTGAACTAATGCATTAAAATCATCTTTTTGCCCACTTTGTAAGTTCACGGCTATGCTTTTCGATTTGCACAAAGTATTTGATTGCACTTCTGTCAAATTGACTCGCTAAATTCCCCTATTGCTGCGTAAATGATTCTTGTCATTCCAAGATCTTAGCCTTCTCCCTGATTTATCCGGATAGTTTCTAAATAAAACTTTGCTCTACATAAATTGAAATACTGCCAATTCTTGCATCTCTGAGGATGCTAAAGTTGGTATTTAATATTTTCCAAGGTTTTTGCTACGAGATGAATGTTATAATTGTCGAATTTCAGTGATGGACGATTGCTACAGTGAGGATTTCATGCTCATGTGTGAGGTGAGTCTGAACAGGACAGAATGAAGTCACGAGATTTACTTCGAACTTCATTCTCACAGAAGACAGGAAAGTTTGCGAGTTGGCGCCCCTAAAAACCATATCCCGAGACAGACTGCAAATGTCGCTTCAGAGAATCATGTTTTCATCATAAATTCTCGGAGAAGTTGCATTGCCAGTGCAAGACATGGAATACGACGAAATTAACAAAAAAGGCACGCTACTTGCCGTTGTATTTTGATGTACCGGGCGAAGGAGAAGTAATCTTCGGAAGATTTACTTATTTCAATGTTTATAGCAATCAAGCTTATTTTGTAAGTCGCAGACTGTTGTTGTTGTTGTGATGCGGTCGCAGTTCATGCTGTCGTTATACTTGATCTAACAGCGTGGTGCATCGTACGATTTGAAGACAGTTCTGATCAAATGACACTGTCCAGTTAGCATAGGTTCTACATTTTATTGATGAAGAGATCAACACTTTTCTCCTGTTGAGATTCGATCGATGAGATGAATAGACAATTTCTCCTGACATCCTAATTCAAAGGTTGAATTCCACCGGTTAGGGATCGTGCACATATTACGTGATGCCAAATTTACGAAATTTTAACCCCCCTTGTGACACGGCGTGATGTATCCTGTAAACCTCTCTCCCATATCACGTGGTATTCTGGTCTACCCCCCCCAAAAAAAAAAAAAATTCCATGATCTATTCCATACATTTATTTGAATTTTGTTGAATATATACCGTACTTTCTACTTGTTTTTGAATCTACGATCAAATATACAGCTAGAGATCGGTTGAAGATAGAACAACTTGTAGGACACATGTGAATTAAGAAGCTTCGAAGCTGCATTCAAACCGCTTGTGTTTTTACCAAACATTCGATCGATTTCTGCTTCGAGATGCTTCAAGGTATCAGTAACATTTATTTTCGTCAAAATGGCAACTTCTAATTGATAATGCATTTTATTTGGAAGAACAGTATAGGCTTATAGTATATCACGTGATATTGTCTGTGTACCCCATGTGATACCGCGTGATATATGGGTTGAACCCCTCCCCGCTTATGTATCACGTAATATGTGCATGACCCCTTCTGGTAATAAAAAGCTGTTGAATAAAGCTGAAATAGGGAGCTGCTTTTGATATCGTGTGTCAATTTCCTGCCGCCTGGATTTCGCTTTGTCGCTTTCAGAGGTCGCATAACACAAGTCCTATTCGGTCGGGGAGTAATAGTAAGAACTACACGATTTACTCCAAGCTGTGCTATGCTCGGGTTATAGGCAGTGCCGCTTTCTAGAGGCTTTAATAAAAGTGGACGGCATGTGATGGAGAAGAGCCTCCTAAATTATGCATTGTGATGATTAGATGATAACTTTTCTTCCCCTCCCTTTGTATTCCATCACGCACAGAATTAGACAGCTCGTTCCTCCTAGGGTTTCCTAGAAAGACAGTCATATCTCGTATGCGATAATGAAATGGCACACACCACAAACAATCTACGGTCAAACAATAAGTTGTCACTGAATAATCAGTGAGCCTCAGACAGCAGCCTGTAGCGTGCGTGTCATACACATCGAGTTCTTCGTTCAGTCACACTTCGCTGTTACAGTACTAGTCTGGCAGCCAGAGCGAGTTTCTTCAGGGAACGAGGCCGAAAATGAGACTTTCACAGGATGATGTACACCCTATGCCTACTACGAATCGGCACGTCTGCCGAGTCCTAGTGAGTTCCTCTTCTTGTCAGACAAGATCAAAGAAAAACACATGTAAATCCAATGGAACGCAGATTGCAGTTTTTGGCTAAAATGAAATTTTGTATGTTTTCTTTGATTAAACGAAAAGTACTAAGACCAGAGTCATAATTTTTGACATGGATTGCCTTCAGGTAATTTCCTTTCATTTTCATGCACCCCTATCTATATAGCTAAACGCATTTAGATTTGGGGAGCCTCTTAATGTAGGCAAACACAAACATTTTGAGCTACTTTATCCACATTCAACCACATTCTCACATACATTGCCGATTAGATGCATGATAAAAGCACATGTACGTGTACATCATAGGAAATGACCTGAAGACATTCCATGCCAAAAATTATGACTCTGGACTTAGTACTTTTCGTTTAATCAAAGAAAACATACAAAATTTCATTTTAGCCAAAAACTGCAATCTGCGTTCCATTGGATTTACATGTGTTTTTCTTTGATCTTGTCTGACAAGAAGAGGAACTCACTAGAACTCGGCAGACTTGCCGATTCGTAGTACGCATAGGGTGTACAGGTGTGTTTTTGAGCGCTTAATTCTCTCCGGAATGAAGCATGATTTATTGCGCTTCTTTGGTCAAAATCAGCACGCCTTCAGACCACTTGGCTCGACCACTGGAGCGCCGATTGATATCCATGATTGTGTTACATCTTTTATGGAGGATCCTAACAATTTGGGTGTCAGACTGACTTGCCTCGACTTCGCTAAGGCATTCGACAAACTTCAGTTTCAGCGCCTAATCAATATCCTTCTGAGTATGGATTTCAACAAGGGGTTCCTTCTATGGTTGCATAGTTATCTTGTCGACCGTCATCTCAGAGTAAGTTTGAATGGCAAAGTTGGACCGACGTTCGTGGCCACTTCGGGGGTGCCCCAAGGCTCCGTTTTGGGCCCGTATCTGTTCGCACTGTTTATCGCTGAACTTAAAGTCGACAGTCCTAATGCTCGATTGATCAAGTATGCAGATGACCTAACCCTTGTTGAGTCGTGCTGCAATCAAGAACCGAATCCTTCAAATCTCTCGATAGTGCTGACTTGGTCTGAAGAGAACCACATGTATTTAAATCACAGTAAATGCAGGCAATTGTTTTTCCATCGTTCTAGGAATTTTTCTGTTGTTCCTTATGATGACATTCAACTGACTTCCTCCGTGAACATCTTAGGGGTAACAATTGAGAACAATTTGAAATGGAACTGTCATTTCGATCGTGTTGCACTCTGTGCTTCATGACGGTTGCATGTTCTCCGGTCTTTGAAGCCTTACGTGAACAAGAAACAATTATTTGAAGTTTTCAATGCATGCATTATGTCTGTAATTTTATACGCATCTCCAGTTTTTGGCAAGCTCTCAAGCTCAGTTGTACATAAGGTTGACAGATTAAGGAGCAGAGCTCACCGCATCATTTGCGGGGAATGCTGTACATGCGATGCGATTCCTGACTTTGCTCAGTCGCGTAATCAACTAGCCTGTAAATTCTTGCGGAAGTGTAAAGATCCTGCCCACCCCCTTCATGATCGGGTTCCACCAATCATGTCTCGCTCAGGACGGTATTTTTTGCCTTACTGTTCAACATCAAGACGGCTCGATTCTTTTTTCTATTGGGCATGTACGTGTATGTTAAGCAACGGTGATTTCTTGTAATTTCTACTCTTGCTTATTTGAATATTTTATATTTGCTATTAGCTTGTTAACTTGACATGAGTATGATAGATGTGCCAGTGTATCTTCCTTTTATGGTTACTTTATGCTATGTATGTGCATGTGTCAGAAAGTGTATAATGTATTCATGATTTTCATTATTCTTCAATAAACACTTCATTATTATTATTATTATTCTGTGAAAGTCTCATTTTCGGCCTCGTTCCCTGCAGAAACTCGTTCTGGCTGCCGGACTATACCATTAATTGATAAATGGTGCAAACTAAATTTCTCACACCTACCAACTTCTAAACAAAGATCTGACGGACCAACAGTAACAAGAGAACTTGTACGCAATGATCTGAATTCTTCGAATCTGAAGAAGTCGTGGCAATCGACGCATTTTGGAGGAATTCAGCAATACGCAAGCGACGTACGACTGTTTTTCGATCTCTGAAAGGTATTGGGAATTTGTTTTTGTCCACTTACTAATTTCCAGCATGTGCTATTGCTTTGAATTAGTCTTCACTTCTTGTAAACCGAAAAAGTTAAACAATCTAATTCTGTGCCTTCACGTGATTCATGAATGACCGAGCGTCCAAAATGTCTCTGAACGTCATCGAAAAGATGTCAATAAGATACGGAGCCTCACCGATGGTTAATGACATCGATGAGCTCTGAACGGCGAAATCGGACTTCATTATCAATGCTGATGTCTAGATGTAAAAATCTGATTTGTTAAGATCCGTGAGTATGTCAATTTGAAAAGACTGTCCGCTGGTTTTCTAATCGCACCTCAAATGTGAAGTGCTGGAAAATTCTGTTAGGACGCGATTCGATGCACCGCATTCCTAATCATATCTCCATATTCTGAGTTTTGCTTAATCCTAGTTACGGTAAGAATTTCTGAAAATTCGATGTTATTTCGTCTTCTTTAATACACGCAAACTATGTGAGTCATTTGTTTCCATTCGAAGATGATCTCCTATGCACTTTTCATTTCGTCATGTCAAAATTCAGCAATCGTCACAGAATTTTAGACATTGGATAGGTTTATTTTCTGTCATCTGCTCATGAATCAGCACCAGTTTACTGGCCTTGTGGTACATTGTTCCCTTTACGTCCTGGAGACCTGCAGTGTATTTTTTAGCAGTTAGTCCGGGAGCTAGCGTGAAGTTGTGCAGGGAACGAGGTAGTACATAAAACTTTCTCATAGCATCGTACACCTCTAACCTACTTCAAAACTTCGCGTCTGCCGGATCAGATCATTTGCTTTTAAGAAATAGAGAGGATAACAAAATCCTATGTATTTCCAGTGGTAAAATTGTGACATTTAAGGTGCTGACTCCATTTTTTCGAATTTTTGCTCATAAAAGTTACACAAATTGGTATTTTGTTGAACTGGTTATTATAGAAATCATCTACAGATCATGATCTTTCAAATGAGTTATCATTCATTGACAGAGGATGAAGTAAAGTGTACAAACAGACACTTTTCGTTGGTGTAACTGCAAATTTTAACATAGAAATTTCAGGAAAATTGTTGATATACTCTAACGAAAAGTGTCTGTTTGTACACTTTACTTCATCCTCTGTCAATGAATGATGACTCATTTGAAAGATCATGATCTGTAGATGATTTCTATAATAACCAGTTCAACAAAATACCAATTTGTGTAACTTTTATGAGCAAAAATTCGAAAAAATGGAGTCAACACCTTAAATGTCACAATTTTACCACTGGAAATACATAGGATTGTGTTATCCTCTCTATTTCTTAAAAGCAAATGATCTGATCCGGCAGACGCAAAGTTTTGAAGTAGGTTAGAGGTGTGCTATGCCATGTGAAAGTTTTATGTAATACCTCGTTCCCTGCACAACTTCACGCTAGCTCCCGGACTAAGTAACTGGGCGGCATTATTTTCATAAGTCGCCCAGACATTGAAAATTCGAAACTGTTGGAAGTTTCTTGAATGATGACTGTCTGGCATCACATGCAAGATGACGCATGAAGAAGTCAGAAGAAGACTAAGTTGCATGTACACAGTATTGGACAGAATGGATGCATCACCCTATAAAATTTTCCAGTTTCAGTAAGCTTCTTTGAACTCGGAGAAGAAAACCTTAAAAAACTGTATTAATGATTTCTGAATGTGATGCCATTCTTGTAGAACATATTTATCAAAAATATCAAATGTATGATTGATTAGTGAATCGGAACCATATGTATGTTTTGTAAATGTATAGTTCAATAAATTAGGCAACAATTGGAATGATGAGCCCTCTTTCGCAGCATGGGGTAGATGCAACGCGGCATTGATGTGTAAAGACTGCGACAGTTATGCTAAAATGTCTTTCGCTCTCAAACGGATCATGATGCTCATCAATTCCGCAAAAGACAATGGATTATGTTTGGGCGGACTCCTTATTCAAAAGCGTCACTCAACAGTTATTTAACTAATTCTTGATTTCTCGATTGGGCTGATGTCTGGACTAATTCAAGTAAAGATCAAACAATATTGATCAGTTCTATGATGGACCCAGGATAACACTTTTCGTAACTGGACATAGTGCACCGTCATGTTGGAAATGCGTACAACTTCAGCTTTTTCATCAGTTTTGCGGTCATGATGTCCAAGTAGGCCTAAAAATCAAACAATTCTTTCTTCGCCAATTACTACAGTTTCTTGATAGAAGAATGTGTTCCATGGCATAGTAGGGAGTCAAGCGGTTAACCGGTTAATTAAGTTTAACCGGTTAAAAAATAATTAATCGGTTAATCGACGCTTTCCCAACTTTTCTGCTACATTGCAACTACATTGCTTTAGTTTTCATTTTCCAATTTCGATAATATCTCATTGCTGATGTAAGCTATTGCCAAATAATAATTTCCTGGAAATTGAGTGAGACTCGAAACAGCAGAAGTCATCGTTTTTCTGCATCACAATAACTCTACCTGATTATACGTATATTTTGTTGTTACAATAGTTGATATCTGATCATCCAAGATCCATTCCATTATGATAACAAGGAAGTTTTTAGTTCCAGATAAGATTGATGTTTTGATTAGCAATAGAGAATAATGATATAGCCTACCGGGTATATTGTTACTTGTGATGTGTTACCTAACCACATCAATTGTTATAAGTCTTGGCTCATTATAAGTAAATTAAAAGTAGAGGAATATCAAGTGATCTTGTATTAGGAAAAAGTAATTCTAATTGATATCAGTCTTCTACACATGACCATCTACAAGGAATTCAACATATTAATATTGATGTATCAATAATAACATAAATATATTAGTAACCTAAAGATAGTTTTGTGTAGCCGTTGTTTTTATATTATCTGGCCACATCCTATATAAGTTGTGAATTACCATACTGGTACCTCACATTGAATGTTTTGTACAGATTTTATGGTAAAATATACATTATTATTATCATTAGTGGATTTAGATTTTATAATTTATCATTTTGAATAATTAACATGGAATTAGGCACATTCCGTGAAATTGATTTTAGGTTCAAGTTAGCCAGACGGAATAAACTCAAATATTCACGAGGGTATACTAAAACATAACAGTATTCTTGAAAATAGAATATTAAGGAAGTAGACCTACAAGCAATCAGTAGAAAATGTTTATGTCCATAAAGTAAGCGAGCTTACTCAACTGGTATAACAGGCAAACATGCATATACTCATACACTATACTCAGTGCGACTATATAAGCCTTGTATAGTCACATGGAATTGAAAAACGTCTATTACTAGTATTACATTGGTTAACCGGTTAATTTCTCGTCGGTTAACCGGTTAATTTATAATTAACAGCTTGACTCCCTATGGCATAGCCTTAATGGCGTTCTCACTCATCTTGCGATGTATTTCGGCTTGTTCCTGTTTTTTAGTGCTTCCTCGTTTTCTTACGGGTCGGGTGTAGACAAATAATTGAGCTGCAAAGGATTCATCAGAAAACTTCATTTGGCGCTAGTTTTCCTCAATGTATCGTTCCTCGCATCTTTTTTTTAGAGAGAAATGCTACTACTTAAATTCTTGGAAGATGCAAGTGGTTTTATTTGTTAGTAGGAGTTCAAGCTATCCACAGAAAGACTTCTACTAACTCTTACTTTGCTAGGCATTAAGAATTCACATGCAGACTTGTTCGGATATCAGCTGCAGATTTCATAGGACGTCTTTGAATGAGAATCATTGCTTCCGAAGCACCACCTGATGCATATATTGATGTTTGTGCGCAACAAAGTCACCACAGGATATTCGAAGCTAACGTAAATAGTGGCCCTCAATAACATTGTGCGAATGATAAGCCATGCAGCCCCTAAACAGGTCATAATGTCACGAAAGCAGAACTTGTACCTGTCCACAAAAGAGGTTGTTACTTCTTATTTCCTGCCTTTTGGAATTCAAATTTGTATCTTTTGGCTCCTATTATGTCATTTTTTTAATATTGAATCGCAAATGTGTTCTTAAAAAAATCTTCGATAACTTTTGAGTAACTCGCCAGAGATGGAAAATTCCTTGTCTGATGCATCCATTCTGTCCAATGCTGCACATGTTAATTTGCTAATACTTTTGTAAACGTTGCAGGTCTAATGGTTTGATTTAATCGATGCACAACTCTGCTTATTACAAGATCTATGTAAGAAACAACAAATGCCTACAGCTATTTTTGATGAAATATGCATGATAAAGACTAAAAAAATCAAAATTCCAAAGTACAAATGTAAGAAAATGTTTCATGGTGCTATTTAGCACTTCATAATAGACCTGCAGCAGATTCTTGATAATATTTTCTCATGATATTTTATGCCTTGTGTACGACGTCTGATTTATAATGCTATCCTAACATTCGCAAATAAAGTATCGCATTAATTAATATTGCAGAAATATCAACAACGCAAAAGTAACCTCTCTCCTTTGGGTATCAGAAGTTCTACGGTGATTGACAAAACTAGACGATCCTTAAAAATGATGGAGGGATCACTTGCAAGTGCTGATCTTTCTTCGTGCAAAACTAATGGAACTCACCCATAATGCACAGCTTCTTCACGTATCATTTTTGTGACGTCATCATTTGATGTCGTACCGATGAAAAATGCAAGACCAATGCGCTTTCCTCTAATATATCGCATAGATCCATAAGTATTACGAATCAGTTCACGTCGTTTGAAGTTGGTTGGTCTGGTATGCACCGCGATGAGAATGTCAAGTTTTCCATTACACAGATTGCTTTGTGTCTCGAGGTAAGGCGATGAATCAAAAAAGAGAATGCGGCCTTTGTAGCGTTTGTACTGACTGCATTTATCGACGATTCTCTTGTAGTCCTCTGAGGCGTGATAATCTGACCCAAATGTGCGCTCCAACTGTTGCTGATAAAGATTTTTCTCTTCTGTGGAAAGATTTTGTGCTTCTGCAATTTTTGCTTTAATCTTTTTCCTTATCAATCTTCTCCTGGTCAGTTTCGACAACCGTTTAAGCTTCTTCGGCTGTTTGTTGGCACTGATTAATTCATGCCGTTTTTTGTCTGGTGACTCACCTTCTTCAGGAGTTTCGCGCGGTCTTTTCTTTAACTGAACAGGTAAATGACGTTGAGGATTGTTGGAATCCAATTTTAGATCGACATTTTTACTTTCATCACCACTATCTTTCTCATTAGACTTTTCTTGTGGCTCTTCTTTTCTTTCAATATTTCCTTGATTGAATATTTCCACATCATTGTTGGATTTTTTCACTCGTGATAATTTAAAATCTTTTCCCTTTTCGTCGGATTTTAAGGCCTTCGAGAATTTGAACTCGTCTCCTTTATCGTCAGACTTTTGAACCTTTGAAGACTTGAAATCGTCTCCTTTATCGTCAGACTTTTGAACCTTTGAAGACTTGAAATCGTCTTCTTTCTCGTCGGACTTTTGAACCTTTGAAGACTTGAAATCGTCTCCTTTCTCGTCAGACTTTTGTTCCTTCAGGGATTTGAAGTCGTCTTCTTTCTTGTCAGACTTTTGTACCTTTAGGGATTTCTCCAATTGTCCCTCTAACGATCTTTTAACTTGTGAAGACTTCAATTTTTCAGTTTCAGACCTCATCCATGGATTATTATCTTTTGTCAGTTGTTGTTCCTTTATGGAGCTTTCTGACTGTATATCCGCCGTCGAAGATATGAAGTGTTTCTCATCTGATATCTTCAATTTTGAATCTAAATCCTTTTCATCGAATGCATCGTCTTCAGACTTAAGCTGAACTGGATTTCCAGTCGTTACGAAGACGTATCCGCCAAGAATGAGAGCACCGATCACTAAGATATTGCGATAAGCTTGTGATGCAGTCATTGCACGTCGAGCCAGTTTCAGTAGCCACGCCCTTAAGAGGGAGGGCCACGATATCAAATGATGCTGCGTGATAAACGTTATTTATTGTCACTCCTCAATAGACAAGCACAATGAGACATGATTCAAGAACGCAGCTTTGATGTCATTCATTTATAATGATAGTGTGAATGTTGATGCACTGCCAAGCGATTGGCCGCTAACAAACACAACGTCGCTTCGTCATTGGATGAAATATTTGTACTAACGACTTCGAAATGAATTGAATTCGAGGGCTGTTAAAGGTCATATCAGTTTTGACTTTGAATGACAGCAAGGTTATGTCACTGAAAATATGACTTGATGAGATCTGATGTCGTTAGAACAGCAAATTTCGCATGAGAGATCCCCTCGTGGCTCGTGAATAATTTAATTATAGTTTTTCCAAATTCATCTAATTTCGTCAAGCTTTGTCACACAGGATTTAGAATAAACTTGATCCGTCACTGAGTGATAATACAACACCACTGAGAAGTATTACTTGAACCCTGGGATGAAGGATTGGTCCCTTGGATTCCGAGTTAGAATACGAGATACATCTGGGATCATTAACTTCGTGGGATTGTTGTCTAGACTTACAGTGAACGAGAAAGCAAGTGCTGCAAATTTTCTACAAACCAAAGCAATTTTGCACACAACACTTATGCGACGGTTTTGAAACTGCACTTAGGAGCACGAGAAGATCGTTGACGCTGCAACACTCGCGGAATTTAACAGCAAATAATGTGGTAGAGGGGAAGAATAGAAGTACCGAGCAATTAAATTGCAAGCAAGTTTTGTTAATACCTGGTCCGTACCCGATAGTAACCCTTTACTGCTGTCTACATGTATACGTGTAGTACATAGTATACATACCTATAGGCCTATACATAATGATGTCGTAATTCACAAACTTTCTCTATAGGCTCTATATCCGTTTCGCGTCGTATTCTCCACCTCCGTATAGGGCTTGGACGATTTTTTTCATGGAAGACAACCAGATGTTCCATGATTATTATAGGTACTCCACATTATCATAGTGTAGGCGTGAACAATCAAGGTTCATGAGGTTCATAATATACTTGTATTATGGATTCAATAATTGCTATAATGATATTGTTTGTCCTCATTCCTATTTCAGAGATAGCGTGTTTTACTGCTCAACTTTGCCTCGACCAGATATACAAGTTCAAAATGATATTACTGATTATCATTTCATTTAAACGCAAATGATTTGAAGAGGAAAGATGTTCACTTTTTCTATAGTTGTAGAAATATCTTCAAAATCCCACAGAAATTGTTTGTTATCTAAACTTTAACTATAAAATGATGCAATTACATAACAATATTGCATGTAATATTTCATTGAAGCTTTAACCATTTTAAGAGCATCAGTTTCAATAAATTTATGAAAGACAATTGCGAATGAAGACTCGAAATATGCTTTTGTGGACTTTCGCGACGAGTGACATGTAGGTTAATTTCATGCAGTTATTGTTCAACAGTTTCTCAGGTCTGCCCTTTCAGTTGCAGAGTTCGAAAATTGTTAGTTGAAGCCGAATGTCAGAACGTCAGCGTACGAAAATTCGTCTTTCATAATTTGATGGACATAATGAATAGGCCTTTGTATTAAAAATGTATTTGAAATTGTATTTATTCTTGTATTATATGATGCTCGTACAGATTTTATGAATAGTACTGTTTCAATGTTTTATACTTCTATTCTTTCCCCCTTCACATTTTCTAATTTTTCCAAATTCATTAAATTTCGTCAAACACAGTCACATAGGATTTAGAATAGACCTGATTTGTCACTGAGTGATAGCACAACACCACTGAGAAGTCTTATTTGACACATGGGATGGAAGATTGGTCCCAAATATTCGAGTTAGAGCACATGATACAGCAGTGCTGTGATCATTAACTTCGTGGGATTGTTGGCTACACTTACGGTGAACGACAAATACTGTACTATGAATTTTCTACAAACCAGAGGAATTTTTCACACTCAACGCTTTTGCGACGGTAACGACTGTGAGACTGCACTTAGGAGTAAGAGAAGATCGCTGACGATGCAACACTCGCGAGTGTCAACAACAAAAATGTGGGGGAAGAATAGAAGTACCCAATATTTGAATTGTGTTTTGCCTCTACAGACATCTGCTCAACAACAAGGAAAGTGATGGTACAAACGTTGTATTAAATCCCTACAACGTCATCCTCTTCTTGCGTCAACGACGCATCACTCATTTTTGCGGCGGCAAGCCAGTTTTGCGGAGTTCGCTGGCACCAATCGGTCCTTTCGATCCGCTTGATTTCAGTACGAGCGCTCTTGCATTTGAGCGCTTTAAAGTTAGGGCTTGGAGATCAATAAATTACTGTCAGTGCCACCTTTGATGTCTGACAAAGATATGTGAGCTGAGATGCGTCTTTATTTCACCACATCCCTGCAAGCACTATCAGGTGTGACGGCGATATTGGTGTACATTACCAGCCCAACTCATCACACCTGCCGAAATTCTCCACTACCTTTCGACAGAGGCCGTCGCCAATTCCACGACAGCCTTCGCTTCCAACTAAGAGACCGTGATCCAACTAATCTAGATCGTTCCAACTAATCTATCAGAGGGGTGACCGTGATATCCACAGTCATACCCAAGTGCCATGAAAACATGAGATTATTATCGGCTGCCTTACCCTGAACATGACATAGGTTGCAATTTTACAAATTGCAAATACTTTTCTCAGCAACTGTTCGTATTTCAAAATTTTCTAGAAAATACGGTATCTTCACTTCATGTTTTTGTTATGAAATGTAATAAAGCAAAAGGACTTCAGGTCAATCAATTATATAATGCGTACTTGCAGTTTGAATTTCCCAATGTCTCATCGGCTTGGAAAAAGCAACAAGATAATAATTGCCTCTATAAAAGTAGGTTGTCTCTGATACGATTCGGTCAATAAAGAGTCGTCGAGTGGCGCCAGAATAGTTTGTATTTCACTCTTCTATCTAAATTTTAACTTGTGTTTAATGAATGTTACTGCATTTCAGTCTATAGTAGTATCATGTAACCGCTAACTCTGGTTGATAATAAAAATCATTAATGTTCTTCAAAATATTTATGGCACTCTTTAGTAGAGGTGCTTAGAAATAAAGTTCGGTATTCAGGTCAAGACGTACTTCTAATGTGGTATTTTCTTGCAGATTGGACAAAGATAAACCGATTTTAGGATGTCTGCTCTGGATCTTCTGTTGTGAAGCTTTTGGTTCTCAGGAAAATTAACGTGAAATATTGAGGTGCTAAGCACGCAATACGAACTTTTGATGCCAACACGAATGCAAAAGTCAACAAACCGGATGATATTCGAATGATTATGACAAGACAAATATTTTGGTACTAAATGTTTTGTCATACGGTCAATTGGTGCAGAGTTAGAGGGGAAAAGGTCATGGCGAGATGCCAACCCTCAAAAATTTAAAGCACGAATGTTCATCACCCTTCACTGACTAAACCAATAGCACGAATTCGATGCAGCTACTGTCCATTTTGAGTGTCCTATATGTATCAGTTTTTGAGGGAATTGAGTTAACAGCCCCGATTGGTAAATTCAAAAATGCAAATAATTTAGAAAATTGAACAATTTTAGTGTAGTAAGGCAATTTGTCATTTGAACATAAATGTCAATAGCAAAGTCAATAAATGGTGTGTTCATTCGAAAGTGCACAACGAGGCAAATCTTTTGATGCCAAAAGTTTTATCACAGGGTCAATGGGCACTGAGCTAGAGGTAAAAAGGTCGGCGAGATGATGAAGCTCAAATTGGAGAAAAACATCACATACACATGCTGTATATTAAACAGTCGAAGCTGATTCTGCTGACATGCAGAAATTGCACTTAATTTGAATATCCTAAATTTTTGAAAACCACAGATCGTTTTTCTTTTGTCAAAAGCCTTGATTGGTTTGTTCAATTTTTAAATTTTGACTTGTGAAAAATACAAGAAGCTTAGTGAACTATTCGATTTTATCTCATGAAAAAAGCGATTTAAAAGCATCAACTATAGTGGGGATGAACATAAGATAGCAGCTTGTACGTGCAGCAACATACAGAAGATAATGTGAGTTCTTCCATGGGTTGCTTTTCCATCCTTTGCATTTTCCAGAAAATCTGGGTTGTCAAAAGCGAAATGGGTAAATAATCCCGGTCTGATGTTGGGGAGACAAACACATGTGGCTTAATTAATACAAGCCTATACTTAATAATTTCGTAAATGAGAAGAAACCCTTATATTCATTCATATCTGATTTGATTATGATCTGATTTTGTCTTTTATTGATCATTCATGATACACGATTAACATAAAATCATACAGCACATACAAATTTATATATAATATCTTCAGATGTAGCCTTTAGATCTTTTTGTAAACATTATGCCTTCAAGTATGTTCATGTACAACTACAATACGTATTTTGCATACCTTGGTAAAAAGTTACAAAATTGCAAAAGTTAAATAAAATGTACATGATATGATATGATATCGGAAATTAGACTTATTTGTTGCAAAGTCTTTCTTTATTTGAGCCGCAAATGAGTGTCATGATACATTGCATAACGTCGAATTATGTCATCATAATTGAGTTTGCAATCTTTATGAATGGCCATGAGAGCCAGTCCATTCAGTCGATTAGACAACATCCCAGAACGCAAATGTGTCTTTAAGAGTCTCATTTGACTGAATGATCGCTCTGCTGTTGCAGTAGTTGCAGGCATGGTCATGAAGATCTTGAACAAACGAAATAAGTTTGGAAAAATAGAGGAATCACACTTTTTGATTGTCAATGAAGCTGTGTTAATGGATTAGAGCGAAGGCAAATGCGAAATAGAACAGGCGTTTATATACCCAGTCATGAATGGCCTCTACTTGTGGGTATCGTGAAATCGTGTCGTGTGATGGCTACAAGCCATATCGAGACGTCCGTGGAACTAGTATCGGCGACTATCTGACTCACAGAGATGAACATCTCTTGCGATCGTTGCGCAACAGGGGACATGCAAAAATTAGCCAAGCGCGCTACTGTCGGATTTCAGAATCTCACTTTAATAACTTAATAATTCGACATAGAATGATGTAAATATACCCCCGTATAAGATACAGAGATTGTCCCCCGCTCAGATTTCATTTCGGGGGGGGGGTGACATGTCCCCCTTGCCTACGCCACTGCAAATGTCATCTACGCGGTAGGTATTGAATGTATAATTCTAATGGACCAATTTGTGAGACTGTATCATGCGATATTCAGAGGCTTGATTTATCAGATGCCGTACTATTTCGTCTTGAGTATTTATTCTTTTCAATCTTCTTCATTTTGATGAGAAAGATTATAGCCTTTGATGAAGAGCATGATTTTCTCGTGCAGGATTTTCAACTTCGTCATCTGCATGTTCCCACTCTTCAAGTCGACTCTTGAGCTTATTGGCTTTGGACAAAACAGCTGACAAAGAAGTGGTAGAAGAACAAACTGATCCAGATGTACCTCAAATTGTTGGTGATGAACAGAGGCAGTTTAATGGCATGTTCAGAACAAACAAAGTTTCATACCTCGGAAGGTAGAGACGAATCATTATGTTCTGAACATGCCACATGCAGCTATCTGAGGAACAATAGCATTTTTTCAGAAAATGGCATCGGAAGCCCTCACCATTTGATTAGATGAATACAATACAGCGTTGTCAACATTCATCTCTTGTAATTTCTTTCTGACTTGGTCACGCAGCTGAGAAGCAGAGTACACAACATTTTTGTGAAGTATTTTTCCTTAATATCGAGTGCAACTACGTCAGACGCACACATACGATGCTGATCCAGCAGCCGCTATTGAAACAGGACACTGCAACTTGCAGCTGCTCAAACATTTTATGTGGTCGGGAAAGTCATGAGCAAAGCCCAGAACTTCAGGCACTAAAAACAGACAAAATAGGCAGGCAAAAAGGCATTAAAGGAATCAAAAATTGGCACTAAAAATCCAGAAAAAGGCATTTATTTTCACAAATTTTACATGGGATTGCATGCAATTATTAACAACTTCTTAAAGCTTTCGAATGATAGGGACTCCCTCCTGTCACTCAGAATATTCTTCAAAGTTGAAAAAGAACGCTCAACGTCCACAGATGCTATCGGAGCAAATTTAAAGCATGCCACAATGTCAGGAGTCATTTGAATATTAGGCTACATGTAGTTGCATTGTCCTGAATTTCGCCCTGCAATGTCGCTGATACAGCTCTCAAAACGTGGAGATCTGGATTTGACGCGATCACACTCTCGCATTTCGCCCGAATGGCTTCGCCTCTATTTCCTGTGGCAGAAATCAGCTGCTGTCGAAGGTCGTCGACTTGGTTGAGCATAGAGACCAAAGGCTCGTTCTGCTTTTCAAGGAATAGGATTCCGTCAGGTAAAACCGCAAAATGTGTCGCGATGTACGCCAACTCCTGTTTGACAGAATGTTTTTGGATCAAATTCTTTGTGATTGCTATTGAAGCGGATTCATTCTCATCCAGTTCTTCAATGACAGATTTGAATTCCTCAAAATTCTTGGAATAGTACAAAGACGCTGAGATCCACGTCCCCCACCGAGTAATTACGGGTTGTGGTGGCATTTGCAGATTTGGCGCAACTGTCTTCAACATTTGCACACGTCTTGGAGCCTTCAAAAATATTTTCTTTGCATTGGCTATAAGAGCGTCAACATCGGGAAACAGTCGGCGAATTTCATCGGCAATGCGATGAAATGCATGCGCTAGGCAAGTAACATGCAGCATTGATGGAAACAAGATCTTGAGTGCACGTCCTGCCGTTTTCATGTACGGTGCTGCATCCGTCAAGCAAAGAAGAACACGATTGTGCTGCACACCATTAGGTCACAAGAGGACCAACGCGTTGGTAAAGACTTGAGAAATAGTTGAACTGTTAGTTTTATCTACTGTTGCACACGCAAGCAAGAATATCTTCGACGAGTGGTGTACGTCAAGTGTTCCGATGACAACATTCACAGCGTAGCGTTTAGTAGCATCAGTCGTTTCATCAATTGAACACCATATGTAATTTTCACTCACAGCGGTTCGAATCATTTCCATCCGTTGTTGGTACACAACTTCGATATAAATCTTGCGTATACTTGATTCTGACGGTACATTTTCCTTGGTATATTTTCTCAGGAAATCTTTCAATGCAGGATTTTCCAACTTCCAAAGAGGCATACTCGAGGACACGAATGCGTTGCAAAGATCTAGCGAAAATTGTGACTGTTTCCCAATCGCTTGAAGCGCAGGCTTGAGGAGAGAAGTGATGGTGGAAGACTTTTCCTTCGAACGCTTTGCTGCGAAGCTGGAATGCTTTCCTCCTGCGAGATGCTGTGTTACGAAATACTTTTTTTCGTAGTTCACGGCCTTGTCGCAGATTTTACAAAATAAAATTGATCCATCTGACGAAAATATCTCTTCACCAAACTCATTAATGAAATTCGTCAGTCTCTGTTGTACCGTCGCCCTTTAGGCATTATGGTATAAGACCAGAATAAAATTCGACGGAAGATTCGCTGAAATGACACACAGATACCACCTGCGCAGTCGAATGAAAGCAACAGTCACGTTGGAGGATAAAAGGTGATCGTAACCATAGAGACAAGCTGCTGACGTCTCCTAGCGCTCATCGTACACGGTTTTCTCAACGGGTTTCATACATTCTCGTCATACAACGCAGTCTGCATTTGCACGCGCAGCAGAAAGTTAGCTGGGTAGCGCAAAATTAAACCAATCAGTAACCATTCGTTTCTCTAATTGTTTGTTAAGCAAACATTTCAGGCATCTAAAGCACTCAAAAATTAAAAAAGGCATTTTACTAAAAAAATTACCGTATAAGGCATTTTTTGGCATTTATGGCATTTTGCCTGAAGTTCCGGGCTCTGGTCATGAGCTATCAAGTCTGTACAATTCAACAAAGTTCAGACTTCTACGTAGAACTTCAGTGTCATCAAAATTCTTGTTTTTTTGCTGCTAGCAACTATGATGAACTTTCTAACATCTGATTTGTCCATATCTTTCATACAATGAAAATTCGTCTTCTAATAAACTTCAACAACTCTTGATTTTGTTTGTCGCAAAGTACTCCCGTTCTGCAGTCTGCATCATCTGCCTTCAGCTCCTCTGTTCCTGTTCTTTTTACTGGTGTATGTACAACGACATTTGACCTGGCACTTAAATTTGACGCTTCGAAAGAAAAGAAAGCGCCTTTTAGCTGAGCGTCATCAATCAGTCGCCTTGTAATCTCATCATCTCGGTGGCTTACAGTATAAAGAAAACTGTCATATCCAGCATCAGCTAAATTATTGAAACTTCCTAGCCTGGTTTATACGAGAAATGGTTTGTCCAAAATACGTTTTAAGTAGACGTATATACAGTAGTGTCACTTTCTAAACCTCAGTTCAGTCAATTCATTCATGTTTCGCCGAAATCGTTCATTGAGAGAAAGAAATTCTCTGATTTGGAAACATTCCGCATTGTGTACCGGTACGGAAAATGTCAAATGTTGAAATATTATAATCATCATGATATTGGCCGACATACTTATCATTATGTCAGTAAGTTAAAGTTAAGAAAAAAAGTAATGACTTTCATTCATCAGTGTAGATCAACATTTAGCTGCAGGCGCGTTCGTACCCATTCCGCTTCCCGCTCTAGATGAAACTTGAATAAAAACAGAAGAAAAGGATCTAGCAACATTTTACTTATAAGAAATGAATAAAATGTACACGAACAAGATGATATTACTTTTCGATGTAGATGATCTCACTGTCACACAGTCACTGTTCAATAAGGCGCACTGAGTAAGTTATGTAAAAGTTGGTCTACTGCCGAAAAGTTACCGTTCATTTCATCAGCCCCCATCAAAGTGAGCTGGCTTCCCCAAAGTGGCTTTGCTAAGCAGGGAGTGGGATTGTTTTTCTCTAATATGCAATACATGCGACCACCATCACAAGCTGAAACAGAGAAAAACATATCTAAACAACAAACATGAGAGTTCTGTAGGCACAACGAAATTGAAACATATTATCCTGCAATAACAATTAATGAGTTATAAAGAAATGTGAGACATCGTTTACAAGAAATAATTCACTCCAGGAAAAAAGTATACTTTTCACCATTTAAAATTTAGAAATTGAACAGACCAAAGAAAAGCGATCTGTGGTTTTCAAAAATTTAGGATATTCAAATTAAGTGCAATTTCTGCATGTCAGCAGAATCAGCTTCGACTGTTTAATATACAGCATGTGTATGTGATGTTTTTCTCCAATTTGAGCTTCATCATCTCGCCGACCTTTTTACCTCTAGCTCAGTGCCCATTGACCCTGTGATAAAACTTTTGGCATCAAAAGATTTGCCTCGTTGTGCACTTTCGAATGAACACACCATTTATTGACTTTGCTATTGACATTTATGTTCAAATGACAAATTGCCTTACTACACTAAAATTGTTCAATTTTCTAAATTATTTGCATTTTTGAATTTACCAATCGGGGCTGTTAACTCAATTCCCTCAAAAACTGATACATATAGGACACTCAAAATGGACAGTAGCTGCATCGAATTCGTGCTATTGGTTTAGCCGGTGGAGGGTGATGAAATTTTTGAGCGTTGGCATCTCGCCATGATCTTTTGACCTCTAACTCTTCACCCATTGACCCTATGACAAAACTTTTGGCACCAAAATATTTGTCTTGTCATAATCATTCGAATGTTATCCGGCTTGGTGACTTTTGCATTCGTGTTGGCATCAAAAATTCGTATTGTGTGTCTCGCACCTCCATATTTCTTGAGAGCCGTTGATGCACAACGTGGAGAATGATGTTCGAGATCTGCAGCTCTGCTACCGCAACGTATAGGAACATGTTGCTTAATTGGAGAGGCAGAATCCGTACACTTCGGAATCTTCACTCGTCACTGCATATCGTCCAACCAGCAATCCTAGTGGAGCAATGACACAGGATCGGAGAAAAGTGAGTAAATGCATATCACTACTTGTGACGAAGAACTCAAGTGAAACTGATGAATATAAGCTCATTAGGCCTATAAGATCCTCGTTCAAAGTGGCCTGTGGCAAATTAGTCAATGCGAAGTGTTGTCTTTAAATGATTCTTTTATATAATAGATAATGCATATATGTATATGAGGTCATTGTCTGCTATAATGATCGAGAACTGCAGGCTCGAGGTTGTTGGGAATAAATATCCGTTGAAATCTCTGTATTATCTGTTATAATGCATGACTTATTTCATAGAAGTGTACACTTTTGTCTATGATATTATAATTTGCAATCGTTATTTTTCCGCTTGTCAAAGCTCATAAATCTGTGTGTAAAATTGGTACGTGGATGATTCATCAGTTGATGAAAAGTCTACTAACATTTTGAAATGGCTCCACAAACTTCAACTGATTGGTCCGACTTATAGTTGTTCTGCGCTGCTGATATTTCATCTCAAGAGAAAAGTTTTCGAAGTATATTATTACTATTTCCACTGGAAGTTGCCTCTTGTGTGGTCTTACTGGAAGTAATGATGAAAAGAGTTGGTTGCTCCTGACAGGCAAAATCGCTAATTTGTTAAAGAAGTTGAAGATTTATTTGAAATTTCTACACTTGAGCCGCATAGTTGATGATGATGCATGGGAGGTTATTTATTTTCATCGTTCAAGCAAAAAAAGAAAGAACTCCCTGTACTTATAATCGTCTGTATATTCGTATTTAAATATAACAAATGGACCTACGAAACCCGACGCGTCGTCCTGTTAGAACGAGTTCACAGGCATGGATTTACAGAGCCAAGGTCAGGGTTTCGAATTGGCTTATAAGCACGAATGATCACTCGGCAGCTCCTGCTTAACCATGCATTAATCGCAAATGGGAGCTGACGAGTGGTCATTCATGTTTATAAACCAACTTGAAACCCTGAGCTTGTCTTTGTAAATCCATGCCTGTGAACCAGCGGCGATTATTGTCTCTCATTCCCAGGTAAACACCTAAACATATTAAACTTAGAATCAGTAGGCAAGCGGCAGGTCCAACCATTGTGTAATTGTTCGCCTTTTATTATGTCGTTTTAAAATGCATGCGAGTATATACAGCACCCGTACACTTGTACCTTCAAAATAAAGTGAAAACAAAGCATTCCAATTCAACATTCATTTTTTCATCAATTCTATTCTGAGAGCATTAGAAATATTAAAGGAACAACATAATATTAAGCCGTTGATATATAAACGCTACATAGATGATATAATTGTTGGTCCGTTTCCAAAAAATGATGTATCTCTTCCAAAAATTTTGCACACATTTAATTCCATAAATGACAACATACAATTCACTTTAGATGTACCCAAAAATAATTTTCTTAATTTCCTTGATGTTAGCATAGCCATCAATAAAAAGTTAAGTTATAAATGGTTCTCTAAAGAATGCCATTCGGGCATTTCGCTTCAAAAAGATAGTTGGCTTCCAAGCTATGTCAAAAATAGCATGAAATACGTTTCTGACAGATGTTCTAGTAGAGATGAATTTGAGACTAGCATACCTCTGATGAAACATCGGCTTAATAGCAATGGCTTCTATAATACCAATTGTAAAACGAAAGATAGCAAATCTAAGTCTAAAAGCGATGAAAAATTTGTTAACTTATCTCTAGATTTTGTTAATGATAAATTTTGCAGAAAAATGAAAACTTTAACAAATAAATTTAAACTCCCTATCCGCATCACTTCTAAGCCCGGTAAGGTTTTGGCTAAAGACGAATATTTTGATATAGCTGAACATTGTAAGAAAATGAAATCTGCTGGGAGAGATGCTTGAACAGCCAGACAGTTTCAAGAAAAATCCATCGTTGAAAAGCATGTGTTTCATTCTACCGACTGAAAGATCGCAGATAATCCATCGTGTAGGTGAGTTTAAAAATAGTGACTGCGTTAACGTCTTGCCGCTCATAGATTCGATCTCCTGCAAAGGAATTTCGAGACGGGCTTGCCTTTCCAGATGCTCGTTAAAGAACTTCCTTCTGGAAGTGGAGCTGCATTTACTGGTAGCTATGTTCTCAATCACTAAGAAAAGGGTTTAGCAACACCGGTACAGCGGTTATGATGAAATCTGTGATATTGTCGGCGATCTGGCTTCCTTAGCACTTCGTGATCGAAATGTGATCAAAGAGCCAGTTACAAAAGAAAGCGATTAAAATCCAAGAAGCACGCCAAGTTTAAGGGCTGACATCCTCGTCTAGGTTATTGTTCCCCGCAGACTCCGGTGTTATTCGACATTCAGGTGACCAACCTTGACGCCGAGTCATGCGAGGACAGACATGCAAAAGAAATTTTACGCATAGCAGAGCAAAGGAAAGAAAACAAAACAAATATAAAGACACTTGTAAAGATTTTTGTCCTCTTATTTTTTCATGTGATGGCCTCTATGGAAATCAGACAGCATGTTTTATCAAAGTTTTAACGATGAGGCGGCTAGAAAATGGCAACATGATTATGGGGCTGCAAAATATTTTTTTCGAGAATCAAGTGGGTCGGTGGATTGGGGTTTGAAGATGGTACCAGAATTCCACCATTTCTCCAAGCTTGACTTCCCTTTAACCGCTTAGCCATAGAGTAGGGATATATAGGTAGAGCGTTGACTCAGAAAATTATCTGTATACAGTGAAAATTTTTATATGAAAAGACTCAGTTTTTTGTGGGGATCACGTTCCGTGGTCCAAACAAATTATTTGAGGACTTTTGAAAAAAGTCAAAATTTGCCAATTTATATACTACCGAGATGACTCTCCTGTATAAGTACTATGAAACATGATGGATATCAAAAGGAATGAATATTTGATAATATGCATCTTAACTAAGCGGAAATGAAGCTCTACAAGGGAATTTCATGAATTGTATTATAATGAAAGTCTTCATGAAAAAGGCGCGATATTAATCGTGCTTTCTTGGTTGAAATTTCAAGTTTTTAATTCAATTTTCACCGGCATGATTTTATGATTCACTAAATTCATGCTACATCTCGAGAATCTGAATAGTGATGTGAAACCATTAACATCTTTCAAAGTTGATTGAAATTATTGTCTTTGATTATGTGATTTTGCTGTACCAGTGGCAGGTTGCCTGTGATATGATCACGCTCACGAAAATACTCTTGAGGTTGGCCATGAAAGTAATAGGAACCCATCGAATTGCTAATTTAGCAAGCATTAAATCTCCAAGGCTGTCATGAGAATCTGAAATGCCATCATTCCTTCTGCATTACAATTATGATCACTCAATTCCCTGGCAATTTCCTCAAAACTGCAAAAATTTGCATATCTCACATTTGGTAACAATACCACCTGTATCTCCCTTGAGTTCATTTAATAAAGTCGAAAGTGTATACACATTGGGGATTTAATAAATGCGGAGTTACCACTCTACCTAATATACCTACTCTATGCGCTTAGCAATAGCCTCTTCTGACAATTGTAACTATTCATTATGGTTGGAAAAATCATCTGTTTGTTGCTCTTATATATTAAACTTCAACAATTAATTTCGGCTATATTCCACAGCCATTCTAAAGTAAAAATAAATTATATTTTTATTTTATCAGACCTTCGGTTTATTTATTTATTTTACTGAATTTTCACCCCTAGCACAGCTATGAGCCATGAACGAAGCTAGGGGTTACTCAATGAAAAGTAACAAATTGTATTATTTTAAATAAATAAAATTAAAAAAACAAAACAGATCTTCCAATCTGATTAAGCTGTCCCCATCAGAAACCTATTCGCACGCCTCTTGAAAGTATTAAGATTGTATTGGTCAGGGAAAGTGGTCTGGGGAAGCTGATTCCAAAGCTGTGCCGTGCGAACAAAAAAGCTTTTCGAGCGACTCACAGTACGTGCGCGTTCTAAGCTCACATTATAGCATGTGAGTGCATTAGCTCTGCGTGTGCTTCTGGAGAAGATCTTAGGTTTGGGTACGCACTCATTTACTGCAGAGCTGCTTCTACCGAAATAGTACCTGTAGAAGAGACTGAGTGAAGCAACATCCCGTCTGACGGAGAGCGGCTGCAACTTGCTAGCAAGTTTTTCACCCATGAGATTCTTGACACGTTTCTCAACCCGTTCAAGGAGGTTAAGATGCGTTTGTGGGGCGCCTGCCCACAGATGACAACAGTACTCCATCAGAGGACGAATAGTGTACTTGTAAAGATAGCAGACAGTCTGTGGTGAAAGATAGCTGCTGGCACGATAGAGACTACCAATGCGTTGAGCTGCCTGCTTGCTAATGGATTGGATGTACGGTTTCCATGACAAGTCTTTCGTAAACGCCAATCCAAGGAAGGAGATGTAATCTTGCTCTCTGATCCTATTATCTGACATCTTAATGCTATGATCATCATCATCTCCTTTAAGTCGTGAGTGCAGAATACTCTGAGTTTTTGAAGGATTGAAGGAAACAAGCCAATTGGCGCCCCATTCTGAGACCCTGCGTAAGTCTTCATTAAGAACGTCGCATAACTGCTGACGTTGCTGAGTGTTTTTAGCGAGTCGCTCATTGGAATTGAAGAGTGTTGTGTCATCTGCATACATCACCAGTTTACTCACTAGGCAGTCTGGGAGGTCGTTGATGTACAGCAGAAAAAGAGTGGGTCCCAAAATTGACCCTTGAGGAACTCCTGCATTGACAGACTTGGTGGAAGACTTTTGTCCATCTAAGACGACAGATATCTGCCGGTCACTAAGGAAAGAAGCAAGAAGTTTGTGGAGTTGATCAGCAACTCCATAGGACTTCAGCTTCATAAGGAGTCCCTGATGCCAGACTTTATCGAATGCCTTGGAAATATCCAAGGCAACTGATCTCGTCTCACCTTGTCTGTCAAGGACACGACTCACATGTTCAGTGACGTATGAAAGAAGATCTGCAGTTGATCGAGAGTGCCTGAAGCCATACTGTTCTTCTGATAGAAGGTTCTGAGTTTCAAGGAAGTTAACAATGTGTTGGTTAATCACTGCTTCAAAAATCTTGCCAGCAATTGGAAGCAGGCTGATAGGACGGTAACTAGATGGAAGAGATGAGTCAGAACCTTTCTTTGGAACTGGAACCACGGAAGCTACATTCCAACAAGAGGGAAACTCACCGGTGGATACACATCTACTAAACAGTTTAGATAAAAGTGGAGAAAGCTCAGGTGAGAGATGCTTGAAGACCGAAACCGGGATGCCATCTGGTCCACTAGACTTAGAGTTATCGAGACCGGCGATGATCTTTTTGACGTTTCGGACTGTGACTGAAGGAGGACTAATTGTCTCATCAGTGCGCGTGGGAATTGGAGGTGGAATTCTATCTCCATCGTCTAATGACGAATTCTTCGCAAACTCCTTGCAAAGAAGCTCGGCTTTGTCTACTGAGGTTGTCGCCATAGAAGTACTGACTTCGGCATGACGGAGTGCTGGGATGGAGGATTTGTTCCTATTGGTGACACTGTTGTAAATCCTCCAGAAGTCCTTAGAGCCAAGCTTTAGGGTAGCAATGGATTTCCGTACATACAAAGCGTAACGGCTATTGGTCTGATGTATGGTTTCCTTGCGATTTCTTCTTGCGGCCTTGTACAATTCAAAATTGCCAGCCCTACTGTCACGCTTATACCTATGGAAAAGTGGTCACGCTGGCAACTTGTAGCTGCACATTCTGGTGTAAACCAAGGTTGTGAGTGGGGCTTCATTTGGAAAGTACGGTGAGGAATGTAGGCCAACATCCCTATCTGAAGCCATTCTGTCAGTTCTTGCGCCGACTTGTGGACGTTCTCGCTTAGAATCAAATTCTCAGCTTGAACTTGACTAAGAAAAGTGCGGAAGCCACACCAGTCTGCTTTGGAGAATTGATAAACTGTTCTATGGAAGGGTGCAGACGATGTGGAGCAAATTTGTTTGCCAGAAACTGTGATAACACAGTGATCAGACGTGCCGAGGGGAGAAGTAACCTTGTGTGAAAAACAAGTTGGATTTGAGGTGAGAAACAGGTCAAGGAGATATCCAGTATCCCCAGCTCGGTCAGGCACTCTGGTAGGACAAGTGACAATTTGACTAAGGTTGTGAGAGACAGCGAAATCCTGGGCTGCCTGACCGGAGAGATCGGTGGTGCGTGAGTGCACAAGCCAGTCAACATTGTGCACGTTGAAGTCACCAAAAACGGCAACTTCAGCGCTGGGATACTCTTGTAGAAGATAATCGATCTTGTCAGAAAGAACATTGAAAATATCAGCATTTGGAGAGCGGTATAGGAAAAATAGAAGAAGAGTGGTCTTCTGCAGCGGCGCAATGAAGGCAAGATACTCATGCCTTGGATCCTCTGAGCTACGAAGCCTTCTCAAGGGAAGGCTTGTCTTGGCATAGACTCCAAGACCATGACAAGGTGCTTTATCCATCCGGTGAAATATGTATCCATCAGGAGTAACGTCGCTTGATGACACACTGGCATCTAACCTGGTTTCCGACAGGGCTAGAAGATCTGGTGACTTACCTTGCAGGAAGATGTTGATGTCGTCGTAATTGGACCTCAGTCCTCTTACGTTGCTGAAGCTGATCCTGAGAGGGGTTTTGAGCTTGACGGCTTGACTACATTTCTTGTGTGTCTTTCTCATTTTCATAATTTCTCATAGAATATCAATCAAATAAATGAAAATTATACTGTACAACAAAGTGATGCAAGAAACATTGGAAGGCATCAGAAAAACGTAAATAATAGCAACAAAGCTGCAATAAATAATACGCAAAAAAGACACTTATAGGCACAGTTCATGTCGCAAAAGCTTGAAGAAACCCAAATGAGAACCTCTTTGCCGTAACAATGGGTACAAGTCAGGTAGGCCACAGAGGAACCGGATACAGCTACACGGGCTAAACCCCTCAGTAAAGCTACCCACGCATGTCCGTGCCAGTGGAACTGTACCGCCTTTTTTCGAGCAGTTGACCGGGCCTCCCTCCCAAAGCATTACCAGTGGGTTCGGGACCCTCGAACTACCTGACGCCCGTATGCCGTGAATACGTTGGATCTGTCACACCTTAACCTGCAACAAATGGGGAAGTGCAAAAGAGAGCAGTGGAAGGAAGTTCGATCACAAATGAGCCAAATAAGTGCCATGCCCAAAAACCTGATTCAACAACATGAAACATCTGATGACTGTTCATATCTCGCAAATCAGGGGGTGGTGTTATTGGGACGGCCGAAGCCTACCACACATTTAAAATAAACAAACGTGGAGAAAAAGAATGAAAAATTAATCAAACATAAATAAATTCAATGACCAGTAAAATAAAAATAATATTCCAGAGCCTGCTAGTTAGCCGGAGCACGGTCACAAACCGCCGACAATAAACCTTTCCGACAAGGTAGAACCCAAAGAAGCATGAGCTTCAGACGACACAGCCTTATTGCGACTCCGTTATCACCCTTTCACCGCTTTGAGGCCGCAGGTTGAGTGAGAAAGGGAATATATTTTATATTTATGAATATATTTTATGAAGACTTCTAATACATCCTATATCTATTGCGTATACCACAGCATGGGACCATGAGATAGTCCAATACTGCAAGCATCACTAGCGGCTACATGCGACCGACCGGTAAGGGTGGACGACACTTGGGGAAGGGCTCCTCCAGCGCAGCGATTAGTCAACTCCAGTATCTGCATTCTTCGTTTGGCTCCGGCAACAGAGCTAGTGTGTATGTAGAAATCAATGATATGCACGCATAGAAGTAGATAATAGTACACTAGAATGGAAGTTTGATATCTTGCCTACATAGAAGTAGATGATAGTACACTAGAATGGAAGTTTGATATCTTGCCTATGTGCAATGATGGAACATGGAAAAATCTATGGTTTGCAGATCAGATTCGATCTAAAACATTGTGTTTAGGTTCGTATATCTTCCAGATTCGATCTAAAACATTGTATCATAGTGAAACTATTTGCCAAGTTGGTTGTGGAAGTTGTTGACACCTAATTACAGGATTTTCATGAAGAGAATTGCAAGTGAGATGGCGGTATTGTTTCATGTGAAATAGCCTACTATTCCATGGATTAATATAGTGTGTCTATTTGTAGCAGTCACTGACAACTATTTCCCAATTTTTCAATATTGAAATGTGAATTAAAAATTGCTTCACAAAGTCATAATTGAAAGTGGTCGGTGTGCTGTTTGTAAGAACATCTGAAGAATTCACAGATAGAAAGTCTAATTATTGGATAATTTCTCCTTCAAGTGGCCGAGAAACCTTGCGCTTTTCTGGAATAAACACATTGAAAGTTTCTTTACCGACAATAATTTCTCAAATAAATGAAATGTCGCTGAAACTTTTCAATTGATCATTGAATGACACATGTGATAGTGTGATGATATTTTGGAAGCTGGTATTCGAATGCATGTAGAGATTTTGAAAATTGTTCAAATATAGTGAGCAGGGGAACCCTTTAAAGTAAAATGAATAGTCGAAGATTTCTTGGCCTCTGATTTCAAGCTGGAGCAATGCATGTTCTGTAAATCGACATTACAAGTTCTACGTACTTTATATGGTATTGCTAATTTCTATGTATGGACGTATATCTCGATATATCTAGGAATCCATGATATATTAGCATGGATGTCTAGATTTCTATAATTTACTGCTGTAGTTATTTAGAAGTCCATGATACTAGCTGTAATATCTAGGAGTCCTTGCAATCCAACATGATTAGATGGCTATTAGACAATTGAAATGTCATGTTTGAAAAGTTCTTGGTCAATAATGTTCAAACTGTCTATCCTATTTGAAATTTATTTCGTATGGTATTCCAGCATTTGGCTCCTACTTTCCTTCGTTTCAGCTATGTTATTCACAGTCATAAATTAATATTCATATTCGTTATATTAGTCCTGTATTCGATTGTTTGTATAGCCCTTCAAAATTGTATCAATCGTAAATTTCGGATCGACGAGCCTTTTTTCAGGGTTTCATCAATAGAAAGTGCAACAAAATTACAGGGGAATTTAACTATTAGAATCAATGAAACAATTGTTATATCTACGCGAGGTAGTAGTGGAATAAGTGATTACCATTCAAAGGGACTCTATTCAACTACGTCTCAATTAACCAATTTTGAGTACAGAAATGACTCTATCTTTCAAAAAAAGCTGGTAGACTCTTTTGGATCGAACTACTTAAATTCAGCTGCATACAAGAGAATTGTCAGTAAGTGCAGCAAAAAGAATGGAGGCGTTTTGTTTTTTGATTCGTCCTCTTATCTGGAGACGCAACCCAATCTGTGTAAAGGAAAGATAGACATCCTTCTCGCCATACACAACAGGCCTACTAATTTCGAACGTCGTCAATTAATTCGTAATACGTATGGATCCATGCGATATGTCAGAGGAAAGCGTATTGCCCTTGCTTTTTTCTTCGGAACCATAACTGATAATGACGCAACCAAGCAGATCAGAAAGGAAGCTGCTCTACATGGGTGAGTTTTTCATTTTGAAGAATCAAATGAGATATCGGATATATATTCAATTAGTGTGATTTCCGTTAGAAATTCATTGGTATTTGCAATCAAAAAACCGAGACTAAAAGATAAAACAAATATACATTTAGATCAATCAAAGATGGAATTTCGCAAATAATTACACAACTTTTGAGGGAAATTTTTCAGAAGTTGCATTATTGATTGATCAAAAAAGGACTGTGCGCAGTGTACCGTTGCACCGGTTATCTGGCCTGGGCACTGAAATGTGGAAATTTCGATCAAATTGATACTTTGCTGTATAGCTTCAACTCATTTTAGCTGCTATCTTTCACACAGCAAGTTGAAGAGAAATTATTTTAAGCATGCAGTGTAAATTTATCCAACTAGAAGAGCATTATTCAATTAAAATTTTAAATTTCTGTGTCATGAAAATTAAACCTTTTCAAAGTCACGGTTACATCATAAAATAGCCGATGCATTTCCTGATGTTGAGAAAATGTGAAAAATGAAGAATGTTGGATAATTCAACTTCATAGCAGATCATTTTAGGCCACGTGATCTAATTCCCGCGACCTCAGAATTCTAGAATCTCATAGCGAATACTGCGTATCTTGCTGTTGCTCCTCCTCCTGGGACATAGGCCATTGACATTCCTTCGAGTAGCGATCCGTCCGAAAGATTTGTTTGGCACCACTGTCACATCATAGAGAGACTGCTTCAGTTCGAGTAATATCGAAATGTTGACCTTCTTGCATGGTAATTTGCAGATAACGGGGCTTCGAATTTGTCTGCATTTCCTGATGTACCTCCTGATGCATTTCCTGTGAAATAATCAATCAAAAACCCCAACATGTTTTGTCCACCAATTAGTTTGGCTAAGTGTGCGTCGGAACAAAGTTTTGATTGCGGGTCCAATGTACAAGTACATCCATAGAGTAGGTATATACATTAGTAGGTAGAGTGTCGACTCCAAAAAGTATTTGTATACAGTAAAAAATTTTACATCAAAAGATTCAGTTTTTTGCGGAGATCACGTTCTTGCGGTCCAAAAAATTATTTGAGCAGTTTTCAAAAAGCGAAAATTTTGCATATTTATATACTACCGACATGAAGCCCCTTTATAAGTAGTATGTAACAAATTGGATATCAAAAGGAATGAATGATTGCTAACAAGCATCGTAACTAAGCGGAAATTTAGCTGATAGTCAAGGGAATTCATGAGCCGCATTATAATGGAAGTTTCATGAAAAAGTTGCGATTTTAATTGTACTTCCTTGGCTGAAGGTTCAAGTTTTTAATTCTATTTTCATCGGTATGACAGGGTTGCCAGTCGTCCTCTTTTTCGCGGGACGTCCTTTTTTGTCCTTCTTTAGGCTATGGCTAAAACCTTATTTTTAAAAAGGACGCAAATAAAGGACGCATAAAAATTTGCACTCTACAACTACAATTGATCATTATAGATAGAGATGTAACCAAATAGGTCCTACTCTATGGATGCAACTATGTAAGCAATAAATGTGAATACTATTACATTTTGACATGGAATATGTCGACCACTATCATTGTGCACTGTCATCGACTGCTATCAAGTCTTGACTTAGTACATTATAAAATGTTATCGGCTAGGTCATTGGGTCATTTATGCATGATATTCGCTTTTTTGAAAGTTGTTAAAGAATTTGATGGATAGACAAGTAGACAGTTAGATATAGACACAATAGGAAAGTCTGGCCTTCAAAATTTAGTTTTGGCTGGGACCACCGATAGATTTCTTCTGAGTTATCAAAATATCTCATCATTGATCTATATCTATTTTTCTTAGATCCTTCGATATTAGAAAACTGTTGATCTAAAATTTTCGGTCAGTGATCCCTTCGTTTTAAATTGCTTGAATAATTCAAAGCAAGTTATATTCGTCTGAATTTATTGACACATGAGGAGAGAAATTTAGTGTAAAAAAGTGCAAGGTTGTTATCAAAATAGGGCATCAACATTTTTCGAATATGAAGATTAATTATGTGTGAGGTTCTTGTTTAATTCAACCTATCTAAGCTATCTCCTTCCAAGATGAGACGAACAACCATCTCACGATCGGAGATGCTGGCGAATCGATTGCAAGTTTAGACTTTCGCCTCCACTCTCAGGTCGGTCCGTCTCAGATAGTCTGTCAGATCCGGATGCCTGCTAGTTTCAGACTGTCAAAGTTGTTGCTCTGGACACTACCCCCAGACAGGTCATCCGAACAAAGTAGGGGAGGAATACTAAGATTAATATTCAAACATGCAATGAGCCTAAGTGGTGGCCAGCCGCTAATTATGGGGTCATCCTATATCGAATAGCCGAGTCAGTGGTACACTAAGCCTTTGAGTTATTCTTCCTTCGGCGACTTCACTAGCGGAGCTCTTCCACGTTCCCGCTGAAGACAGCCACCAAGAGTGAATCCCGTGGTCCGAGGGTTGTCACGCCGAAGTAAGTCATCTGCTGTCAGATTTGACACAGCGGCAAGGCTCTGGTGCCGCTGAGGAGATCTAACTCCATGCTGCATATTGCACCACTGACCTTGAATGTGAATGCATCATTTCATCGTTTCTATTTGTAATGGAAGTTACCGTGTGAAATTAGTAATCAGGAAATAAAAGTGTAGAGCGAAAGTTGTGGACACGAAAGCTATGAAAGTTCAGCTACTCATATAACCGTTCTGGCAATGTGTGAAGACCTAGGATGCAAGCAATAATAAGGCAGTCTGAAAACAAATAGAATTACAGGCACATGGGTTGAGCTTTATTATTGGTTGAAATTCATAACGCACGCGTCCACATGGTCAGCTGAATTTCGATGAGTTGATACCTTGGTTGATGAGGCTAGCAGCCGTTGCGTCAAGTGGCTGTTGCAATATAACAGCAGGGACTATCTAGACTCTGAATATTTGGATACTAAGATATCATAAACAACTTTCTACAGAATTCTCGTCCACTACTTGATTTTACATCTTTCCAATACCGAACTGATGGTTACATGGTATAAGTGATGGTTCAATGGCGCTATATTTGATGGTCTAATAAACATTCCGGTTTCAGTAACTTAAATAGTGGAATTATCCACGTAGAGTTTCCAAAGATGACAGGTGTTGATTGAAACTATGGATTGAAAGTATATTGCTATCTTAGAGTAAGAACTTCGGCGTAATTATTTCGACTGAATCACCAAGTTCAAAGAAGTCTGAGACATGAGAAGATCCGAAAACTCAGACATATGCCTATGAAACACTTGAAGCTAGCTGCATGAATCGCACAGACACACCTAAACAATATTTTTTAGTTCAAATGATTGCGGGGGTCCTGATATTGATTGTACCCCCTTAAAAAATTTGGGGGGTGGTCTCGACCCCTCCCCCCCCCTGTTCCGCCGCCCAATAAGTTTAGTCACTGTTATTTGTTGCTATGTATTTTTTGTTTCATCTCTATATTCTTTCTGCTTTTATGTACTTTTAAAGGGTTCATCGTAGAGACGTACAGGTTAAGCATGATGAGAGTCATTTGTAAGTATTTAAAAGATAATATCTAAGGCGACATATGCAATATTGTGCTTGAAAATATGGGCGTCCATTACTTAATGAAAGATAGAGGCTCAACCTTCAAGATTTTGAAGCTTTAGTTCAACGCAAAGCAACTTTATTTCGGCTATACTTTAATAAGTGCCTTGTGCAACTTTTATAAGTTTTCGGTACTTATAGGCTATTTGACAACATGTATGATTCGCATAAATCGCATACTATGCGCGCATGTTTAATGCTATTGTATAAAACAATGCATTCTTGCGACGTGTGATAATTTTCTCACATGTTTTCCACAGAAATTTACTGTGTTGTGGAAATGAAAAATCGCCCACACGGCAACTGTACATTAGGCTAGTCGTGCATAATCCTAGGTACAATCACCACCGCATAGGTCTATCTACACCTACAGTTGCAACTATCTCAAATGTTGAAATAGTGAGTGGGGAAAAGCTCTTTTTCCTCATTACAAGAAAAAATTCATTGAAAAGTCAATTTGCAAAGAAAAGTCGCGCGATTGATTCCATCTCACGATTAACTATGCCCGCCACTGGAAAGATGTGCATACACGTATTGCAGAGCCAGCTGAATGGCTTGCAGAACTTTGAATTATAGTAGTTAACGTAGAAGGCGCAAAATTTGATTCGTCCATCATTTCATTGATAAAAATGTTACTGCAATAAAGCTAATATAAGTTATCGTTAATTAAGGAACTTACTTGCATGAGACAGTTTTCTGGATGATGAAACACACAGGCGTGCGTTTTTTGGGCGTCTCCCCTCCCACTTCAACGAAGAAGTATGGGAAAGGGGTCTTGAAAAAACAGTTATATTATCAATTAGACATAAAAGATAACAAAATATTGTTTTGCAACTTGAAAGAAACGTTTCTCATTGGAAAACGGTACAGAGCAACACATTATGGAACTTCAGAAGTCGTGTCAGCAGAGCAGTAACACACGGAGCTATGTAGAGTTGAAACAGTTATCAGCACCATAGTAAGTGCATAGTAGGTAGACTGCCGACCACAGAATTAGATTCATCTGCGCGCGTCTTCGGTTTTCTAGAAAGGAAGAAGCATATCTAACCTAATGTTCGAAATGGCACATCACAGAATTAGACAACTTGCTCCTTCTCGAATGGATGATTCGTGTATCGCTTGCTATTGGAAATGGCAAACAATAAGCTGTCAGCAGAGGCTTCGATTCAGTGTATGCACTATGCAGTAAGGAATGCTAAGAAGAGGATGGTGAAATCATCGAGTGAACTAATTTTCGTACGCCTAGTACTTTTTTTAATAATGATCGGAAGGGCCAACATCATGGAGAAAACTTGTGCGCAATGATCTGAATTCTTCCAATCTGAAGAAATTTTGGTAATCGAAGCACTTTGCTGGAACTCACATTAATCCGCAAGCAACGCACGATTTTTTTCCTATCTCTGTAAGGTATTAGGAATTCCTTTTTGCCCATTTAATAAGTTCCTCGATGTGCCGTCGATTTCGAATTAATCACACTTCTAGCAAACCGAGTCAGATAAACAAAATATTTATTTCTGTGGTGCCGACTCAAAATAATGTCAGCATGCGGTGAGAATATTAATATCAAAAGATTCAGTTTTCTCATAGATTGCATTCCTGTGGTCCAAAAACATATTTGCTTAATTTTAAAGATGCTAAATTTTTTTGCAGTTTTGCAAATTAATCCTATGTTTATATACAAGGTGTGACTAGAATTTATTGAGACTGGAAATTTTTTACTTGATGGTCGTTGGAATTCCGCTGTTTTTTATGCGATACTTATCAATAAGTGTATGAACTAATATCAGTGAAAAAATTGTGAGCCAAAACCTCAATTCGAGCTTTTAGGAGCATTTTTAGTTCAATCAAGTTATGCAAGCGCAACGAGGTGAAAAAAACGTAAAAAAACGTCAGTTTTTTTAATAAGAAGAACGCATCTTTACTTCACTAAAAACACATTTAAACACAAAATTCTGAGGAAGACACTCTTTTGTAACATTCATAAACAAAAAAATCACTAAACGACATAATCTCCACCACTCTGAATCACTCTCTCACAGTGCTCCAGAAGCCTCTCCACCTAGGCTAGAAACTCGTCCATAGGAATGTAGCGCTACACTCTCAAAGAAGTGGCCATAACCTCGTTGGCATCTTGGAAAGTGATCTTCATTTCTCTCTTTAAGCGATCAAACAACCACCTATCGCACAAGTTCAAGTCCAGCGAGTAAGGCGATTGCCAAAGAGTCTGGATCCCTCGACGTTCAAGGAACTCCTTTGTCTTTTTGGCAGCATGGGGACGAGCGTTGTCGAACTGAATCAGTAGCTGGTTCAATCGGGTTGGGGTCAGATCGGAGACTGCGCCATTTCTCACCTGTCGTACGCAAGAAACTGACAAAGTACATGTAATCTGCATCAACAGTTTCTTTCACACAAGTTCCTTGAACATGAAACTTCTTGTTCGGTGTGAAGATTACAGACAAGAGGGTTTTGCGTTTAGTCATCTCTGAGTCACGAATGACCCTTGGGCGGGTCTCGCCTACCGCCACCCATGCCTTGTTGGCATGCCTTTGGAAGAACAGGATCGAAGAAGACCCAAGTCTCGTCGTCTTGGATGGCATACAGTCGGTCTCTCTCCTCCAGGTCTCGAAGATGCTTTCTTATTGAAATGGCGCTATTCTTCCGGAGCAATTTGTGATGGTCGTTGAGAGAATGGGGAACCCACGTGGAGCACAAGTAGCGGCGATGGAGTCTGTCACGCAAAATTCGACGAGCGAGCTCGTGGTTGACGCCGATCAGTTCCTCAATTTCTCGAAGTGACAGACGCCTATTCTCACTGATGAGCTCTTCGATTGTTTGAACATTTTCCTCCGTTGAAACGCTCACTGGACGGCCGACAGGACTCGAAGCGTTGGTGACGGAATCTCCAGAAGCACTCGGAACACCTGAGGAATCTTCAGGCACCTTTGCATATCGAAAAACAGTGGCACGTGAGGGAGCGTCAGATCCATACAAGCTCTGTAGGTCTTTGAATATCTGAGAGGCACTTTCACCCAACAGAGTGCGAGTTTGAACGAAAAAACGGTACATCTCATTCGACGCCTTCATTAAAAGTGATCATTCATTGCATCTCGTTGCACTGAAGGTCATATATCTATGTAAATAGACGATTATCACGTGATTGACGATCGCGGATATTCAAATTTCTGTCAGACATTAGCTGAAGATGTGTTTGACACTGATGCATAAACATCATGGAAATCTTAGTTCGCCTCTTATCACGTCAGTCTCAATAATTTTTAGTCACACCTTGTACTAGCGATTTGGTACCTTTACATAAGTAGCATGAAACTTACTGGATATCAATTGAATGAAAACTTGCTAACAGGCGTCTTAATTAAAGGGAAATTAAAATGAATTACAAGGAAATTTCATTAATCGCATCATAATACAAGTCTTTATGGAAAAGTTGAGATCTTATTGTTCTCATTGGCTGAAGTTTAAGTTTTTAATTCAATTCTAATAGGCACAATGCTGTGATCCACTTAATTTATGTTTCATTTATTTAACCTAAATAATATTGCGAACCAAATCTTTAAAGTTAATTATAATCATTGCGTTTGATTATAGCGCTTTGTTCTCTCAGTGGCAGGTAGTTTGTGATATACTCACGCTTCAGAAAACATTCTCATTCAGAAGGTTGAGCATTGAAGTAGTCACCCATCGAATTACTAATTTAACAAACATTACCTTTCCATGTCATGACACGGAGAATTTTCAAAATACTATTTGCTATTCATTCTGTCTTGCTATCATGATCAGTCAATTCCATGGTAATTTCTTGAAAACCGTGAAAATTTGCTTATCTCACAGGTGGTCTCATAACTGGGTCTCAACTCGAGTTCATTTACTGAAATCGAAACAGCATACAGATTGGGAATTTAAATTAATAGTTATTATTATTTATATATTATATTTATTTTAGATTTATTTATAATAAATTGCTATTTATTATTAGATATTTTTATTATAGTTAGATTATTAGAGTTGTTACTCTACCTAATGTGCTTACTCTATGATCAGCACAATTTTGGTCAGACTTCGACAACATCTCGAGGCTCAAAGTTCACATTCTATAACTGATGGAACAACACTTTAAGATAGAAAAAAATAATTTTCGAGTAAGTTTAATGAATATTTGTCACAATTTTCAGACTGTACACATGACATTTCGTACAACAAAAATTTTAACTTGAGGTGAGATTCTGCATTATTCTGGTATGACTTGAGATCATAGACATGATACTTAAATGGTATAATTATGCATAATTCATAGATATCCTTGATGAACACTGACATAGGGCCTACATTTATCCATTGTGAAAGTGAATTTTTTAGCTGCTTTTGAAATTTTTTGACGTTAAATGTTGATTATGAAATTTCAAATCGATTTTATACTGTGAAGTTAACAAAGAAATGACAGGTACCACACTAGCGATCAGCTGAAGACTTC
This sequence comes from Prostheceraeus crozeri, assembly GCA_907163375.1. Classification (NCBI taxonomy): domain Eukaryota; kingdom Metazoa; phylum Platyhelminthes; order Polycladida; family Euryleptidae; genus Prostheceraeus; species Prostheceraeus crozeri. Next base: position 47,851 of record CAJQUW010005679.1, on the reverse strand, counting down.
ACATTTCTGGCTTTCGCTCAGGATCAACAGCTCTCAGGTGTCCAATTGACAAAAAATCACTAGAGACAAAGACTGATGAGAGCGAGTGATCACATTAACTGGAATATCGACGATTGGAGTCTCATGCTGTAGACTGATGTTAAGATTTTATCTGGATATGACTGATGAACGAGATCATGATTTATGATTATTAACATTATTAATTATTAAAATTATTAACATATATTAACATTATGATCAGGCCAGCAATCCTTTATGGTTCTGAGTGCTGGGCCCCTCTCAAGACAGATGAGCAGAAGCTGCACGTGGCGGAGATGCGGATGCTAAGGTGGATGCAGGGCTACACACGCTTGGATCGGAAGACCAATGAAGAAATAAGATCTAATGTGGAAATATCCCCTATTCAAGAAGTAGCAAGAGCAAGAAGGCTGTCATGGTTTGGTCATGTGCAGCGTCGCGGAGAGAGACATCCCCTTAAGAAAGCATCACGTCTGCAAGTGGAAGGAAGAAGAGGTAGAGGCCGCCCGAAGAAGACCTGGACAGCGACAATAACGGCCGACATGAAGGCAAAAGGAGTGGATGCCTCCCTGGTCCACAACCGGAAGGAATGGAAAAAGAGGACTGGACCTACCCTGGGATACGCGGGACAAGGGTCGACAAGGTGAGCAAGGTGAGCATGACTGATGAACGAGAATGAGTTTGAAGACATCGGAATCAGAGGTTTCAGTTCAACAAGATTTCTTGTAGTAGTATTATGCAAGACAAAACAGACTTGTACATTTAGCAAGAGCCAGATATCGCGATGAAATTCCGCAACATGCAGACTAGCCGAATGCCGGTGCCATTGGCACGATTTTCTTTCTGATGGATGACAATGCCCGTATTCATCGCGCCATAGTTGTGAACCAGTATCTCGAAAAAGAAGCAACTGAACGCATGATTTGGCCAGCGAAATCCCCAACTGCAAGCTCAATGAGCATGTGTAGAACATAATGGACGAAGATTGAGAGCTCGAATGAATCTGCCCCGATCCATGGAAGAACTGCGAATTGAATTGAAAGAGAAATCGGATAGGGTCCCCATACTTGATATCAGGAAACTCATTGAAGAGGCGCTGTTGAGGCCGCTATCAAAGCGACAGGAGACCACACTCGCTAGTAACTCCTTAATTGCTTTTTATAACTTTTCTTCCGTCTAGGTATGTTTGCATTTTGAGTCTGAATATGAATCCTAATACAGTAGGTTTGAATGTTTCATAGAAATGAGCCAGCATCGATGTATGGATGCGCTTGTACATGCAGCACAGTGTGTAATGTGTCTATCGGTATACTGAATATTCATCAATTTAAGTAAATTAGCTATCCATCTTCTAAAAGTAAAACATTTAAATAATTTTAATGTAGAATTCACTGTAAATTTTGATGCGATCCTTATCAAAAGTTGAGTAGTGTAGCGTCCATTGGGGCATTCGGGGCAGTGCCGCGAAATGCATTTTTTAGATAAATCCTCCAGCATATTTCAATCATGTACAATATGCGCCAGTGACCAAACGCTACATCTAAGGCCCATCTTTAAGTCTTTCTCTCATCTTTCCAACGGATGCATGTGCAATTCTCGATGTTTTTCTTTCTGTCGATGGGTTTCTTCCTCTCTCAGGGGCAGTCGCCGGAGTGTCGCCGAGATTACACGGATTGGCCAAAATCTAACACGAGCCACATATGATCAGCAGTGGCTCGTTGATGTCATCGACAAATCAGCCAATCTATCGATGTGCCGCTCGCGCACGACAGAGCAGCTCGGCGACGCCTTTCAGTCAGTGTTGCCAACAGCTGCGTAAAATACGCAGTGCGTATTTTTCTTGTGATTTGCGTGAAAATGGTGCGTACTTTCTGACGATGCACATTTTAAAAATAGAATTGTAATATTATTACAAATTGAAATTATTATTATTAAAAATAATAATTGTTATTACAAATTGCGTACTTTTCTGACGATACACATTTTTAAAAATAAAATTGTAATATTATTACAAATTGATTATATTTTAATCTGGAAATGCTGCCCTGGAAAATGTGTTTTTGTCATAATGCCAATTATGTCGCTTTCGTGATCAGGTTTTTATGAACCATGAGTATCTGAAATTTTTAGTTTTGTTTTATAGTTACTTATACATTTTTTGTTACATAACTACACATCTATTTATAGTTTGGTCACCAAAAAGTGCTGTGTATCTGGTATAATACCGGAGTCATTTCCCACAATTTGGTAGTCACACAAATTCATTTCCGTAAACTATAGCATATTGGTCATTCCACATCAAAACGTCAAATGGCCTGTGGCGAAGGTTCTCAGATTTCTTGAAATTCACATATTTTCATCATTTGGGTCTATCTAGATGAAATCCAAAATATTTCGGAAAAATTCCATCGGGAAGGTCACTTGCGTGGCCTTGACTTATTCGAATATTTCTATTTTTAGAGCATTTATGAAAAATCATATACATCTTTGACGGCCTACATCACCGATCTCGCAGCGAAGTTGAGGAAAATTCTTCTTGGACTGCTTAATTGATACCCAACTATAGATGTTCCAAGCGGAATTCATAACCTTTTCGCTGCGAGAAAATTTCTGTGGGCCCTCAAAAAAGTGAAAATTTCAGAACATTTTTGAAAAAAACCAATTTTCAAACATGTCATAAAATATGCAAAAGTAATTTTGCTGTCCCTTCTTCCGCACGCGACTAAACATACATCCAAATGATTGTAAATCTCAAATTATATGAACAATATTCAATTTTTCACATGCTTGACTCAGTGCTGACAATTTCTCGCAACATCTACGCCAATTCTGATAGGTCGAGTGTTTTACGCTTCACATTATCTATCTGAAACTGTAATCAGAAGTAACTTTTTCCACCCAGAAGTATGATTTTTTTTGAATTTGAAAATGTGGTAAAATCAGATTGTTTTTTGTGCTGCTACTATCAAATTTATAAGTAGTATGTGCTTTGTAATTAGTAGATTTAACCTCATTGAAGGGATATACTCGATGACTAAAGGAAATAAGCTCATTCATTATTGTGACTATATATTTAAAGCAAAGCATTTGAACTTAGTTAACTCTAGTACCTATTTCAAATCTAAGAAAATTTTTCTGAATTTGCATCGCTTGTACAGTGTATATTAATCCTCTGGAGTTCACTAGTGTCGGTTCTTAAATTTTCTTCACGATGTCCTCCCTTGGATATCTGTGAATATCGGGAGACCTAGAATATCGGAAATATTGTCCTGGTTTTGCTACCGTACTTGCTTCCGCCCAATTTTCACTAATCGAAATTATTTGTCCAGGATATTGATCGCTTAAGTAGCCGACAGAGACCCAATCATTTGTCGAGTAATTTTCTTGTTTACTGAAATGAGAATTAAGTAAATAAAGATCGGTTTTATGTCTAACTTGGTTTACAATAAACTTACTGTTCTTTTTTCTAGAAAGGTCGCGATCAAAATGATCTCCTTCATTTTACATGTTATGGCTTAATCTGGCACAATCTGCCGTCGACGAATTTTTCTAGCATTCATGATGGACAGGCAGAGCTCCGAGCGACATACCCTTCGAATTTTCAGGAATTCTCGAATGGCTGAAATTTTCGGGAACTATGTACTATCACATTAAAACGGCATAGAAGCCGTTAATGGGATAGTATTCATTAATTGATATATCAGTACATTAATTTAATGCATCTGTAAGTATTTTGATACCCGGGAACAGACTAGTTATATCCCTTACATTTCTTCAAATATTGTGCATAATAGTCTTCATAAAGCTTATCTTCATGTGCTTGGGTTTTAAAATGAATGGAAGCTTTGAGATACTATAAGCAAATCTGAATACTTCAACAACTTAAAGCGTACAGCAACACATAGAAAATATTAATTAATCGGCATACAATGAAGAAACGTCATATCTATGTTGCACATGTATTATCTATTTTCATCTAAGCACTGTACTACTGCCATTGCTCAACAAGTACATGTACATGTATTTTATTACAAAAAAATCAGTTTACCCACATTTATTTAGTTTCACGAAGGTCTGAAGTTATTTGGACGATGACTCTTTGACAACAAATTGGTCCATCAAAGACACCATCTTTTTTTCTTTTTGTTTCAATAGAGTTTTTTCTTCCGAATCTTTCTCTTTTGTTGTTGCCGTCGCAATAAACTCTGCAAGTTTCTCTTTTTCGGCAATAAGTTCTTGCAATTGCCGATCCGTTTCAAGGGCAGAACTTTCAATATTCATGAGTGAGTCATTTGACTTCCGAAAATTGGAAAAGTCTCCAATAATTTGTGCCTCCATGTTTTTCCTTTTGATATCCTCGTTCGCTTTGGCTTCATCCCTTTTTCTCTTCCTGTAGTGCTGATGTGCAGCAGAGCAGACACTCAGAAGGCTTTCATTGATTGGAACAGTGGAATTTGCCCAACCATTAGCCGAAAGTATCGACTTACTGACTACCAGTGCCTGTATAGTGTCCGGCGAGAGGCAAGATCGCTTCTTTGTCACAACGTCAGACAGGACACTGAACTGCCTGGCCGATATTAGTTTGAGACAATAAGAAGTCCTCATTCAATCGGGAAGAAAAAGGTCGTGGTGTCTTCTTCAGTCATTCATTGACGGTTTAAGATCCGCGTGAATAATACAGTAGAACCCACTTACAACGGACTCAGTTATAACGAACTCTCGGATATAACGTACTCGTCTTGCAGGCACGGACAAAAATTCCTTTTCTGTCGATATAAAATGCCTCGGTTATAACGTACTCGGATATAACGTACTACTCGGATATAGCGAACTCTTTTCAAGGGTCCACAGAGCAAATTTTGATTTTTTACAACGTACTTAGGGATGAAAGTACTTAATTATTCTGAATCATCGAAACGAAGCTGACACGATTCTACAATAACTTGCTACGTTTGATGATGGCAGCAACAGCTTTTGTCATTGGCTCGGAGGAGGACAACTTTTGAGTGTCGAATCCGTCCAATGAGCAATCGATAGAAGTGAACTGGAATTAAGACATTGTCTGTGATGGTGTCTTCTTAACGCGTCACTGCTGTTCCATCGAATCTTCATCTGAGACTTGTTTTTTATTCGTTCAGATTTTTGGATTCATGTTCAGAATATTGCATATTTTTTCTTACACAATAGAGAATTGTTAAGACACTATATGCTGTTTTCTCGAGTAGGCATGATCATACATGTAGGGCCAGGGCATACAAATAAATGTAGGCCAGGGACGTAGCCAGGGGGGAGCGGTGGGAACGGCGCTCCCCCCTTTGGTCGAGTAGTGAAAAAAGGATGAGGATTGGAACATCTTGATGCAAATCAAATGCAAGTATAACGGAGCGAAATTATCAATCATGAAATTCAAATTTATGAATTCTTTATGACAGAAGCTATTGTAGAAGTTTCAATTCCAAGAGACCGTTTCTCTTCCTCTCTTTCTAGAGTGCATACTTGTCGAGTAATGGTGACCCATTGTATTCATTGGATTGATTTGAAAGCACACATTTTTTCTCCATTTGTGGGTCAGAGGTGCTCTGCTCTGCTCAATTTTATTCTTTGGTTGGGAGCGCTCCATTCAAAGAGTGAAGGAACATCCCTTTACGAGTTTTCTTTTACTTTACAATTGCATTTTTCAAGCCGAAGTACGCAAACAACTTCTTCTTGATGCACATGAATATTGTCAGTGGATACAGAGCCTTGGCCAAGAGGCTTTGAGAGGGACTTCTATCAACTACACCATCACAGTCAAACTTATAGCAGCTTAGCAAGCAGTACAAATCACCAGAAATATGAACTTGAGGTCGTCTGTAGCACTCGTGTGTCTCTGAGTTCTGACTCTACGGTACGACGAAAAGACAAGCCGTGAAGTTTTCGATGCGTCTGGCTGACTGCAGCATTGACATTGCTTTTGTTCATCGACACATACTATTCATTCACACGTCTCGAATAATAAAGATGAATGAGACTAATCGATTCACTGGCGTTCAACGGCAACCGGCATTGCAGCGTCAGTCTGAGTCGTTGACTCCTGTGATGATGTGCTCTTGTCTTGCGTCGTTTGCTTACTACGTGATGTATCGCAATAGGCATCGACGATTCAGTAGTATGGCCCATATTATAGCCTGCCGTAAATAGTTGCACAACGTTCATTACATCTTTAGGATCAGATAAGACACAGCTATACATACTTACAAATGTCTGGTACCGTACTTAAAAGGTTAATGTCCATAGTTCTCACGTTTTCAAATTTGCATGAAACTTCTAAAAGTCAAGGAAGCACCAAGAATGTCTTAGATGCTGAGAGCAGCCATTTCCTTGACATCTTCATATGTCATCTAATTAGTCCTTTGTTTCTTAGCGACACTACAGTGTAATCATTCATATCAGATATATGACAATTTTTCAACTGCCACTTTAGTTGAAATTATAATTTCTCATACCTTTGTCCTTTATCATCCATCACCAAGAACCAATATATTTAAAGTGGTTTTAGACTGACATCAAGGTTGTGTCTAATCTTGGGTCTCTTATGAATTGGAATGTTCAACAATTTTTTGTCGGTCATTCAACTAAACTTGGGTTGCAATGAAATCATTGAATTGCTTGCATCATTGGCTTAATAAAAGTATTCAAAATATAATTAAACTATACCTGACTCTAGCAATGAACTTACAGTAAATGATTAATGGTGTTCCAAAACACTGTACAAAAAGACTACAACCACGATGAATAGTTATTTCAATGTGTCCTAATTCCTAAACATAAATGGAATCGACAGTTCCATCGATAGTTCCTCCTTCATTGATGTTTGGCTGACGATTCACTGCATCTCGCTTTTCCAATAGTAACATCTTTAGAGTAAGCTCTGTACGAAAGGTTGGCATTTTTATTCAGATCGTTGTGATATCTTCTTTTATGCTTGGTCAAGGCACTACTAAAATGTTCGCGTTTACATCATGAGTGTCTTTGTTAATTATCTTTGTCAACAAAATAGAATTGTTGTTTATCATAACAAGATTGTTCTGAATTCAAGCAGATCTGGTTAGAGCACAGAATTAGACAGGTCGTCTCTTCTTCCGTTTGACTAGAAAGGAAACATTGGAACATGTAATGTTAATGAAATGGCACAATCTGCTGACATAATACCATAGCAATCGAACAATGAGCAGCCAGTTCAACATTAAACACGCCAAATTGTGCAAAGTTTCAGTGACTGTTATCAACCGGATCACACAGCAAAGAGACGCAGTCGATGTCAAGTTCTACAGAGAAGTTTGTGAACGTTTTTTCATGCGCCTGCTAACTTTTTAAATAATGATTGGAGGACCCAACATTATCGAGAAAACGTTTGCGCAATCAAATGAATTCTTCAAATCTGAAGGAATCGTGGCGATCGGAGCATTTTGAAGGAATTCAGAGCAATCCGCAAGCAACGCACGACTATTTTTCCTATCTCTGCAAGATATTAAAAATTTCTTTTTGCCCACTTATTAAGTTCCTGCATGTGCCACTGTTTTGAATCAGTTTGCACTTCTAGCAAAGTGATACGATTAAACAATCTAATTCTGTGGGTTAGAGATAATATAGGAAATATATTTGTATGACATGTCAGAATTTAAACATCAATCAGACTACTCAGGCTACATCAAGGTATACAAGTAGCTGAAATAATATTCGATTTTACTTTTTATATGAAGGGAGGCCATCCGGTAAAATAACTCTGTACATGCATAGAAGGAGTTTTTCAGGGTAAAGGGACTAACTAATTTGCAATTTTCATCAACTATTCTTGCACATCTTCTATTATTGTTTGCTTTTTGGCTTCATCAGACCGTAGCTTTCAAAAGATATTCAAGTTATTTACTTGTTGTAGTCTATTGCTAATACATTTATAGGATTGCAGCTTATGAAGTTCACGCACTATCTCAGCAGGCATAGGCCTACTCCAGCCCCCCCGGATAGCCTCTACCCCAGATAGCTGCTGTTAAAACCAATTCACCAGACCTAGCCTACATTCCAGAGTTCCACCGCTCCCCCTTTTTGAAATCCTGGCTACGTCCCTGATGTAGGCCCTACATTACATGAACATGTTGGTGATGCATAGTGAGAATTAGCTGGTCATGATGGATAGGATCTTACTATTGCAATTGACAACTTAATTTGGTGCAGAAGTAGGCTTCAATACGTACCAATTTTTTAGGTCCCTTGAAGTACGTTATAAGTGGGTTCTACTGTATAGAGATCGGAGTTTCGGAGATACAGACGGAAGACGTAGAAAATCGGAGATTTGGACGGAATCTGTCTGTAGGTTGACAACTGACACCTAATCAATGCGTTAAATAATTATTCACACAATTAATATGTAAGCACAGATCATTCACCAAATCCATCAACACGCAACCACATACAGGTCACGTCATGGTCACGTAAAACTCTTTCTTTATATCACGAGGATGTCGCAAGAAATGGCTGTTTGAAGGATCTCGTCGTAGATAGATAGTCGGACATGATACAGAAAACAAAACTTTATACATGTGCGTAGTACATTTTATACAGTATGATATGCCGAGATAAAACTATTAAATTATTAAACTATTGACAAGTTCGGGGAAACCCAAGCATGATTAATGATGTTGGAATCATACTATATGTATTTAGGACGATAAAAGGAGTATAAAATGGCGAATTCTGCGTCAGCACTGATAGCATAACTTTCATAAACTTTAAAGCGCATACTTGCTACTAGTTCGATATTTACAAAATGCTACGGTAGCCTTCTTCGATTCACGAGACCATGGGATTGGGAAATACATGTACATGTACGTCGTTGTTTGATAGAATTAACTATATTTTACCGAAAAATTCATGGAATAAAGGAATGAGGATTGATAAAGGAGTCGAGAGGTTTGAAATTGATATTTTAGATAAATTTCTATCATACGCTCGTATGATTACTCGGGAACGTTGATATTTATTGAAGATGCTTAACTTCAACAGGACCCAATGCCAAAAATCGTATTTGTTAGAAATACTGCATAATGGAAATTTTCAGGAATTTCGGGTCCATATTTTCGGGAATTCGGGAGTAACTTAAAATTTTCGGGAAATTCCCGAATTCGGGAATGAATCGGAGCACTGGACAGGTGTACTACTGTTAGGGGAGGACAAGGTGGATTATAGACACTTGCGAGGAAAAGCTTTCCTTGGTGCTTGTTTCTTCGAAGTGGGCGTTCAATGTCTAAAGCACTTCAGCCTAGTTGATTTCTGATCTCTTCTGATCTCCAATAGCCTAAGTTTCCAATAAATAAGCTATTTTTCGCCCTTTCGAGCCAAACTGTTGAGTCCTTTTTTGGAAGAAACGCATCGTCAACGGTAGCCAAATAGTTTCGTGCTTATTTCAAGTCGTAGGAGAATTGCAACTAATCAGTTATAGCGATTAAAAAAAATTATGGCCTCTCATGCATTTATGAAACCATGCAGTATGCGCGGAATATAGGCCCTACATGTACATAAATACGTGTATAGATGTTCAAGTATGTTGATTGGTTTAGATTGAGTCACGGGAGCCTTGATGCCGTGTGTGTCAAGGATTATCTGAAATTTTCGGATTGTCTGTTGTAATCGGAAACTGCGAGAGACTAGCACATTACAGCAAAAAGTATTCGTCGAGAAGACTTATTCAGGGAGATCCAAGAAGTCACTGATGCTAATTCACACCTACTCTCAACAAAGGCATGAAATAACTGGGACACAAATATATCAAGCTGTAATCGTGGAAGGACTTGATAAACACTTGTACCAGAAACCATGCGTACTGCGTGATTACTAACCGTTATATAGGAAGAAATTGTGTGAAATGTTTACCTATTGTCATATGAGCTTCTAATTGTGATCGTTTTCATCAATGAATCATTGCCGTGAACTTCTTGCCCAAGTATACTCAGTGACAAAAAGAATGAAACAAGTCCTGATATGAATACTTATGACTTAAACTTGGTTGTACTGTACGTTTGTTTGTTGTTTGTAAAAGGAGAACTCGAATGCTTTACTCAAAAACATTTAATTTGATACTCATGATTTTATCAACTTAAGTTAGAAACGGGTGTGACCACCGCGAGCATCCAAACAGGCATCGATGCGTGAGGGCATGGATGAGCACAGTCGCTGGATGAATGCCAGGTCTAAGAGGTTCCACTGCTCGATCAGTCTGTCGGCCAACATCTTCAAAGATACTGGTGGGTGGTTGTACCTCTCCCTCACTCTGGGACCAAGTTCATCCCAGCAGTGCTCGATGGGGGAGAGGTCGGGAGAACGTGAGGGCCATTCCAAGGTTGGGATTCCACTGCTTGCTATCCTGTTAGAGACCACTGAAGCGCGATGGGGCCTTGCGTTGTCATCCTGAAAAATCAATTGATTCGATGTCACTGCTGAAACCACGACCGGTGTCACGATCTCGTCGGCATATCGCTGTCCTGTCAATGTTCCTTTCACTACGATTGCTGGTGTTTTGCCATTGTGCCAGATACCGGCCCAAACCATGACACTACCACCGCCGCACCGGTCGTGTTCTTTGACGCAACATGGAGCAAATCGTTCACTTGGCAAGCGATGAACACGGATCCGACCATCGTTGAAATCGAGAGTAAACCTCGATTCATCAGTCCAGAGCACACGTTCCCACTGACTGTCACTCCACGACTGATGACCTTGACACCACGTCACTTGTCTCCTTCGATGTTCCAGGCTCAGCGGAATTCTCACAGCGGGTCGTCGAGACTGTATACCAGCTTCTCGCAATCTTCGATATGCAGTTCGAACGCTACAGGCAACGTTCCCAGCAACCTTCCAGTACACAATTAGCTTCGGGACGGACACAAATCTGTTTCTTTTAGCAGCTAAAACTAAGCGTGCATCTGTCCGCTTGGATGATACCCTTAGTCTTCCTGATCCGTTCTTCTTTTCCACATTTCCTTCTGCTTTCCAACGACACCACCACTTCCATACAACGACCCTTGATATTTTCAATTCTTTCGCAACAGTTGTAGAACTTTGCCCACAACGCATCATCCCAATTGCCATTCCTCTGGTAAAGTTATCATGCGCCATTTCATAAGTCAAATCTGGTCAGCAGTAGGTGGTGATTCTGTTCAACTTCTAGCTGTTACTGTGATCAATATCAAATTTTGAAATTTGATGGTCCTATATCATTTCCCTTATCATATATGGAGTTCAATGGTGATACATAGAAAGCGAGATATCATCTCAAACCATAGAAAAAAATGAAACAAACTTCCATTCAAGTCAATGATAGTTGGTTTCATTATTTATGTCAGTGAGTATATTTTCTGGCGAGAGACACTTATGATCTGTTTACCGGCTTCATGAAAGCAGGAAATCCTTCACTATTCACTTCCTAGGTCCGTGTCTGTCATTCATTCATCTTGTTTGTAGATAATTAAGCAATTCAGTCAGAGGTAGCCTTTTGCTTCTCAATAAATTAAGAGATTTTGACTGTCTTTCAATTAATAAAGGGAAAACATGAAACGTGTTTCCGCATTTAACTGTTTAGAGATACAAGCAAAACTCTTCAACTGAGACCGTGAATGAGTTAAGACATTAGAGGCCCAAATGAACGAGTCTTAATATACGATGCGTTTAATAACACAAATTGAGAGGCTGACCAAGGCTGGGATAGATACATATAATCCATCCGAGTTCGAATTAACGAGTTACGACAATAAAAGAATAGTATCTGTTAATTACAAAGCACATACTACTTATAAATTTGATAGGAGCAGCACAAAAAACAATCTGATTTTACCACATTTTCAAATTCAAAAAAAATCATACTTCTGGGTGGAAAAAGTTACTTCTGATTACAGTTTCAGATAGATAATGTGAAGCGTAAAACACTCGACCTATCAGAATTGGCGTAGATGTTGCGAGAAATTGTCAGCACTGAGTCAAGCATGTGAAAAATTGAATATTGTTCATATAATTTGAGATTTACAATCATTTGGATGTATGTTTAGTCGCGTGCGGAAGAAGGGACAGCAAAATTACTTTTGCATATTTTATGACATGTTTGAAAATTGGTTTTTTTCAAAAATGTTCTGAAATTTTCACTTTTTTGAGGGCCCACAGAAATTTTCTCGCAGCGAAAAGGTTATGAATTCCGCTTGGAACATCTATAGTTGGGTATCAATTAAGCAGTCCAAGAAGAATTTTCCTCAACTTCGCTGCGAGATCGGTGATATAGGCCGTCAAAGATGTATATGATTTTTCATAAATGCTCTAAAAATAGAAATATTCGAATAAGTCAAGGCCACGCAAGTGACCTTCCCGATGGAATTTTTCCGAAATATTTTGGATTTCATCTAGATAGACCCAAATGATGAAAATATGTGAATTTCAAGAAATCTGAGAACCTTCGCCACAGGCCATTTAACGTTTTGATGTGGAATGACCCATGTATCTAAATTAAAAAAACCAGTTACAGATTGATCGATTGCATTTCATGGCCACAGGACACGATTCTTCACATGAATGCTGAACATTAGTCATTACACCGACAACCATTGTTTCTCTTCACCGAAGTCACTATCTCTTTCATCATGGAGTGGAACAGACATGATTTCCGAGCCATGATTTACTATGACTACAAGACTGGTTTGACTGCCAATGAGTCGTTTGATCGCTTGACTGCTGCTTTCGGTGATTCTGCTTTATCTTACGCAACCATCAAGAATTGGTCTGCTGAATTTCGAAGGGGAAGAAGATCACTGGATGATGATGAGCGTTCTGGAAGGCCATCAGAATCTGTGACAGAAGAGAATGTTGAGTGAGTAAGGGCTATGGTAGAAGCCGACGCAAGATTGACCTACGCAATGATTGAAGGAAGTTTAGCGATTCATCCTCCTCAAATCCATCGAATCCCGCATGAATTTCTTGGTGTGCGAAGGCGAACCGCTCGTTGGGAACCACACCCTTTGACTGAAGAACAGAAGACATTGGGTGGAGTGGTGCATGTTCATGAAAAGCAAGTTCCGAAATGGAGGCGTGAAAGAGTTAGCCAATGCTGTAACTGGTAACGAAACTTGGATTTACCAGTTCAAGTCGGAAAAGAAGCAGCAGTCACGAATCTGGTTGTTCCCTGGCGATGAACTTCCCGTCAAGTTTTGCAGAGTTCGAAGCTGCGGCAAGGAAATGGTTTTTTTTTCTTTTCCTCTAGCGGCCACTGGAAGAGCAAATAACTGTTAACTCCTCATGGTATTGCAGTGTTGGTTTTCCAAAACTGCTGGATAATGTCCGAGAAAATTGGTCAAGGACAAGAGCACGAGAAATGCTTCATCACCATGACTTTGCTGAGTACTGCCATTGTTTCAGTGGCTGGTTTCGGCGAATGGACAAATGCATTGCCGCCAACGGTGCATATTTTGAAAAGTCATGATCAAATGTAAAAGAAATATATGTTATTGTTCAACATCAATTACTTTTTCCATATAAGGCTAAAAACTTTAATAGTGCCCCTTACGTGCTCGCGAATGAGATTAAATAGTCAAAATAACTCTGGCATTGTTATATTTTTTGATTTATACATGTAATGTAGCCTATCAATAGAGACAGTTCTAAATTCCACTTTAAATATTGAATACCTGTAAATTAACAATACCATAGAAAGTCCTAGAATGGAAATTGTATGGAAATTATGGCACACGTGGGGAACTTAGTTGGGGCAAAATGCAAATTGTACCAACTGGTTTCCATGTTTTTTGATTGGCATTTATATTTATCAAGCCAATTTGTGATCTGGATTGTTGCCCATTGTCCAAAAATCATGTACACAAAAGCAATAGTGAATTTACAAAATGCTGCGCCGGCAGGATGACAAAGAAGGAAATCCTGTAAAACGTTCTGTACGTTCATCATTTTGAAATATTGCTCCTATAATCCATCAAGAGCATGATCAGACACATATGCAACTTGTAATGTCGATTTACAGAACATGCATTACTCCAGCTTGAAATCAGAGGCCAAGAAATCTTCGAGTATTCATTTTACTTTAAAGGGTTCCCCTGTTCACTATATTTCAAAAATTTCAAAATCTTTGTATGCTTCGAATATCAGCTTCCAAAATATCATCACACTTTATCACGTAGGGCCTAAGTCATTTATTGATTAATTGAAAAGTTCCAGCAACTTTTCATTTATTTGAGAAATGATTGTCGGTAAAAAGCTTTCAATGTGTTTATTCCAGAAAAACGCCAGGTTTCTTAACCGCTTGAAGGAGAAATTATCCGATAGTTAGACTTTCTATCTGTGAATTCTTCAGATGTTCTTACAAACAGCACACCGACCACTTTCAATTATGACTTTGTGAAGCAATTTTTAATTCACATTTCAATATTGAAAAATTGGGAAATAGTTGTCAGTGACTGCTACAAATAGACACACTATATTAATCCATGGAATAGTAGGCTATTTCACATGAAACAACGCCACCATCTCACTTAAAATTCTCTTCATGAAAATCCTGTAATTTGCTGTCAATAATTTCCACAACTAACTTGGCAAATAGTTTGACTATGATACAATGTTTTAGATCGAATATGATCTACAAACCATAGATTTTTCCATGTGCCATCATTGTACGTAAACAAGATATCAAACTTCCATTCTAGTGTACTATTATCTACTTCTACGACCTGTAATGAGAATACATGTAACAAGTTAACACCTGCCACTCAGATCAATTTGCTTTCAGTTTTCATTGAATGAATTTTTATTTTCATAATTGGATTCAAGTTATGTTTAGGAACATTCGATCATTTTTGGTGTTACTGTAAAGTCATAGGAGATCGACTTATATCAGACAAGTCATAATGAAATGCTTAAATTAGTTCCATATAATATATTTATCGTCATAATTTGTTATATCAATTATATCATACTTATTATATCGATTGATTCTCGATGTCAAGTAAATTGCGTAAAAATTATTGGCCTGCGTATTTATTTTGTATTTGAGCCGTTGGCAACACTGCTTTCAGCTCGTCGCGGCCACTGCATGCAGCCCACAAAGAAGCAGTCCACCCATGAGATTCAATCGCAGGAAAAGACAGGGAATTCTTTATGAGTTACACTTACACACACACTGACTGACTAATCACGGCGAGCCTGACTAACGCGTAGCTAATAGTTAACACGTGCATACCTTCAATGCATCTTCATTCTTTCATCATTATTTGAAAACATCAAAGTGAATTCTAGATTAGAGCCGGGTACTTTACTATATGCTGCATGCTATAAGGTATACCGATACCAAGACTGACTTTAGCCCCGGAGACGTTTTGAGGCACACTACGCCACTGATATATATATATATATATATATATATGTTTGAGTTATCTGGCTCGTTTTTCTTTTATCTTTTGGGTGTCGTATTACTTTACATTACATATACAGGGTGATTCAGTTCAGCCCGCCGGTACTGATATAAGTGGTTAGTCGATATCTAAGCAAACAATCGATGTTTATCAGGTTCGACTTATTTCTCTATGTATTAAGAATTCGATTTTGTATGTTTTAAGTTGTTATTACCATCGGTACTTGCCGGAAATAAGCAGTTAAGCATTCCTTCGCAATTCCAAACCAGTTTGTTTTGTCGACGCAAGTAGAATTATCCTGACTTCGGTTACGAAGATAACTCTTCTGTTGTATCATGTTCTATTGCTTTTGATAATTGCGAAACAACAAGAAGAGCATTCAATGAACACTGAGAACCATCTTAGATTGGAAAAGGCGTTTTAACCAAACTCAGTGTGTTGCCGATGAAGCATTCATGTGGTCCTGCTAAGTGTCAACTATCTGATGAAAAAGAGAAGCAGAAATTGTTGAAGCGTTTGGAGACAATCCATGTAGGCTCCAAACTTCACAGCGCAAAGTTGCGGAACAGTTCGACGCGCCGCAATCCCCGATGCAAAGAATATTGTGCAAGAATGAAATAAAACCCTTCACATTTAGTCGAGTGCAAGAACTGAAGGAAATAGATTTTGAAACTTGGCTGAACTTCTGCCTCACCGTTATACAGATGAACAACGAAAATTCTGACAGGTAACGAAAGATTGTCTACACTTATGAAGCTGTTTGTCATTTAAATGGTCAAGTCAATCTGCACAGTAGTTTTTATTGTGCGACGGAAACCCTCATGTGACTTGCGTAAAACCCCTCAAATCTCCAATCGGGTTTTCGGGCGATGATTACTTTTGACTATGGCATTGTGCATGAAGTCATTGGTGGGACAGTAACTACTGAAAAATGATGCGATGAAGAAACAGTGATTCCTTTATCATTCGGAGAAAACCGACATTCATCTACCAGCAAGACGGAGCTGCGGAACAAGAACACTGATTAACTACTTAAAATCCTTAAGATCACTGGATGCGAAAGACGGCCATCGGAATTGGCCATCTCGAACTCCTGATCTGGAGATGAGCAATTTTGGCAATGGGGATGCGCACGGGATCATATCTACAAAATTCCAAGACCAGAATCTACTCATAAGGTGAGAGACAGAATTGTAGCAGTGTTGAATTCTATTGACAAGCCTACTACAAGACGCATGAAACACTAATTTCTTCAAGCGATGAGAAGCATGTGTATCAGCGCACAGGTCTCATTTTGAGCAATTGTTGTGACCGGGTTAGTAGAAAACCGCATTCAATTTTGCTAATAATACTTTTTAGTGAGTCTTAGCTATAAAATTAAATTCTTGACTACTTCGATCTTTCAACACCACCTGTTTAATTACCGGCGGGATGAACTGAATCACCCTATATATATATATATCAATTAGCCTATCTAGCGGTTTTTTCTCAGCCTGACTATCTACCGTTATTCAGCGTAGGTTGCCGAATGTTCTGTCAAACTCATCTGTAATTTATTTTGTGATTTGACAAAGAAGCATTTCATACTCGTATATAGAGAGGAATTCTTTTTTCTTTTGAACCTACAATAGTTAAAGGGAGTATAACTGCCACCAGTCTGAAACATGCAAACACAGTAATTCTCAAACGTAGTAGGCCTACATTGTATATTATGGGAAACATTTTCAGTGAATATGCGTTCAGTCATTTCAAGAAGGAATTCTTAAATCATTTGCTGTAGGTAATCGTAATCTTATCTTTCACGAAAGCAAGCATGATTATGTTTATCAATAATTTCATGGGTGCGGAGTCGAGTGTACAAAATGCTGTGACCGAATTGTATGCTTCAATGTCAACGGCTGGGCCATGGCGACTTAGCATGCGAGGGGTTAAAAATCCTTTGGAGAATTGAAAAATTGCAAGTCTCTTCCCTTGGACTAACTTCGTGGCTCTAACACCTTTGAAAAAAAACATGGACCACACCAAAGAGAAACATTTTATCAGAGGAACCTAAAAGCATGATCTAATTAAGCTTTCATGGAAAGATTAATTTTTGCAGGGACTTTTTTGAAAAGCGTGCTTAGTAATACATTTTTATTTGCTGGTTGTGATTTATTCTTCATCAAAAGTTGAGATTTCATTCCAAACCTTATGTTTCAGGGACATTGTTCAAAGAGATTTCATTGAGCACGAAAGAAACATGTCTTACAAGCATTTAACAATAATGAATTGGTTGATGGAATACTGCCCGTCTGCTGAATATCTTGTCAAAGTTAATGACGATGTTTTTGTAAATATTTTCCATGTGGTGGATTACATCGAAACATACCAACCGCAAACATTTTATTGCACAAAAACTGTTGCTAAGCCAATATTCAAGAAGCGTGAGGTACGCAGATATTTCATACAACCGCATTTCAGACGCCGCCTACTATTCAACAAGCGACTTAAGAGACCTGAACTTCCTCCCTATTGCAAGGGATTTGGATACTTGATGAAAGCTTCGCTTGCAAAGGATATCTACTGGTGCTCCGTTTACAGGTAGGCCTATAAGCATCGATGTCTTGTAAAGGAAAAGAGGGTGTGCGAGGTCTGAGAGGATATCAGAATCAAACTTGGGAGAGATCTCCGTCTGTTTCAAGTTGCTATGTAGCTATCTGTTCCACGGATACCTATCTGCTAAAAGAATTATGCACAGTTCCCCTACAATTGGTTTTCAACACACTGACAATTCTTACCAATCCAACCATCCATAAGTAAAGAAGAATTTATTTCAGACATGCAGCTTGTTTATCAATATTTCCTTTTTGCCAATTTTGCACGTTGTGTTACAATAATTCCCAAGTGATATGATGCTTTATCTAACTAGGATGCAGCACATAAGAGTGTATAAAGCAGCCGATGAAACCGATGAAAATAGACCTTTGAAATGCTCGTGAAGTCGCGATTGTGCTGTACACGCCGTTTTCCCTATGTATCACAGAGGTTGCACAATATTTTGTATTATGATCTAACTATTTATCAAAGAATCCTATTCTACACTTTGCCGACTGAAGTTTCACAACAATCTAGACTTTGTTAACCTTTTGTAATTTGAAAAGAAATAAGGTCGCGAATAAGATCTTCATTTTACTGCTAAATACACTGAGGCTTTTCACCCGCTCTCGGAGTGCAACGCGGGAATGAAATGACAATCGGCAGTTGATGATAACTCAATGCAGTTCACGCGCTTTCCGTCAGACATAAATCATAGAAATCCAAAGCAAAAGTGACATTAAGATAGCAAAATTTAAATCAGCTCAAGCATGTAATACTGATACACAAACAATGAAATAGGTAAGACAGCGAAAATACAAGATCACAAAAATGTGAGGTGAGGAAAAGCGAATGAATAAACAAAAATAATAAAGTAAAAATAGAGTAAAAGTAAAGAAAGAAGAACGGGAAAAATAAGGTAAACATAAGACCGAGGGACACAATAAAGTCCTTCCGGGCACATGAAGTGTGCTTCAGCTTCTTGAAGAGGATAGCCTCTTTGATTCCAAGACATGAGGATATGTTCATCGAACGACTTGCAATAATGAAGCCACTCACACTTGTGTGGCTTGTGTAGTCATCTTCATCCAACACCACTGTGGTTCTCCCTTTATCCGCCTCTAGGATCCTGATATGCCCTTCCTTTACCTCCTCTCTCAACTCCTTCAGTCCACTCCTCTCTCCCTCCGTCCAATTGTCTGTGACCCTCTTCCTTCTACTCCTCTTTATACACCTTTTAACTTCCACCCTGACCTCCCCCTTCCTTGAGATGTAATCCTATTAATGCACGATACCGTAAATGATAGTATTTTAATTTGAAAATGTTTTTTATTATCTTGAAGTAACAACTGATTTGACAAGTGCTCAAAATCAAAAAGTATTATTACATGATATTCATTATGTAGAGAAAGGAACATTAATCATCACTGTCGTCATTAGAATTACGTATGCCATAATATATGTCAGCATCATTTTCGCAGTGCGTGTTGCAAAGACATAAGTCCGTGTATGGCCAGTTATCGGACTGGCACGAACAACGATTCGATGTGCAGCTTCCCTTGCATTGACACCTGACAACAATGGCCTCAGGTACAGGTGCGACATCCGCAGTAGTTGGCTTGAGATTGCCGTCATCGCTGTCCTTGAAGTAACCATTTTCCAGCGGATCCCAATTTTCTTGCTGAGGAGCTGCATCCTGATCATATACACTTGATTGAACACGGACCCTCAAAATGTGCCGTTTCAGAGCTCCTATTGTAGGTGGTAGCTTCTCACTTTCTGTCGTGTGTTTACAAAATATATTCCAACGCAATTCGGGAATGTTAGAGAGATGGATGCCCTTTCTGACGATGCGCAACGCAGACAAACTGGTCCAAGGTTGTGGATATAGCTTTTGTAATAGGACCATCCCCTCAACTGTAGCAATTTTTTGACAATTATCAGCATCAAATTGTTGGTATGCATTGTTTGCGTCTGTGGTGATCATGAAGTGCGTGAATAAGTTTAGTCTTTCACTGCATGACAATACTGCACCATCTGAGGCAAACAAGGATCACGAAGCCAGTGTGAATTCATAGTTTCCGATTGCTTGCTTCTGGTCAATATTTCTGTTCGACCTAGCAAGGATCATGAAGCGCCCACACATATTTTTCGTTTCCTTTAGATCCATCTTATCCCGGACTCTGACTGTGTTCTTCTTGTTGCCAGACTTTTACATATATGATTATTTCCTCTTTTCACAGTGGCCCACAGACTTACATCACCATTGATCCTTTCTGACACATAGTCTTCGTCGTAAAGCTTCTGACCAATGTTGTCGATGTCGAGTATCTGTGGCACATACTATTCTAGGATGCATGCATGCGTGATCAGGTTGTAGATAGCACTACCGTCAACACCAAATGGATTCCCATGACTCGCAATGGCTTCTTTGATTCTTGTCATGGTCCGATGCTCTCGCTTGACTTTGCCTGGAGAAAGGTCATGATGGATGCCTTCTTGACTATCGGCTAACTGAAATTGACTCGTGAAGGCTTGCACGAGGCCGGATAATTGCGGAAGATCCAAGAAGAATCGCTGTCTTGCATTGATATTGTTGGAAATCCCAGTGACACCTCCTTGGACCTTCATAATTTTATTCAGATGGTCACACACGCGTGGTCAGCACCTATTGACACGAACGGGAATCTGCTTTTCGTCACAGAGATGTTACCTTCTTCCAGTTCTCTCCATGTGTCTTTTCATCTTCAGAGAATGCATACCTGCAATGTAACGTGGCCAGAATCGCTTGTATACTGCACAAACTCTAAAACTGGACACCAAGATTTCATTGCGCTAAGGTGATCAGGATCGAGAACTGTTCACCGATGTGGTGCGTCCATTATCTGCCTCGAACAATGAATTTGATCGGAATATGAGTTATCCATTGTCTGCCGATATTATAAGTCGTGAATGCCAAGGACTTCTGTCATTGAACCACAAAATGAGGCAAATGACTAATGATGAACGTTGGCAGGCAGTTGCGATGCTAAAAGGGGGTCGTTCCTACCGTGACGTCGCTAGGCATTTTCGTAGGTCTCCTGAAACCTTTCGCAGTCCGTGGTTGAAGCACGGTTGTACAGGAATCGTTCAGCACGACGGTAAGCGCCGTATCTGTAGGCGCACCACCATGAGAGCGGATCGGAGACTCGTAAGATAAATAATCCCACGATGCCTCCTACTCCTATGCGACTGATGTGAGGAGAACGCAGCAATTGGGGCAATATCCTGAGTGCGCAAACCGTACGGTTGCGTCTGAAGGAGAATGGTCTGCGATGTCGAAGGATGCAGAAGAGACCGCGACTCAACCCCGCACATGTTTCAAGTAGGGAGCGATGGGCCATGCAGAGAGTACATTGGCGATTACAATGATGGCGACGAATCATTTTTACGGACGAAAGCCGCTTCCGCTTATTCCGTGCTGATGGCTGTATACCAGTTTGGCGGGGTCCACAGGAGGAATACTTAAATCAACATGTCCAACTAGCACAGAGTCAAGCGCAGTCATTACATGTGTGGGCCGGTATTTCCCTTAATGGGAAAACAGAATTGGTGTTCCTCCACAGAAGTGTCTCAGCCTCAACTTACATTGACATCCTAGAAAGGCATGTTCTCCCGCTGATGCATCGGGAGTTTGGTGACCAATAACTGCACTCTCCAGGACGACAATGCCACTCCACATCGTGCTGCATCGGTGCAGGAGTTCAAGCAGCAGCTGAGGATTCGGAGTCTCAGATGACCGTCACGCTCTTCAGACATGAACCCCATCAAACATGTCTGGAGTTACATGAAGCGGGTCATTCAAAACCATTGCCAACCTCCGCAAAACCTTCAAGAGCTCCAGCAAGTGATGGTTGAGTGTTGGGGTCAGCTTCCACAGAACTTTATTCGTCGAATGATTTGTGGGATGCCACGGCGAGTGAGCACTCTTCTCAATGCGCGCAGAGGCTACACTCGATATTGATTTGAGTTGAAGAAAACTGCACATTTACTCCTGGAACACTATCCATTTTTAATTCTATGATTGGGAAAAGTGAAAAAAGCTGCTACCTGCCTGCATTTTACACAAGCTTAATACTGTCTGCAAAATCTACAGGAAACATATTAATGTCTAACTGTTATAGGACTACTTTGCGGGTTTTAGCATTTTGCACCAGAAAAATATTGTTTTTGGCCTGGATCTCCTACTTATTGTTAAGTTTTAATTGAATTACTATCAATTAATCAAGAATTTCACTTCATTTAGTTTCATGTACAGTTTATTAATTTTTTTCGCATCCGTAAATAATGAGTACATGGCTTTAATCAGTAGAGTAAAAAGATATAATTTGTCTTCAGTGGGACCGAAACATGTCTTGCAATGATTGGCATCATATCACAGAGTACCATAGAAATCAAACACGGCCGGTCTGATTCCGCACTGCTGTGAACATTATTCTCAACTGTCATTACAATTGACAGAAAGAAAGAAAATACCGCTGTCCAGTTTTAGAGTTTGCGTAGTGTATTTCAGTCTGTCCATTGCAAAAAACAACTTGTTGAGTGCTTCGCCAGCCTGCAGTTGAAGGTGGAGCTCTCCATTCCGTGAATCTGCTACAAAATAGAGGATCTTCTATACTCGATGGAAATAGCTGATTTGGGAGTAAAGCATTGGACTCTGAGTATTTCGTGCTTCCCAATCGTGCAGTCTGTTCATGAAATTCCTCTGAGTCAGTTTCTGCAAGAGGGTGCACTTGCTTGCTGTGCAGAGGCAGGTCTGGTGGTCTTGTTCGTCATAGCGCAAGCATTCTCCATCTCTTTCGATGCTTCTTGGCAGACCTATACCAAGTTAGGATTGACTTTGAAGGACTGCTCCATGACCAACTCATACAGTGCCATGTACGAGTAGATATGAGCACCTAACGGTGATTGTATCCAGTGGATATGATAAATTAACTTGTTCAATCTGAAGAGCAACTTTGCTTGAGTTTCACAATTTGAATTAGCATTACGCGATTCTGATAACAACAGTGAGTATACTCATTGACATAATTGATGAAACAAACTATCATTAGCTTGAATTGAAGTTTGTTTCATTTTTTTCTCAGGTATGATGCAATAACTCACTTTCTATGTATTACCATTCAACACATTAGAGAATGGAGAAAGATCTATGGTGGTCAAATTTCAAATTTTGATATCGATACAACTGTTACAATTGCTTTTACAAATTGAACATAAACGTGAAATGAAATCCAGCTTTTGTAAAATAAAATGGCACACGATCAGTTTACCAGAGGTATGGCTATTGGAATGATTCGTTGTGGTAGAAGTTGTGCGAGTATTGCCGAAGAGCTGCAACTATCGAGAGTCGTTGTTTGGAGGTGGTGGTGTCGATGGAAAGCAGAAGGAGATGTTAAAAAGAAGAAGGGATCTGGTCGACCAAGAAAGTCTGCAGGAAGGACAGACGCACGTCTAGTTTTAGCTGCAAAGAGGAATAGATTTGTGTCAGTCCCAAAACTAGTCGTACACAGGAAGAGTGCCTCAAATATAGACTGTAGCGTTCGAACGGCTTGCCGAAGATTGCGAGAAGCTGGAATTCAATCGCGACGACCAGCTGTCCTAATTCCATTGAGTTTTGAGCATCGTAGAAGACGAGTTGCCTGGTGTGATGCCCATCGCTCATGGAATGACCATCACTGGCAGAAAGTCTTGTGGACCGATGAATCGAGATTCACTCTGGATTTCAATGACGGTCGTGTCAGAGTGCATCGTCTTCCAGGTGAACGCTTTGCCCCATGCTGTATTAAAGAACACGACGGATGTGGTGGTGGAAGTGTTATGCTGTGGGGTGGCATTTGGCATGGCGGACGAACGACAGCAGTCATCATCAAAGGCACGTTGACTGGAGACAGGTATCTCAATGAAATTGTGCTTCCTGTTGTTGCCTCAGTGGTCAGGGTGGAGGATCTCGTCTTCCAAGACGACAGCGCAAGACCACATCGCTCCTCGGCTGTCATTGCCACTGTTAGGAGATTGAGCATTTAAACCCTTGACTGGCCTGCACGCTCACCTGACTTGTCACCCATTGAACAAGTCTGGGACGAGCTTGGGCGGCGAGTGAGAGACCGCTATTCGCTTCCACCAGTGTCCCTGAAGATTCTCTCTGAAAGACTGACAGAGCAGTGGCTTCTCCTTGAAACATCCTTAATTCAGAAACTTTGTGAATCCATGCCATCTGGGATTACTGAATGTATTGAAGCTAGAGGGGGGCACACGCGCTATTAAAGTTAAATCTGCTACATGCGTTGTTTTTCTGTGCTAGCGACTTGGTGGAGATTGTGATTAAATTATCAAAGCATCATACATACATGTAGATATACCAGTCAAAAATGAAAGAAGTTAAAGAAGTAAATGTTTCAAAAATTTTGTCAATGAGTATATAATTTATAAATGTTCTCAGCTCTTTATGACAACTATAATGTAGTTGCCTCACTTGAACGGAATCTTTCATTAATTGGATCAGATTTAAGATTATTCCACGAGATTTTTTGACCTCGCAGATGCATGGTTAGATGCTAATTTCATGCGTCCATGATGCTGAGAAGCTGACATTTGGAATTTAGAAAAAACAGACGCCATTTTGAAAATCCAAAATGGCGGTCATGCAAGATGCTTGGAAAGAATGTAAACATTGTTTTTCAGATTCAGCATGTCCCAAGGATTCCAAAAATGTATAGTTTTCCTAATCTCCAAAAAAATTTAAACGAACGCATTTTTTGCGACATAAGGAGCTAGACTATGTCCAACACTACTAAGACTTCTATGTTATTTATGTCTGACGGAAAGCGCTTGAACTGTATTGAGTTATCATCAACTGCCGATTGTCATTTCATTACCACGTTTCACTCTGAGGAGAGCGGGCGAAAGGCATCAGTGTATTCTTTTGTATTTCTTTTCAAGCTATTTAGACATTGTTTTATCAGAAACGGGATTTCAGGCTTTCCTGAAATTTCCATCGAGAAGGTACTGACTCGTTTTAGAAGTAATTTCTCCGTATTGCGTTGGATTTTCAACATTTTTACATTAGTAACATGATTTACCACCGAGGTTGCTTGAAGCACCTTTTCTCGGAGAAGTTCATCGAAGAATACGTTATTCATTGTTAAAGACAACAGGCCTCACTGATAAAATCCGTCTGTTTGTTTCACATTCTGCACATCTCTAAAGAGAATATAACATCACCCGAAGGAACGAAAAAGGAAGATTCTTTAATAAATAGTTCATGTTTAAAATGTTCTGCAACTTCTGTGAAAGAATGTACATATGTGAATAAAAAATGTACATATTTGCTTTTCATTAACAAATCCCTGTCGAACACTGCTTCTGTGCGGTCGTCCCAGGTAAAGCATCATCACTTGGGCACCATAATGTGAAAAATTGGCAAAGAATCAAACATTTAGAAGCAAAATGCATGTCTAAAATAAACTCTGTCTCCAATGGTTACATTGGCAACAAGTAAATGTTGGAAACTGTCGTAGTCCTTATTACTCTTTACTCTATGGTCTAAGTGTTGAAAATCAATACATGCGTTTTGCTTCATTTCATTTTTCATTAATCTCTTTTTACCTGAATTGCTAATTAGTAGTGATAGCCTTTTATTTCTGTAATTTTATTTTTCATCTTCATATAGGAGCATTACCCATTGAGTTGTACTCGAGATGTATTGCTTCTGGTGGTGCTAGGCTATGTGGGTTTTTGCTAACCGCAGAAAAACAGACTAAAAGTGAACAACTTCAATGACCTAAAATTTTATAAACATGTATTTTTCTTTCAGCAAATACCATTGGATAGACGATGTGCTAGTTGGTGGTTTGCTTCCTAATAAATTGGGAATAAATCTTGTTGCTTTCATGAAAGGTCATGGTTCTGCTGAGCTTTTACCGAGTCATGCAAGCACACGAATTGCTGATTATATGTTTTTATACGCTGTTGAAAACAGGATTTTTCCAGATGACATACGGAGGTTGTGGCGCTCGGCTCTTCGATACTGTTATTACGGCATCGGATTTTAGAATAGGTGTGTACTTGAAGCTCTGAGGAATATTTCCGACTTTCCGACACTCAACCGTGTCTACTTTCTCATAATCATATTCTTGGTATTGTGCAAGCTTTATCTTCTCATAGAAAAAGTTTTATGGTAAAACATAAAACACGGAAAAACCTGAGTGGTAGACCTATCTACATGGGAAATATGCTTGAATGAAAGAGTGAATGTATTTACTGCATGATGATTGGTTGAGCAGGAGATGAGGATTTATCCAAATGTTAGTGTATCTGAGAGTTCATCGATGTTTTTGGTGATTGCAACAGAATGCTATGTTATGTTAATGACAATAAAATGCGAACATCAATAAAAACACTATCTAGAATCAACTGCTTCTGATATCCTGTTTCGTCAGGTAGTCTACACTGTAGCCTAAATTATGTGACGGAATGTATCAGATTTCAACAAGTTGCATTTGGGAAGATGTGTAGCTTATGCATGTCAAGTCAGCTATTTGACAGCTATTGAGATATTTTCCGGAGAATAGTTGAAGTACCAACATTTATTTCATAGGATGAAATTCATCTAAGTTTTATGGATAAAATCTGCTCATAGCATGTAGAGTGTTTGATTGCATCCTCGTCACCTCTGTGTCGGTGTCGTTCCTCACAATTAACTCGTTCATTTGATGTTTGACTTGCCAGTCGCGCAGTGAGGTGGCTCATATAGATGATATTTTGGCCATCATGGTGGTCGATGGATGTTTCTGTGGCAAGGGAAGGTGGACTGACAGAATCGAAAGAATCTCAGAACGTTGCATTGTTGTACGTATCTTGGTGGAAGAGAGAGTGTGCCATGTCCGCACATGCACCTCAAGCAGGAAGAAGTGATCAAGAGAAGGATGCTTTTTGGACGAATTCCGGACCAAGATATGATCATTCTTGGTGCTGACTTAAGCGGTCTTGCCGGAAGAGACATACCGGTTACTCGATGGTGTGCATGGTGGCTTTAATTTCAGTAACAGAAATAATCAAGGTTTGCGAAATTTGGACTTTGCCGATGCTCATGGTTCGTTCTAACCAACACTTTCAAGAAAGACACGGTTAAAAGTTGCTATAATGTACAGTTCTGGAGCAAACGAGAGTACTACCGACTATTCTCATACGCAGTCGCGATAGAATTTTTTGAAAGATTCATAATGCAATTACTGGAGAAGAATGCGTATCCCAACACTGACTGCTACTCTTTGACATCCAGCTAGAAAATTTGAAGAAATGCTGGTTGGAAGCTAAAAGTCTCCTCAAGTAGCCATGCATTTTAACGAGGAGTTTTGGAACCATTAAGAAAATGCTGCAGACCAAAATACAATTGACATGGCGTGGAACAGGATGAAAACAGTATGGGATGCACAGCTCTGAAAAAGTGTGTGGTCGCAGCAAAGACAGAAGAGAGATGGTAAGATGGAAGAGAGGTGGAATTCGGAAGTGGAAAGCGCTGTCAAAGAAAAGAGACACCGTTTCAAGCAATATGGTAGCGATGAGGATGCGAAAGCAAAAATACGGCACTCCCTTTAGTAATGGCTTTAATAAAAATGAGTTGCTAAAAATATTTACACGGCAAACGTTTCGCGACGCAGTCGCTGCCTCAGTGCACTAAAAAGAAGGTGCACCTGCTAAGTCAGAAGGTGCGAATGCTGTGGTGTCAGACTATCAGACAGGAAATCGATAGGTGTTGAGAACATCACAGAAATCGCGAGAAGGCAAAGACTATATGGGCAATTCCATTTGATCGTACATTTTGCAGCAGATTTCTGTGTATACATTTTGATAGAAGAAGGATTGATGAGCAGCTGCTACCATACACCTGCAAAACTCTTGCAGCTAATACGTGCAGACTTGTTTCTTTAGAATATATATTTATCATGGAGAAAAAATTGTTCAAAGTCACCGTTTGTACGTTTCACTCGGGGGACATGAAAAACACTAATGCTATCAAAATTTTCTGCTCTCCTACAACCAATAGAAAGCCAATATTTCCCAGAAATATAATTGATGATCCACTTTACTATATACGTGAATGCATAGTTACTATGATCAAGCAACTGGACTTCATGATGCATTTAAAAAACGTTCGTTCGTTACAGTGAGATCGTTTGTACGTTACATAGTGAAGATATCATTTCAGCACTATCCCTAAATTTATCAATAGCATTCCAAAAAGCATTGGTTGCATTCCCAAACAAGTATGTGAATATATATGCATTACTTTAGCATGATTTAACATCATGTTGACTTATAAGTAGTGTACCTAAGTAGTAACTGTAGGAACACTCCAAGTAGACATATTTCTCACCATCACGCATCTGCATTACAGCATTGCAACATGTTGCTGACGAAATTTACAAAGATTCAAAAATCCTATTTCGATCGAACTTCTTATTTTACGGAAGGTCATCCACCAACATCCTCAGCCGGTCTCAGCTTTGAGTTCACTCATTCGCCCGTCACATAAGCGTCTGCTATTCAATGCAACCGGAGTTTCCCACTTAATATACCCCATATTAACTGGAAAATGACGAAACTGCAGAATAACTTTGGATCAGGTTAACATGCCCGGGTATATTAAATGGAAACACCACAAAATAAGCATATTTGATACATGAGATGAAATTTGTCACTTAAAGTAACTATAATTATATATTAATATAATAAATATATTTAATATTTAATAATTTATATATTAATATATTTTGCAGATGCTTTTAATTTGATACATATGAGCTTGAAACTATACAGTGCAATGAAAACAAATTCACAAATTGAATGTAATTTATCGCAATTGTTAGGGTGTAAAATTAGTAATACCGTAATGAGCATCTGAATAAAATCTGAATTACAGTTCTTAGGTTAGTTACAGTAGGGTTTTCAATCCCGAGGTTATCGCATTTTACGGGATTCTGAATCCCGCGATGATGTAACATCTCTTCTTAGGCAGTTAGTAGCTGTTTGAAGATGAAGTAACAAAGCTATAGACAAGGAACATGGAGTAGCGGATGCAATACGTGAAACGTAGATGTTATTAACGCTATGCAAAAACTAAATATAGACTTCCCACGATCAGGTTAGCGAGACACTTAAGTTGCAAACTCGAGACACAGCTACTCCCATACAGAACTGCATAGAATAACTGAATAACACACTTATTGTCTATCTCAACCACAGAATTAGATTCATCTGCGCGCGCTTCGGTTTCCTAGAAAGGAAGAATTGCATGCAACCTTAATATCGAAAAGGTGCATCACAGAATTAGACAACTTGCTCCTTCTCGAATGGATCGTGTATCGCTTGCTTTTGGAAATGGCAAACAAAAAGCCAGGGGTGCGCAACCTACGGCCTGACATGAGAAGTAAATGAAAAAGAATATTATACATTATTCTTTGTAACTATTACAAATATTTCTGGAGTTCAAGGCAATCTAAAAATAATCGTCAATATAGTAGCATACTAGTCACCTTGTGACTGTCGAGCACCTTTATGCCCATGCTGCTTGGAAAAATGCGTCCGCAGGCGCGATGAAGACGTTCAAGCAGTTCGTTAACTCATGAATAGAATATGTGACTGAAATTGGGGGTGAACGTTGGACAACAAATATAGAACTTCATATTCTTCGGCTAAGTTTAGTCATAACTTTTGAGATTTTTATCGAGCCCTTTCGTAGAAAATCGATGATTATCGATTTGATCGATCAATATTTTTCTAAATATTGGCAGAAATCAGTGGAAGTTGCCGCAAAAAATTATAAATTGGGCAGACTTGGTTGATGTCACATATGTTGCTCATCTGCATGCTTGTTACTTCAGATGCTGAGCTATAGAAATCCATCGAGCCCTTACGGAATAAATCATGTGAATGTTTGACACATGCATTGCGTCTATTGTGTTGGACTAGGCCTGTTATGCAACTTTGTCCTCACTATAGCTCCTTACATACTAACTGGGCGAATTCGATTAACTTTATGTCACTGGAATATTGTTTTGTTAGGTACATACGTTACCTACAAAATATATCGAGCCATTACAGAGTAAATCATGTGAATGTCTGACATATGGGATGTCCCCATCTGTCAGCAGAATAGTTCGATTTGCTAATTACGGTTTGATATTAACAATATGGTGTCTCAATACATATCAAATCGAAGCATTGAGCTCTATTCAGGAACTAATGCGATCTTATTGTTATCGAGAAGCGAGAATAAGTGTCCATGATCGCATGTTGATTAGAAGTCAATTCTTGATTTCATAGTTTGTCGCAGTTTGTTGAATCATTCAGGTCATTTCAAAATACCGAAGTCACTTCAAACATCAATGATAAAAAACACACACTTTATGATGAAGTATTATTGTATCCCATCTCCCTGTAACCGACAAATAACATGAAATGCTGCAAATGCTTACGATTGAATTCAACAGCAGTTTGTCTCAATGCTTGTTCATATCGTGGATTTGAAAGATCATTCACTTTACTCTTCATCCAGAATTCCTTTAGCGCAACATGAACAGACTCTGATGCCTGTTCTGAGTATTGGCCCAGCGATTTACCATACCGCCAACAAAGTTCGTGAACATGTCGAATCAAGATATGGACTTTCGGAGTGATGCCGATGCCCAAACCCAAGTAGGAAGTTTTGAACTCCGCCATTTTTTCTTGGAAGCCATATCTCAAATGATCTCTGATCGATGATTGAATGATCAATGATTATTGTTCTTCTCTGCTTTCGTACATGAATGATTGTATCCTCTTCCAACTACAGATAGGCATTTTGGACAGAGCTTGATGCTGGTCGGCTGTAATGACATTTGTGCACCTTGTGATGAAGAATCCGGGGGGAACCGCAGGTCGTCTACGCTTGGGTTTTGCCGGCATATTCCCCGAGAAAGGAGAGCTTCTTGCAATACTTGAAACTTGGCACTGACCATTTCCACATCCATGTCGTGTACGGCATTTTGTATATTGTTCAAATGACTGAACTTATCGCTTCATCACGGTCAGATTGGCCTCCACAGAAAATGCATACCGCTTTCCTACACTCTTCGAGAGTCCTCTTCGTCTTCGGTATTTTGAAATGACCTGAATGATTCAACAAACTGCGACAAACTATGAAATCAAGAATTGACTTCTAATCAACATGCGATCATGGACACTTATTCTCGCTTCTCGATAACAATAAGATCGCATTAGTTCCTGAATAGAGCTCAACGCTTCGATTTGATATGTATTGAGACACCATATTGTTAATATCAAACCGTAATTAGCAAATCGAACTATTCTGCTGACAGATGGAGACATGCGCATTTATGCAGAATAGAATGAAAAGCAACAGACCGGTTTAGCTTCGATGGATAATGTGCCATATTGATTCAGAGCCGCTTTGGCTGCAGAACTAACATCACAGCTTGGCTCAAGAGTTTTGTTGATGTTTATTGAGTAACAACGAAAAGTTATCAACTAAATTAGGCACGAATGAACACTACATGCAATATCCGCAATAAGCAAAGTGTAATTCATTGAACAAGCGCTCGAAATATTTATCAGAAGTCGTTTGTACGCAACAATGCAATACCCTATTAACATAACATGAGCTAAAAAATCGCATACTTAAGGATTGTCATACACAGTAAAATATAACCCATATGTCAGACATTCACATGATTTACTCTGTAATGGCTCGATATATTTTCTAGGTAACGTATGTAAGTAGTGAAAACTGTGCCCTACTTGCGAGGGATAGGTACATGGATGGGTACATGTATAATTCAGTGTTATCAATAGGTACATGTATAATTTAGTGTTGTGAATAGGAACCTGTATGACATCTGTTTTACTGGATAGGTACATGTGTTCGGTACACTCGGTTGAGTACACTGTGTTTCGGAACGTCTATGATCGAACTTGTGTGGTTTGGTTCTGAGTACTTGGGTACGTACCGATAGACGTCCGTTGTTTGATTTTGAATGGGTTTGCTCAATTGCGACTATTGTGACTATTGAAACCATTGTAATCAAGATGACACATTGATTTTCCTTTTACGTAGACAAACTAAGCTATAAATATGAGATAGTTGTTTGATGACATACATAATGATGACTAGTATCCCAACGTCGTGGGTTGTCGCAAGAGACCTTAGATATTCGTTCAAAGCTATAGAAACTGTAACAAATCTCAGTGAAAATATCAACGCTGGTGATTTAGTTGATCGACTAATGGATCTAGATGAGCATGCTATGAATCACAATTTGGATCGTAGGTGGATAGAGGATTTCTCCATGCTACACTGCAATGATAGTGAAATTAGGAGGATCAAATTGGAACGATATGGAAAGAAGGAGACATCTGACAGTGTTTTAATAAAAAGTTCTCCCAATAAAAGTGACTTCAGAAGGAAATTAGAAGAAGAGACATTTAAATTATTATGTGAACGGAACTGCGTTAAATGTTTTAAACAGGAACGATCCCTTCTCTTTTTACCATGTTCTCATAGCGTTATGTGTTCTACATGTTATGTACCCTTTGAAACTTCATCTTGTCCCCTTTGTGATGAAGAAATATCTTCAACAGTCACTGTATATCGTACATGATGAGTCATCATGCAGGTCTGTGATTGGTCACTATTGTGTCTTTGTGTGACTTTTCTATATAAGGAGGACATTGTACCGTTCTATTTTAAGCATAATTTGAGGCTAATACAATGTCAATCAGCATGTCGTTCACTACCAACATTCCCATTTCAATAATTTACCGAAGTCAACTCTTCACCGGCAATATATTTTATTCTGCCGTAAATATAACTGGCTATAAAGTGGATTTGGTGGATCTGATGGAGGAAATAGTGAAGTATTTCCGCTGCGGAGAGGACGTTGTGGTGCAGAGAATGTTAATGAGAGTCGTGAACAACGCTCTTACACGAGTTGCAAGATTTTGGCTCAATGAAGTATTTCGCCCACTAGCTCAAACTGAGATTGTACCGGAATACTCTCGCTGTTGGTGCAGCAGTATCCAACGGAAACACAACACATGTCTCCATGACATTATCACCTCCAGCTACTTTGACGAGAAGGGTGACAAATGTAAATTGGACTTATTCAGTGGACCGCCATCAGTAAGCATCAATGTGGCTGCTCAAGGACATTCTGAGGTAATCAGTTTGCGGGCATACTATGACAATATTTTAAAGACTTTCCATTAGTTTCGAATAACGGGTTTGAATCCATTGCTATTTATCAGAGGAGTCCCGTCAAAACAGATCTATGTTTTATACGCAGTTTATTGCGAGCACTTTCGGACACCACCGGAGTCCATCTTCAGGCGAATGAAATGACAAAATTGGCATAGATGATAAGAGTTCACAGGGATGAAGTTTATCACAGTAGAATGCTATGAAAACATCATAAGACCAGACTACTTCGACAAAATTAAAACAGTAAGATGATGCGAAATCGAAATAAAAGGTCGGAAGAAAATCAAAGTAACTAGCTGTGAAGATACAAAACAGAAAATAGGGGGTACAAATTAAGTCAAAAATCCCAGGCCGCACTCAAAGAATGCTTCACTCGATTAGATGAATTGAGACGACATTTTGAGAGAAGTTGATGTGGAAGTAACCATTAAGCCGAGGACTACTCTCCGTTCCCTTCTTGTTAGGAAGAGACCAGAGCCCGCCACTTTACTTGGTTCTGTGTATAAAATTACATGTCAGGAGGCTGATTGTGACTGGGTCTATGTGGGTGAGACTGCTCGCCCCATTGAGCAGCGTCGGAAAGAACATTGTCGTGCTATTCGAGACAAAGATGTTTCTCGCTCTGAATTGGCCCAACACTCAGTTTTTTGCAACCATAATATAGACACTCATAGTATCACTGTCATTGATAGAGAACCAAGATGGAAGAAACGGATTGTGAAAGAGTCCTTATGGTCACGTCGTCTCAATTCATCTAATCGAGTGAAGCATTCTTTGAGTGCGGCCTGGGATTTTTGACTTAATTTGTACCCCCTATTTTCTGTTTTGTATCTTCACAGCTAGTTACTTTGATTTTCTTCCGACCTTTTATTTCGATTTCGCATCATCTTACTGTTTTAATTTTGTCGAAGTAGTCTGGTCTTATGATGTTTTCATAGCATTCTACTGTGATAAACTTCATCCCTGTGAACTCTTTTCATCTATGCCAATTTTGTCATTTCATTCGCCTGAAGATGGACTCCGGTGGTGTCCGAAAGTGCTCGCAATAAACTGCGTATAAAACATAGATCTGTTTTGACGGGACTCCTCTGATAAATAGCAAAAGACTTTCCATTCAAAGCCCTGCTGTATGTGCTGTCCAATTTCAAAACATCTAATGAAAGACATTGAGCAGCTCATAACTGCTACAAATCAGACTCTAGCCGATGTGAGTGTGTATCAGTTTCCCTCTACAACTTGTTAAGTGTTTTGTGTAATTTTATAAGTACCAGCAACAAACTCTGTGTGAATGCTTGTAAACTTTCGTGTATAATGTTGTAAGTACTAAGCAAAAATTGTAATTGTATTATCTATTTCCATATTAGAATAAAAATGTCTGTAAAACGGAAGGCATCTTCTCGTCAATCGAAACGGTCCTTCAAACCTTCAAGTCAGTTTAAAAAGGCGTTGCGAAAGTTAAACAGGATACATGATAATAAGAAGAAGTGTAAATTGATTCAAAATTCAAGTGATGATTTCATTCGTGATTTAGCTTTTGCAATACACAAATGTCTACCTATTTACAAGCCTCTATTGAATGCTGGCTCTTTGAATAGCATAAAAAAAGTTTTCAAATCCAAGGAGTAGTGATAAGAAAAGGCGAAACTTAATTCAGCGCGGTGGTGGTGGGTTTCTAAGTATGTTGAATGATATTGGAAACAGTATTAATGGTGTAATCAATAGTCCGCTTGGAAGGATTGCAGCAACTGCTGCAATGTTAATATAAGGTTAGCGAATCATAAAGTGACACGTCATCACTTTGATTGATGAGTCATATATAGGTGTATATAAGGAAGACGCTTTAATGATATTTTATCACTTTCAAGTGACAATTCATTTGCGCTGGTTGAAAGCTCCGAATTAGTACTTGTTGAAACATGACTCAGAAAATGTATACAATCAGAGAGGAA
The DNA here is from genome assembly GCA_907163375.1 of Prostheceraeus crozeri. Taxonomy (NCBI): domain Eukaryota; kingdom Metazoa; phylum Platyhelminthes; order Polycladida; family Euryleptidae; genus Prostheceraeus; species Prostheceraeus crozeri. Next base: position 12,581 of record CAJQUW010005679.1, on the reverse strand, counting down.
GGTGACGCTTTTGAGCAAGATCTCTTGAAGCTTCGTCCGACACGAAAGGTGCAAGGGATTGGAAATACATTCTACTTTCAAACCTTGAATTATGGTGATGATGGCTTTTATCTTCAAGTTCCAGTCTTCCACAGTAATGGTATGTCTACATCAGGGTATAGCAATATGAGACAAATGCGAGTGACTTTTCCAAAATGGCAACAGGTGATTCTTAAAACTATTGACTCTTTCGCGAAAGAATGTGTTGAGCTGCCTGAAAGTGCTCCCACTCATTGGAGAAAGGCATTAGAGGAAGGAGTTGGTTACAAGGAATTGCTGGAATTCGATACACTGTTTTTAAAACTATCGGATCATTTTCAAGCATTCGATCTCTTAACAAACGCGATGGAATGTGAGGATCTCAAACGGGGTCGCTATATGGGGTTAGTGCACGTTACCGGACTTTATATTGGCTCACATGGTTCGACTGGTAAAGTCGCATCTTTACAAATGAAGGTTCTTCAACTAGTCTATGAACCACTACCAATTGATAAATGTTTCATTAACATTGATAAGACTGCTTCGAGTGATGGGAAGGAAGAGAGCAAAAAGCGAGGGCGGAAATCTAAAGATGGGAATCCTAAATTGAAGTTGAAGCGGCAAGATGCTGACTTGAAAACTTTCTATAATCCTAATTGTGATGAGGAAACACAAATGTTTTAATTTGTAAATGTAACTTGAAAGTTTCTATTCTGAATGTAAATAAACGTGATGTGGAACATGTGTCTGTTTTGTTGTTTTAAGCAAAATTAGCGGGATGATGAGTTTAATGTTAATGGAATTATAAGATGACAGATTTTCGTCTATTCACTGATCGCACAATGTGTGTCGCTGGACCAAGTCAGTCCGGTAAAACTACATTTGTAACTGAATTGCTACAATATAGAAATGAAATGTTTAACAAGGAAATTAAGAGAGTCAAATGGTATTATGGAATATTTCAACCACAACTACATTCTGCACTTCGCCAGAAAGGTTATGAGGTGAAGCAAGGGTTGCCATCAACTGAGGATATCAAAGCAGGTGACTTACTAGTATTAGATGATCTATTACGAGAAAGCAAATCTTCAAAGGATGTAACTGAAATTTTCATTCAAACTGCACATCATAGGGAAGCTTTTATTATCTACATCACCCAAAACATCTTCGATGGAGGGAAAGAGCAAAGAACTAGAAGTTTGAATACACATTATTTGGCAATATTTAAAAATCCAAGAGACAGCAGTCAGATACATCATCTCAGTAGACAGATATTACCTCAACAACCTAAAGTTCGTTCAAAAATATATGAAGATGTAACTAAGAAACCACATGGCTATCTATTTATTGATCTAACCCAGGAATGTCCGGAACGACTTCGATTTCGAACAAATATCATACCTAATTCCGCTGAACCAATGACAGTTTTCTCGGTTCACAGTTAGTTTTAAGCAATGTACTTTATTGCCTTATTATTTTCAAACATGTCGTATTCAAAGATGGTAGTCATTCCTCAAGAGGAGTATGTACAATTGACTACATTACAGAGTGCACAGGAAGTCAAAAATATAGATCAACCTATTACGAATCAACTTAAGGAACTAACACAAAAGGATATAGAAATTCAGAAGATTAAGGATCCCTATCGACGAATGCAGTTAGCAGCTGAAAACATTGATGAGAGGCGACAGATTCGTGACAAGTTGCGACGATTTATAACCTTGTCAACACCTCGACCATATCGTGTGCGCGCTGAGCGATGATTTGACTTCATTGATCCACATGTGAAGTTCAATGAGAGAGGGGAGATAATAGATGAAACAACTGGTGATGTTATTAGAAATAGTCACATAGATGACCTTCTACAATATACTGTCAGAGATGTAAGGCGAAAACTAGGTGCACCACAAGGGTGGACATATTTTCAGGAAATTTTATCTGATCAAAATGTACCTCACAATATTATTGGAGGACCGACTGTGAATGAATTGGATAAGGGTCACTTACAAGATGGATCAAAGAGTAAAACACCCACGATGGCGGTCAAGCGAGAGCTTCATGATCCCGATGATCTGCAACCAAAAAGAGCTACTAGGCGCTCAATGCGTGTTGCGAAGGAGTATAGTAAATATTAAGCAAATATGAATTAAGCCTTGCCTCACTCATATCATGTCGTTAGAAAAATTTTGCTGTTGTTTGAAATCTGCGCTCGAAGGTAAAGCAGAAGAGGGCATAAAGGTTGATATCAATTGTGTTAGCAGTTGCTGTGCGAGTAATACGCGTGCAAATCAGAACAAAGACGATGAGTACAGCAGTGAAACTCAGAAAGATTTATTACGACTTAAATCATCCCGCAAGTTTCAGTCGTCCGGAGGTTCTAGCTCGTGCAGCAGGTGTGGGAATAGAGAAAGTCAAGAAGTGGTTGAGGAGTCAACCGACTTACACTCTTCACAAAAATGCGAGAAAGCGGTTTCCAACAAGAAAATATGTTGTTAACAATATAGATAGTCAATGGCAAGCGGACTTGGCTGACATGCAACAGATATCACAGTACAATGATGGCTATAAATACATCTTAACCATAATAGATATTTTATCTCGCTATGCTTGGGCACGTGCGCTGAAATCTAAACGAGGACCAGAAGTTGAAGCGGCTTTTCAGAGCATTTTCGATGAGGGGCGTGTTCCGCAAAGAATACAGACCGATCAAGGGAAGGAATTCGAAAACTCTCATGTTCGAAGTCTCCTTAAAAGTCATAATGTGGAATTGTTTAGTGTCAAAAGTGCTTATAAAGCTGCCATGGTTGAGAGATTCAATCGCATACTGAAGACAAAAATATGGCGCTATTTCACTGCAAAAAATACACATGTTTGGGTAGGTGAGCTGCAGAAATTTGTTAAGAATTACAGTGAAAGCTACCATCGAATCATTAAGATGAAACCAGTTGATGTTACCCCAGATAATGCGATGGATGTATGGCTTCGATTGTATGATAAGAAAGCGAAAAACATTTCCAATGAAAAGAAAATTAATGTTGGTGATAGAGTTCGGATTTCAAAGGTTAAGTCTACATTTGAGAAGGGGTATCTACCTAATTGGACTGAAGAAGAGTTTTTTGTAGATGAAGTAAATACAAAATTAAGACCCACCATGTATAAATTAATAGATTACCATGGCAATCCAATTGAAGGAAAATTTTACTCTTATGAATTGCAAGTAGTAGACAGAAGTGAAGAGGTGTATATGATTGACAAAATAATTAGGAGGAAAGGTCATGGCAATCAAAGGAAATATCTAGTTAAATGGAAAGGATATCCTGATTCATTCAATAGCTGGATAACGCACCAGGATCTACAAAATGTGGAGGTGGCAGACACTCGTAACTTTTAAGCTAATATAGCATGTGACTTCTTCCATATATGAGTTTAACATGTCTACTAACTTCAACATCATTCTTCCAAGCAATAGCAACCCCAAGATATTCCCAAGTAACAAACCATCTCTCTACTCTGTTGAATTCGCTAATCCAATTACTCTGCATGGACCCCATGAAGTTGCTCTAACTGAAATTACTTATTACAACGATATCAGTTTGCTAAAGAACAACTATTTTGAATTACATAAAGAAGTGCGAGAGAAGGATGATTGATTTAGCATATTTCAAAATAGTCTACATGGTACATGGGCTTTTCATCATCTAACTTTACATTCTTTTTCAACATCTTTACCATCTGTCCAAAACATAATTAAAATTCAAAAGGCATTTGCAACGTCAACTTTTGATTCTAAGGTTCCCACAATGAGCTTGCAAGATACAGAAAAGGAAATCGGTAGAATGTTTGAACGAATAAATGATCTCTTCAAGCTGACTTTGAATAACTTCTACAAACCAGTCATAAAGGGGTCAACAAAATTGATGAAGGAAGGGAAGCATGTTCTTCTTGTATTAGGTAAGGATTTGAGTCATACTTTTGGTTATTCCAGAACAACTTTCTCATCAAGGTATTGGTACAATGGACGTGGGTGGAATTCGGAGAGGAAAGTCACTGATTTTCAATGTAGAATTGTGCCATTGTATGCATTACAAAAAAGGAGCATCCGAGTAAAAAATAAGTTTGAGGTCATTAGAAGTGTTGAAGACTTTGCAAGAAAGTTTCAAGGATCAGTGCCAGAAACGTTAATGACTTGTGAATATAAGAAAGAGAAAGTAACTTTATTTACTGTTGAAACGGAGGCAAAATTTATTGTTTTTACTAAAAAGACACCATTGGAAAAGTCTTAGTCCGCTGTTATTGAATTCGGATTTGAAATGATTGGGATGTTTAAGGGCCTTGAAAGCGCACCTTGGTTGACAGAATTAAATGATACATTCAAGGTTCAATTGTCCTCTTCTAAACTCAACGCATCAACAAATGCTTCATGGGATATCCACGTATACAGCGAAGACATATTGGGTGATGAATTGTCTACTTCCAGTGAACTTGTAAAAAGAGTTAATTTGAACATTGAAAGCTTGAAAACGCCATCTGAATTGTGTACAAAGTTAAATGAGTTTGGTGTAGATTACCTTGATGCAGATGAATATCACTTTTCTTATGACCCACGTAAGAAACGCATGATTGTAAAGGTAGGGAAGAACTCTCTTATCAAGCTGGATAGCGTGTTAACGACCACATTGGGATTCTCAAAATCAACTATTTATGAAGGCACATCAATAGGCTATACAGCCCCATCACTAGAGCGTGATATAAGTAACTTATACGTCTATTGTAACATTATTGAATATACAAGGGTTGGCGACATTGAGGCCCCACTCCTGCGCACATTTCCTCTCTCATCCGTAAGGAAGCAACTAATCAATCGAGAATTTTTTAACACAATGTATCTACCAATCAGCCGAAATTACATCAATAGAATTGACATATCAATTCATGATGACGCAGGAGAAGTAGTACCGTTCTGTGGTGGTGTTACTGTTTTGACCCTACATATTAGGTCACGAGAATAAGGCTTTACGCTATTGTGACTTCCATAGTTATTCAATAGTCATAATGACAGGCATTTACAGTAGACCATCATATCAGAGCGGTTATCCCGTGTTTGTTGGAGGTAGACGACAAGTTGGAGGAGGCATATTTGGTGCACTAAGACGTATGGTTCTTCCAACACTCAAAAAGTATGGCGTACCAATCATGAAGCGTGTTGGAAGCAGGGCTTTAGATTTTGGTGCAAATGTTGCAGCTGATGCGCTTCAAGGTGAGGATATCGGTGAATCTATGAAAATGCGCGCGCAGCAATCTGCCATAGACGCATTAGATGATTTAACAAAGACGAGACGTACAGTTCGGAAGAAACGTAGGAAGTCAAGACAAGTTGGATCCGGTCGAGTTACTAAGCAAAGACGCAGGAAAAGTAAAAAGCCGACTAGAGCAGCACGTTCTAAATCTAGACGTCGAGTGAAAACAAGAAAGCGCAAACGAAATTCCACAGCGACTAGAAACAAGTCAAAACGAAGGAAGACAACATATTTGTAGAGCTAATACGATGCAGAGTATCAATTCGGCTTTGTGTTTCTTCGATTCTCCCCCTCATCAGACAGACATCATCTCCTCAACAATTGTAGACATAGTCCCCACAACAAATATCGATGGTAACCAGCAGCCTATTCAGTTTGATATACCTGCCAATCCTCAAGATTATATTGACTGTCAATCCATTGATTTAGAGTTGTGTATACAAATTAAGAAGACTGATGGTACAAATATTGATTCATCCAAGGATAAAATGGGATTGGTAAATCTTCCTATTGCCAGTCTGTTCTCAGATGTGTATCTAATATTGAATGACAAACAGATTGAAGGAGGGGATCGAGCATATCCAAATGGAGCATACATACATACAATGACGCAATTTCAAAAGCAAGCTAAACAGTCACACTTGCAAGTTTCTGGGTGGTATGATGATCAGCAAGGGAAATTTGATGATGTCTCAAATACAGGGTTAAAAAGACGAATGGATTTAACAGTGGATTCAAAGGAATTATACTTGAAAGGACCTGTCTATCTTGATTTCCTTCGTCAATCTAGATATCTGCTATCACAGGTTAAAATGCAAATAAAATTTATTCGTACAAATCCTGAGTTCGCGTTAATGGCTTTTGGAGCTACAAACTATCAAGTCAACATAAGTAATGCCGTGCTCAATGGAAGGCGAGTAACAATGAACCCGTCAGTCATCAACGAGCATGCGACAGGATTGAGGAAAAACAATGCAATATATCCAGTTAATCACAGTGTGTTGACAAACTTTACAATTGGTGAGGGATCATCCTGACATGCCTACCCAAATCTTTTTCCCACTACAATGTCAAAGGCGGTGTATATCACATTTGTGGAAAATGAGGCATTCATTGGTGCTTTTGAAAAGAATCCATTCAATTTCCAACACTTTAATGTTAGCAAACTAGCACTCTATCAGGATGGGAAATTTGTATCTTGCAAAGCATATGAGCCTAATTTCAAAGATGGTAAATTCGCACGTGAATATGGTTCTACTTTCACCGCCCTCAAAATGTTTAATACAGATGATTCAAACGGAATTACAATGGATATGTACAAGAATGGCTACTTCTTCATTATGTACAACCTCACAGCAGATACAGATCTAGGTGGTGAAAGCGTAGGAGTTACAAAGCCTGGAAATCTACGACTGGAGGTGTCATTTGAGTCACTTTTGAAGAAAACAATTACTTGTCTCATTTATGCTATCTATGATAGCAAAGTTGAGATAACAAGAATGAGAGACGTGACTGTCAGCTATCAGAGATGAGTAACTTAAGCAACATAGAAATCTTGAGGAAAATGAGGAAAGCTCATCCCTACTCCAAGACAATATTTCTCAATGTATTTTCTAGAGATAATTTACCTGATTCAATTTCTTTCTATCCTTGTTCGCTTATCATCAATACGGATACCAACAATCTTCCCGGAAAACATTGGATTCCTGTATACATCAATCGTTATAAAGTGGCCGAATATTTTGACTCTCTTAATCAACCTCGTTTACATGATATCGCATTATGGATGAACAGGTTCTCCTGGACTGTTAGGAAAGTGACATCGTTCCCACTTCAAAGTAATACATCTCTAATGTGCGGTGGCTATGTACTCTATTTTGTCAATGAGAGACCATTGAAAAATAACTGTAAAAGTGCTTTAGAACTATTTTCAAAAAACTGTGATAAAAATGATGTAATTCTTACTAAATATGTCGAAACAGTTTTGAAATAAAGTTTTATGTTGTATCATTAACTTGCTCTTTTTTTCCAAAACAAGGGTTTATAAGGAAAACAAAATTATGTTTATATTTCATTATCTATTCACATATATACAAAATCTACAATTTGGTTTTCATGAAACATTTTTTCAAATCACATATGATGGCAGGCACATCACTTATGTCTTTAATGCCAGTTATCACAATCTTTCCATTATGGAACACATGAATATGATATGGATGCCAGTTAGTCAATTGAGCTGCTGGAAATAGCTCCACTTCATAAGTTAGATTATGTGATGATGTAACTTTACGGAAGTCATAGTGATAGTGTAATTCACATAACACGGTCATTGTCTTCACTTTCCAATCAGATAATGAATCACCAAGTAAATGTTCCAAAGTAAAGTGTAGATATGAGAGATCACCCTCCATGACCCTTCCAATACATTGGATTGTTCCATTTGGAAAGAATAGGATAGTGAGAGATTTATCCTTCCTCTGAATCCTCCATGATAACATTGAGGGTCTTCCAAGATGTAAGCTCGTTGTCGGCTTCAATTTGCGTTTTATCAGTAACCATTGTTTTCGGTTGGGTATATTCCTCTCGATCTCTTGTAGATTGAGTTTTGACGTTGCTTTTGTAGTTAACATCCGATTTACAACTTCCAACCGTTTGATGTCCTCCATCTTTAATGAATGACGTTATCTGTGGTAGTATCTCCCTTGTAAAGGTTTCCCATGTGACGTCACTGAAACAAAAAAATCGATATTCAACATCTTCCCGTTTTGGTGAACAGACGTATAGTTTGACTGATGAATCACACTTTATCCATACCTTGTCATCGAGAGGAATCTTGATCCGAGTCTTGTGGTTGCCAATGAGATCCGCAAAGTCTTTCAGTGAAGACAATGAGTCAATACTAATGCAAACGCCACGATGTTTTCGATCACTATTTGCTATTGAATGACGAAATGCTATTCTTTTAGAATTTGCTATGTGAACGTTTTGAACGTCACTAAGTTTCCATGTTCTAATGTAATGAGCCGTGTTCCGAAATCTATGTTTCAAATTTAGGTTTAATGTTTGCCTAAAGTTTGTTATTATATTAGCTCAACATATCGGAATGATGTTGAGTACAAATTCTTCACATATTCATTCACATTAGGACTACCTATTTATTAGTAATCATTTCTACATATCGGAAAGATGTAGAAATTTCAATTTTAGTAAGACTACTTATGTATTAGTAAGTGTTGCTACATGTCGGAAGATGCAGCAATCGCAAGATCTATTACAAGTGGAATATTATATTGTTTTTATTTAGACTTATTCTACATCACCTGTGACAGGAAGGCATCTCCTTCTCTTCGACGGTGGGGGAAGACCTAGGCTGTAGTGTCCATATGGTAATGATAAATTTTTATCCAGCCAACAGCGCCCATCCTCCCAAAGTGAAAGACCTCGCTTCCTAAATGATTTTGTGCTAACTATGTGATTTTTTGAATTTATAATTGTCATATCTTCAGTTGTATCATTCTCACTATAATAGACACTCCTATAGTCATTATGTTTCAATTTTTTAACTGCTGCGGTCTGAATTCCTTTTCCACGTTTGATGCTATGATTCGTAGAGTCTAGATATTTCATTGAATACATTTTCGGTTTTAGTAGGATCATTTCCTCAAGCAACTTTCCAGCACACTCATCCTTAAAACAACCTAATCTAGCTTTGTTTGTCGTTGAGTATAGTCGGTGATGACTGTCATAGTTTGAAGAGTCAAACTTTTCACCGAAGTATAGAAGTATATCTTCCAGACAGACAGATGGTGATGTGTATAAACATATGAAGAAACTGTCGGTATCACCTCCAGAAAGCCGCGTTCTATTTATCAGTGGACACCCTTTTAGATCATTGTAATATAATTGATACATTTCCAACTTACTATAGTCAAGTACTGCTTGACCAACATGTATTAATTTATTTAAAACTATTGAAGGTTTGTACATTTCCATACCAACCAGATCTTCATCAAATATTTTGTGTTGAACATAGAGGTTTGACATTTCAGTAGTTGTTTCTCATTGTTGACTAGTTTAAATTTTTTCCTTCTCCTTACATTTTCCATTGTTTTACCATATAAAGAATTATTTTTCAATTTGTAGAATGACTTTTCGAAGTCAGTGTTTGATTGAGCCCTCTTTTGAGAGTTCATATCAATGTATGTTTTTGTGTGAATTTTATGGCACTATGAATCTTCTTGATTCTCGTGCCCATGGTCAAGTAAAATTTTAAAATTGAGTAGTGGACTACATAATTTTCCCTATCAAATTGATGGAGCAGAAGTTTCTTGATAGAAGAAAAATGTGTATTTTGTCTTACTTTTCCATATAGATTTTTCATATAGTGTGAAAACATTCTCTTTTCAATCATCTGCATTTCTGGAGCTAATGGGAAATCGGCAGTGTCATCATGAATGGCTGCAGGATACTCTAAATCTAAATCAAAAATGTAGCCGATTTCACCATCATCTATATTTTGAACATTTTCTTCATTTAAAAAATTATCTAATTAACTTTCATTCAACCATTTGAAATTTGAGTGGGGTAGATTCCTACTGAGTGAAGAACCGTAAGGGTTATTAACATCTAAGTAGGTCAAATGTCGACTTTTATGTGTATTATTTCCTAATTCTTCAATGCGTGCACGCGCTCGGTGAATGTTGGTGAAAGTCATACCCCCTCTAATTCCTCGTTCAAATAGATTGTACATATTTTCATCTTGTATGTAGTGTGGGGGATCATTGGAAGAGAAATTTAGTGCTGAGGTAAAGCTAAGATGTGGGAGACTGACAAAATGTACAGGGTCGACTTCATCCTCACGTTAACTCAATGCTCTAAACACTTCAAATATGTCTGCCAACAATAAAACATCTAACTTCAGATATGCCAGCATGTAATCACCAAATGTGCTACAATTAAATTCAATCCATGCCTTGTTAGCGTGTTCATATTCACTATCGGAACAGTGCTCACGAGTAAGATCATTATAGAATTCAAATTGTGGTGGTAGACAGTCTTCCGTCAACGTGTTTAAGTTTTTGAAGTATGAATATGGAAACACTCCCTTCTGATATAAAACATTAACACTTAATTGTGGAAATTCTACCCTTAATGTCTCTACATGCTCATACGTTTGCAAGCCCTTGGCTAATTCACTCAAGGATGCACTTAGAAATTGATATGAGTCTAAGAATTTTAGTTTAAAGTATACTGTCTTCCCTTTGTATTCATTTACAGGGACACTGGCGGATAAAGTTATATATTTTTCAGCAGTTGCTGCTACAACATCTAATTTCCAAGATTTCATTCTTCCAATCGCTTTATAGCAAACGATGTGACTATCATAATTTTTAAAATTGTGGAAAAATATGGGGAGCTCCCGTGTGTTAAGTCTTAACCGGAGATTGCATTTCCTACATAATGTTTGCCTATATCGTCCGGTGATATGATCATGATCACGAACTTTTATGACTTCATCGCTGAATTTCGATTTACATTTGTTGCAACATTCTGCATTCTCATGGCGTGCTTTTTCATCCGCTGACAGTGACATTGGCTGCCTAGTTGTTGCACATTGGTTGTCATATAAGTCTTGGGCTACAGTTTCTAAGTGGTGCAAGAAACTAATAATGCAATTTTCTCCTCAAAGAGGTAATACTTGTTTTCAAATTTTGATTGAAGGGCATTATGCCAGACATGATAAGCTCCAATGGCCGCAGGTTTATGTATTTTATTATCAATGTAGCACTCTATATCTGCATAAATTACGAAAGGAGGACTTAGTTGATATTCCATGCTACTTGTTAGTACTTTTAGATCCGATGGCATTTTTTCTATTTGTGCTTTTCCTCGAATGCAAAACTGGAAGTGTCGTTCTAGTGTTGTCTTATATGTGAATGACTGAGTGCATCTTTCGCAGAAGTATTTATGTCTTTTTAAAGTTCTCCTATACAATCTTGACAGCTTTGGAATTCCACAATAGTGTGCTGCTCCATTGTTTAGAATTAGCAAAATATTAACCGTTTGCCTACCAGTAAAGTTACTATTGTAACGAACACCTTTGAGTCCATTTTCATAAAAGTGAATGTTAATTTTAATATCATTATTTTTCTCAAATTTTGGAATATCTTTGATTGATACTGGTGTGGAAATGCCTTCCATATTCAGCTCAGATGTCCACTTACTATATGATTTTACTTCATTCCTTGAATAAGGTACTTAATTATAATGCAATATTGATAAAACTGCATATAGGAAGCAATCATTTTCATTTGAATGAACATTAATGACAGCTTTAGAGTTTTTTAACTTCTTTGGTAGAGGAAATGATTGTCCACCTGACAGTATTGGACTTGTTATTACATTGAACTCTATATTTTGTACATCATCTATAATCCAATTGCTACCCTTTTTTGTGAAGGCTTCAATATGATTTATTAGACTATTTAGATGATCCTGAAACCAAGCATCATAGTCATAAATATAGTTTGAGGATGATGAGGTAAAGTGTGCGAGAAAAGTTTCTTCTTCTTGAGGATTAGAACGGACATAACGAATTTGTGCAATCAGACGACCGCGCAATTGATAGCTCCTTAGTAAGTCAGACACTAAATTCCCTAACATGGAACGCATGCTTTCTAAGAATGATGTTATGTCCACAGTAGGTGTTGTTGGCGTGATATCATACACACGTGCATGGCCATTGAGTGCGCTTTCGCTGAGACTAACAGTTCCATAGTTATTATACATATTCATCTCACTATTTGTATTATGTACATTCATATGCTGTCGAAATCTACTTACAGAGTTATACGTTTTACCACACCGAGAGCAGTATTGCATAAAGTTTTGCATGTTAGTTGAAGCGCTGGTTGTTGGCTTAGAAGTAGATCTATTTTGAGTATTTGAATTTGACTCTGTTATGCTATCATTCGGTTTATTATTGCATACAAGTTTATGCCTCTTAAGATTATCTATCCTATTCGTCTTATATGGACACTTGCTACATTGATACGTTTTTCCTAACTTACAAAATTTTTCATGACGTTGCAAATTGCCTATGAGAGTAAATACTTTTCCACACTTGGTACAGACAACCATGATTATTGATGAGGATTGAAATTAGCAAGCCCTTATATACATCTACCATCTAATGACCTCAGCGTCATCACCAGCCAATACCATATGTTCCGATCTGTTGTAAAGAGAAAACACATAAAATTT